>OY992876.1:336299773-336336027 GCA_963921405.1 Cepaea hortensis
TGGAGGGACTTACTGCAACTTTCCACTGGTTTGAGAACAAGCTGTATACGAATGTTGTGTTGTGACAGATTCACAAAGCATGCTGGCAAAGGTGAAGACTGGCATGCTTCGTGCAGAATGTCTTGCTTCGATTCAGATGTCGCGGGTTGTGAGTATTCGCTGGATCTTTCTCCGGGACACTATGGTGTGGTTGGCAAACAGATTGGCTGGTTCCGCATCATTAAGGGTTGATTTCATGCATAATAAGGCAGGTTTGGTAAAGGCCCTCTAGGAGAATGTCATTAATGCTGAAGAACAGATGGACCACCGTGGTCTAGACAGAAGGCAGCAGCAAGTGGTGGTCATGGAATTTGGTAGACAGTTCTCTGAGCACTTATGGGAATGCCCCGAGTGCAGTGATGTCGGTTCTTGATTCAGCTCAACGTAACTCAACTCAAAGATTCCCAAACAATAGAAACTTTGACATGCTATTTTTCTATTTCAGCCGATTTCCTATACTTCCCCATGATAATACAAATCTTGACCGCGATGGGTGTTCTCTGCAACGATCCGAGAATCAAACCAGAATGCATCGTTCAGTACAGCCAACAATACGAGGAATTAGACGCCTGCAAGGCGAAGATGGCGGTCATAGGGGCCGAAACAGCACGTGGGAACTTGCGCACATGTCTGGAGATAAATGTGACATTCAAGTGTGCAAGGGATGTGATCAGCAAATGTGATGTCTACACTGGTAATGTGATGGGAGACCATTTACAGCTGTCGATACCGCCATATTGTGGTTTGTATTCTATAATTATTGTCGGCTGACTCAACATTCGGTCGCTAAATCCCCATTATTTATTTCTTGTTTAATTTGGGGAAAAGGGGGGGGGGGGGGGTGAGTATTTTATAATATACACAGATTCAGAACAGGACATAAAAGGCTCAATAGTTACACATACGAGGTAAAGTAATTAAGTAACAGACATTTTATTATAAAGTGCACAGAAAATTATGGACGACGGCAAATTGTATTTCAGAACACTATTGAGCAATACCACATGTAGGGTAGTGAAGATCGAATACTTTGCGCATGCGCAACAGCGATACACAACGGCTGACCATAATCGACTTTCACCGTGGAATAGCAACAACGCATTATTCATTTGGTTTCCTTTTTCCCCTAGGGTCAGAGGTGTGAAATCTACAGAAGAATGGCGTTTCCGTGTCGAGATAGTTGGTTGATCCAGCAAATGGAGTATGAATTGGTTTACAAAAATTTCGGAATAGAAAACAAAACGCCATTGATGGACCACATAGTGGGAGACCTGCAAGTGTGGCAACTGACAAAGGGAAACGACAGGCTGTGACCAGCTAATCCATGACAACACTAATGATGAAATAGCCGTGAATTTCGACATGAGTCACGGTGTTGCATACAAATTGTCCAAAATGACCTCGTTTATAGGAAAGTGTGTAGCAAATGGGAACATGTCTCAAGAGGAATATTATTGTTGCACGACGACTTCCGCCCTCATACGGTTACGCATACAGTGGATACACTATGTGCTGCGAAATTTGAGGTCTTGAAACTTTCAGCATACAGTCCAGACTTGACGCCATCGGGCTTTCACTCGTTTAGATATTTGAAAGAACATTTGCAGGGTCAGAGAGTTGCAGATGATAACGGGGTAATGGAGGCGAGCAAAACTGGTTTAAGGCCACATCAAAAAGCATTGTCCCAGAAGCCATCAACAAGCTGGTGAACAGATGGACCAAGTGTGTGACCAGGCGGGGAGAATATGCTAAGAAATAACACACACACAACTTCTGATTCGCAATGTTGTACAAAAGAAAAAGCTGTTCGTAAATTTCCAGTTATTTAATGATTAAGTGCCTTGAGATGATTAATCATCTTAAGCGACTTCCCATTGCTGCAAAGGGCTTATAAATCACCGAAATGTTGTCATCGTAAAATGTTGTCTCAATTAAAGTATCAATACAGTAGTTTTCCCTGAACAATCTCTGTTAATTTGATATATAACAAAACATGTCTGCTACCATATTAACAACGTTTTGATCATAACTGTGACACATCCCTACTTCCCATTTCCCGCCATCTTATTTTGTTCGGTCCAAACCTAATTTTTGTTTGGCACTGAATGTGTTAATAATTTTCCTTAGTACACAAGACTAAAGATATTCTCTACAACAATGTATACATGTGGGCAAACGCTTTAAACAGCAGAACATCAACCAGACAGTTGTAGCGAACACAGCTCAGACATGCCTAGATATCATTCTCTACGGTACCATGTTAGAATTACAGGTGACTTCCTGTTCACCACAGAAAACAACATTGCAGATATTAGCTGATTCCACGTGAATGAAAATATTAAACATAAGATAATACAAACCAAGTGTCCTTAGTGAAAAACTGTTCTTGTTTGTCGGTGTCAACGTCTAGAGGTATTAGAAGGAAAAAGGTTTCAAGACAGGTAGATAGTACGAGCATAGATGAGACAAACACATGAGTTAATGAGATCTTATTTATTACTCAATGATATAAGCATACATAATGTCTCATCTATCATTACAACGTTCGTTCTCGCACTAAGTAATAATGTAGCAATACAATACGTTACGATACAAGCCACTACACTCTCGTATCACAGCCACACACACAAGCACAAGTCAAATGGCTCAGCTATTCAATGGCCCTGAAGTCCTAGGTATAGTCTATCCTGTCACACTCTCAGTCATGCATCCTCTCTCCGTCGTGTCCAAAGCCCGTCTGACTTCTCTTCGACTGCCCGGTGGTCACGAGGTCTTTGCCCCTCGTGCAGCCCGTGGGAAGTCATATGTCTCGCATACGCCTGGTTGAGGCTAGGCGTATTGCGTACTTCTGTTCATGGTAACCCTGTCTTTTACGGGTACAGTCCTGTCTTTCCTGTCTTCAGCATCTAGACTGTTCTCCTTCCCCCGTACTCACCCCATGTCCCTATCTCTAACGTCTGTCCTCTTCTCAGTCCCCTACAGGACCTTGACAGTCGGCTCCTAACATTATACATGTATCATTGTTATATACGACGTATATCCAGCATTCGATTTTATCTCATTTGTTTTTTCTTCCCCAAAATATTCATTCATTAGCACTTTGCCGCCGTGACAGATGATAATTTGTTACATCGTGCTTCAAAAAGGCATAATAACTACAACCCATGGCGGCGGCGAATGTGATTGATCAAACCAATTCGTGCTGTAAATGTTCATCCCAAATGGATACATGCGAAAACATGTTCATTTCCACCATCACGAACCATCTTACGTCTCTCACGCTCGGTGTGTGACCTATCTGCAATTATGTTCTCCTTTCTCTTTATTCCATTTCTGATCTTTGCCCTCCATGCATCATGTTCAGTGGCGACTTGCAGCCAAAGTGTAATATCAATTCCTGTATCAATCATGTCCCGCTTACACACATCTTTGTATCGTAGTAGATGCCGACGGCGAGGTCTCTTACCATCTGTAATTCACCAAAAAAGATGCCCTTTGGTATTCTACCATCATCCATCCTCCTAGTGTGTCCTATCCATCTGATCTTTCCAATACTTCAGTATTTGTGATTTTGTCTTTCCACTAAATACCAAGTATTCTTCTCACACACCGCATATAAAAGCTGTTTAAACGTTTCTCTGGGCGTGAGTAACTTGGTCAGGCTTCACTACCATAAAGAAGAGTACTAAAGACACAGGCTTGATAGACAAGGACTTTTGTTTGGGCAGTAAGCTTCTTTTTCTCCAAGACTCTTTTTGTTAACATGTTCATTGTTGTTGCTGCCTTACCAGACCTGATATTGATTTCCTAATCTAGGGATAATTTGCTATTTACCTCTGGTCCTCATCGTCATCATCAAGTACCGTACCAGCTGGCATGTGCGTTCATGGCTCTCCACAGATCTCGGTCTTTGGTGTTCTGGATCAACTCTGCTGATGGTATTCCTCCATGCCACTGTCTCAATCCATCCAGCATCGTTTCTCTTGGTCTGCCTCTGCCTCTCTTCCCTCGATCTTTCCAGTTGTCACGATGTTCTCCAATGTTTCTCTTCTTATCACACAACCTCTGGTCCTAGATATGTAAAATGGTCTACTATCTCCAGTTCGACATCGTCAATAAAGAATGATGGTACCCCTTGGTGCACCTTGTGATAAAATCTGTGTCTTCATTTTATTAATTGTTAAACCAAATTCAGAACAAGCATTGGAGAATGCAGATAGTAGACGATGTAATTCTTCCTCAGAGAGGGTCGTAATTGCAGCATCATCTGCAAAAATCAACTCTCTGATCAGTACCCTCCTAATTTTCGTCTTGGCCTTCAATTTCTGAGCATTGTAGAGTCCCTCATCTGAGCGTGAGTGAACGTACATACTACCAACCTGATCACGAAAGGCATACTTCAGCAGAAGTCAAAAGTATATTCCAAAGAGGTCGGGAGCTTGTACACAACTTTGCTGGATTCCACTCCAGATTTCAAACTCTTTTGAAGCAACATCATCAAACTTGATTGTACCTTTCATGCCTGTATGGAACGATTCCACAATGGACAGAAAATTTCCAATATGTGTGTGTGTGTGTGTGTGTTGTGTGTGTGTGTGTGTGTTGTGTATGTGTATGTGTGTGTGTGTGTGTGTGTGCAATGCGCCTACATGGCCCCTTTACCTGTTGTTACCTTTATCCTAACTGTTACTGTCTCTTCTCTAATCACTACTTTAGAGCATTTACCCTCGTTGGTTGTCATTTTAATTCCTTCTAATGCGAAGTTTTATTATTTTTAAATAACAATCGCCTGGATTTAAATCACTAGGAACATTCCCATGCGTGCTCACTCGTCATCTTCAACAATCAGCGAAGTGCTCCAATACTAAGGGTACCAATTGTAGCCTGATTATATGTCCGTCTGGCCTTTCCTCAGAGAACTGAGTGTCCGCCAGTTTCTCTGCTCACTCCCTGCCTCATCATTCTCTCCAGACCATTGTGGTTATCTGTTCTTCCACATTATACACACGATCCCAGGGGGCTCAGACCACATTTGCGCTCGGTGCCAGCAACGGAAGCCAAGAACAGAACCACTGCGCCCCACAAAGCATGTCGGAAGAGGCGACCAAAGAAGGGTTGTGCTTACGATCACGTAGAAAGATTCAGCCACAAAATTCAGCCAGCCAAGAACAAGTCACATAAAGAGAAAAGAATGACTCAGCCAACTAAGAGTAAAGAAAGCTCTTCTAGAAGAGATATGAAGCGTGCGGAGAAAGCCTCAAGGAGTCCGGGGCATTGATTAAAAAATACACGGAGATTGATTGATTGATTGATTGATTTAGGAATCGACATCACAGCATTCGGGGCATTCCCATAATCACTCCGTCCCCATCCTCAGCAGCCAGCGAAGAGTTCCAACACCAATAGTAACAGTAGCAATCTGATTATATGTCCGTCTCGCCTTTCCTCTGAGCATTGAGCGTCGGCCAGATCCCCTCGTCACTCCTCGCTGTCTCATTCTTGCCAGACCATGGTAATCCATTTGCTCCTCCGAGGTGTACACGTGCTCCCACAAGGCCGCAACCACGTCAGCCTTGTCATGTATCAATACTCCACCAAGTTCTGCAGAGTCAGCCAATCTGTCCGCCTGTTCATTTCCCAGCACACCGGCATGCCCCGGAGAAAAGATCCAAGCGATGCTTGTCACCCGTGACCTCCGAAGCGAAGCAAGCCACTCCGCACGAAGCCTGCCCGTCCTCACCCTCAGGAATTACAGAGGTGAATAATATTGGGAAGACATGATAGGTGCTGCAAGAGATAGCAAAAGGAGGGAGGGTTTGGTTGATGGCATATGCCCCAATAAGGGAATAAATGACAGGGGTAGAAGAAGAAATATAACGCTGCTTCGCGCTACGAAGGTTGTTGGTTCGATTGGAAATCCATCATTCGGTGCACGAGTGAAATGTTCTCGGAGACACCCGGGGGTTGTCGATGGAGCTATGGAGTCCGTACTTTGTGAAACGTCTTCGGATCCCAGCCATGCGAAAATAGTCCTAGCCTTTTGGGTAAAACCCGGTACAATGATATCGAACCTCTGGCTTCTAACTCGACTCGATTATACCATTACCCATACCCCGTTCAACATCTAAAGAGAAGTTATATTAGGGTCCATCCCCGGCGCAGATAAATAATCCTGTGGCCGAGTCAGCGTCACGGAATTACTGGAGGTGCCGACCAGAATGATAGATTGACAGAGACAATCGTCCCTATGCCGCCCTAATCAAACGCCGACCAGAATTCTTTGAATACAGGAGAAGGATTTTCCCGGATCAAGGGGGGACCAGTTGGTGGATTGTTTACAACGATCCCAGAATGAGGGAAGGGGAGACTATTGGCATCTGGATTCTGGCCAAGTCAGTGACGTCATTCAAACGCACAGTTTTCGGCAGTGGAGAAACAGTTTGCAATGAGTGTGCCAAATGGATTAAACCGAGCTGGAATGTTAAGCTATTGCTGTTCCTATTTGGAAAAGAAACAACGGTGTCCAGTGTCGATTAACGTCGATGGACATTTGTCTTTAGTGTCAATTTGTGGTTTCAATTCAGGACAGGACTAGATTACATAAAGTATTAAATAGATAGAGATTAGGTATGAATAATACCAGGCTGGTAATTGACTGGGCACAATTGGGAGATACTTGGAATCGAGTGTAGTGATGGGGCGTTGTGTGAACCTATTCTAGGAGCGTCGGCCGCAGCGGGCTGATGCGTGGCTTAAAGTAGGTTGAGTCATATATCGTTTAACTCAGCAGGTTAAGACCAGTATCGTGGGATGATATTCAGTGAGATTGAGGGTGGTTTGGGGGATAAAGGAAATGTCAATGCTAGGATCTTACGGTAGGGAGTCTACTGGGGTTTCTTCGCTTTCCGTTAGTCTTTCCTTTTCTTACCACATCTCAGGCCAATGTGATGAACTCCTCTGCCTTATGCCAGAGTTTAGTTCTGGGTTGATCAGGATATAAATATTTGAGTGTGGCCTTCGACCTACACTCACATATAGTAGGTTTGAATCGGGTTTCTCTCACCGGGTGTTCTCTTTTCGACAGGTTCTACTATCTGAGAACTGAAAGACAACTCAGTGTGGACAATGGCAGTCACACCGAGTGCACTTCTGCAATGGGACACCGTTCCACAAATCATAGTCTCGGCTAAACCAAGAGTGTTTATCATAAAAGGGCTAGTTTATCAGTGATTGAGTGCCCAAGACAGTTGATTTTAAGAAACTATAAACACCTCCATGGACTATGACAATAGTAGGTAAAGAAGTGGAATAGCAAAGAGATTTATTCAGTAACATTGTCCAACAAAACAAAAGGATTTTATTTGGAGATCGTGTGTGATAGATGGAAAGGTTCCTAAGTTACAGGATTTTTACAGATATATTAGGTACATAGTGTGTTCCGAATTCATGGACAGTATTATGCCACATTCCACATTAGTAACCAGGCATCCAGACTATCCACGAGAACCGGGAAGAAGTCGACCCCTGGCCGGTGAGACGCTTCATTTGGTGAGGTCACTCTGAACTTGCTGTGTTGTGTTGTGGTATGGTATCTATGATGAAAGATCCTGAAATGACTGGCCTTATCTCGCATACACAATAGACTATACTACAGAAGTTCTATACACATGCATTGCACACACGTGACACTTCTCTTTATTAAATTATTTTATCATTTGTTAGAAGCCAGAGTTGTGTGGATATGTTCTGGAGGAATATGAAGAGGGGTATTGTCCCGTGGTAAGAAGAGAGAGGGATAGTGATCCAGAGACTGAAGGGGTTGTGTAGACAAAGATCAATTAGATTCCAAGGCTGATGATACAGAATAAAAAAAGTGTGCATGTTGATCCCTCTTACCCCAAGGACAACAGGCAACAGTCAGCAACATATAGGATATCAATTTGAAGGTCATTGTTGTCCAAAGAGTACAAAGGCTATATAGTATGACCCTCTGGGCTTTAAACTACTTGATACCTTTGTAAATTTAACACTAGTTTTAACTGGTAACTGAGCTGTTTAGTTGCGAAAATCGTGTTTCCTGTTCTTATCTTCAAGTTCTGAATGATTTCTTTTCTCGCAATGAACACAGGTCCTAGATAAGAATTAGCTGAGAGCAACACAGCTGCTACACAAAGTTGTTTAGAATTAATCTAAAAGCTGTTAGTGTCAATATATAAACTTCTAGGCGCGCAGTAGTTACAATAATGAGCGACACCTTGCAGTCTTGACAGACCAAAGTATGTGAGTTGGAATTTGGCCAAAATTCCATCACAATGCCTGGGCAGAGCTTCAGAGAACATGTGGTGCTCAAACGACATGTTCCCTCTCTCGGCCTTGCCTTGTTTGGTCCAGGGGAATGGGTAACCAATACGTCTAGAACAAGGTAGGCTGCAGACGCTGGCTGCAAACAATGGCGAGGTTCCACAAATGCTTGCAGCGGAAGTTGAAGATGTACTACATCGCATGAAGAAATGAAAGGCACACGGTCCAGGTAACAATGGAGGAAGTTGAGGCTTTAGGAGATTTTTGGAATCTAAATATTGACAACATTCCTAAACGACATCTACACTAATGGCTACATTCCTAGTGACCTATTAAAATCCATCTGTATAGCTCTGAAACACGTGCTTTAGACTGCGAAGAGCATCGAAAAATAAGCCTTATGGGTAACAGGAAACATATGTTATTAAGAATAATTATAACAAGAATAAGAAACAAGATTAAACCATAAATTAATGTAGATTTGTTGAGGGGAAGGGCACAAACAATGTTATCTTTAGTCATTAGTCGCGGTTCCAACTTCACGGAAACGGGTCGTCCCCATAATGATCCGTTCCTGTGCCAGTGAATATCACACAAAATGCTCCCCAATGCCCCATGTGAAGAGTGGAACAAATAGGAGTCTCGACAAACCGACAGCCCGCACAGGTACATTGTGCATAATTCCGCAGCCAGAATGCCAACACAAAAGTCCTCCACGAAAAATACAGTTCATCGTCGATGGAAGCGGCAGTCGCTGGAAAACCAGCAGCCACACATTACTGCATATGGCAGCCCAATCAGTTCTGCGACAAAGCCAGCCTCCATTGTTCGGAATATGCAGTTCACGCTACGAACAACCGCGGACAGATGGAAGAGCATTTCACACGAAATCCACAGCTCACATTGTCGCGCCATGCACTCACTCAGTAGCAGGGCGACGGAATCATGCTCTTCCAGTCCAAAATGAGGAAAATGTGAATGTAAACGGTAGCCGGAAGCATAAACATTTCAGAGGCCTTAACCGTTTAAATGCCTATCCTCCATGTTGGGGACCGGAAGTGTGAAATCTCAAAGCTATCTATATTCTCAGGACACTATTAGATAGAGCTATAGAAGTAAAAATAGATCTGCACGTATGCTTCATAGACTACTCAAAAGCATTTGACAATGCGAAACACGGCGAACACATAAAATTACTAAAGCAATTGAATATTGACAGCAGATATCTGCGAATAATAAAGAACATATAGTGGCAGCAAACAGCAGCCATAAGACTCAAAAACCTAGTAGGAACATTTCGGCGTATAAAGAAGGGCGTCAGACAAGGTTGTGTAATATCTCCTGTTTTGTTCTCATTACACAGTGAATATATAATGAGATCTACAGAAAATATGTCAGGGATCTTGGTTAGTGGACATAAAGTAAATAACATACGTTATGCTGATGACACCGTCTTGATAGCAACAAGCCAGAAGGATCTACAGGAAATGATAAATGCAATGGTTACAGAAAGTTAAAACATGGGCCATTGCTTGAATAATAGCAAGACAGAAGTTACTGTGAAAACGAAGAAAGAGATTTTGCCTAAGTGTGCGATAAAAGTAAATGAGTTTTTTTTATTTTGTTTTAGAAGAGGGGTGGGGGGGGGGGGGGGGAGAGATACAGAATTGCTGATATTGATATCCAGGCACGTGGATAACATCAGATGGAAGATGCATCATTGAGAGAAAGAGCAGAAAAGGACAAGCAAAAACTGTATTCTATCAAATGAAGAATGTTTTGTGCAATAAGTTACTGTCCTTGAACGTTAGAGAAATAGTTGTTGCATGTTACATAGAACCAATTTTAATATATGCCTGTGACTCCTGGACTATTAGTAAACAGGCAAAATAATGTTTGGAAGCATTGGAGATGTGGTTTTATAAGGAGAATGCTGAAAATTAATAGGACAGCCACAATGAGCAGTCAGGACATTTTGAGGGAAGCTAAGTCACAAAAACAATTATCACAAACATCAAAAAGAGACAGTCATCATTGTTTGGCCACATTATGAGAAGACAAACATTGGAACAGGTTGTGACAAACGAAATGATTTGTGGAAAGAGAGATAGAGGAAGAAAGCGTAGACAATTCTTGACAGTCTTGTGTAATGGCATAAAAGGGAGTCAACACACAAATTGATCCATGCCGTCGGCGATCGCAATTTGTGGAGGGGCATGATCTCCCATGATGATTACACTTTTCCCATTCTAGGAATGTGACAATTTATTGACTCTATTAAACTTTGCCCAGTCTAGGAATGTGTCATTTTATTAGCCTTATTAAACTTTGCCCAGTCGAGGGATGTGTCAATGTGATGCGCATTCTAGAAACGTGTCCATTGTTTTCCTACTAAACTTTGCCCATTCAAAAGATCTGTAGAAAACTATTTACGTCAAAACTAATATATATTAATCATGTAAATGGGAGACAGGAATATCTATTAGTTTTGACGTAAATAGTTTTCTACAGATCTTTTGAATGGGCAAAGTTTAGTAGGAAAACAATGGACACGTTTCTAGAATGCGCATCACATTGACACATCCCTCGACTGGGCAAAGTTTAATAAGGCTAATAAAATGACACATTCCTAAACTGGGCAAAGTTTAATAGAGTCAATAAATTGTCACATTCCTAGAATGGGAAAAGTGTAATCATCATGGGAGATCATGCCCCTCCACAAATTGCGATTGCCGACGGCATGGATCAATTTGTGTGTTGACTCCCTTTTATGCCATATGCTCCCATTAATATATATATTAATCATGTAAATGGGAGACAGGAATATCTATTAGTTTTGACGTAAATAGTTTTCTACAAATCTTTTGAATGGGCAAAGTTTAGTAGGAAAACAATGGACACGTTTCTAGAATGCGCATCACATTGACACATCCCTCGACTGGGCAAAGTTTAATAAGGCTAATAAAATGACACATTCCTAGACTGGGCAAAGTTTAATAGAGTCAATAAATTGTCACATTCCTAGAATGGGAAAAGTGTAATCATCATGGGAGATCATGCCCCTCCACAAATTGCAATCGCCGACGGCATGGATCAATTTGTGTGTTGACTCCCTTTTATGCCATATACTCCCATTAATATATATATTAATCATGTAAATGGGAGACAGGAATATCTATTAGTTTTGACGTAAATAGTTTTCTACAAATCTTTTGAATGGGCAAAGTTTAGTAGGAAAACAATGGACACGTTTCTAGAATGCGCATCACATTGACACATCCCTCGACTGGGCAAAGTTTAATAAGGCTAATAAAATGACACATTCCTAGACTGGGCAAAGTTTAATAGAGTCAATAAATTGTCACATTCCTAGAATGGGAAAAGTGTAATCATCATGGGAGATCATGCCCCTCCACAAATTGCGATCGCCGACGGCATGGATCAATTTGTGTGTTGACTCCCTTTTATGCCATATGCTCCCATTAATATATATATTAATCATGTAAATGGGAGACAGGAATATCTATTAGTTTTGACGTAAATAGTTTTCTACAGATCTTTTGAATGGGCAAAGTTTAGTAGGAAAACAATGGACACGTTTCTAGAATGCGCATCACATTGACACATCCCTCGACTGGGCAAAGTTTAATAAGGCTAATAAAATGACACATTCCTAGACTGGGCAAAGTTTAATAGAGTCAATAAATTGTCACATTCCTAGAATGGGAAAAGTGTAATCATCATGAGAGATCATGCCCCTCCACAAATTGCGATCGCCGACGGCATGGATCAATTTGTGCGTTGACTCCCTTTTATGCCATTACACAAGACTGTCAAGAATTGTCTACGCTTTCTTCCTCTATCTCTCTTTCCACAAATCATTTCGTTTGTCACAACCTGTTCCAATGTTTGTCTCCTCATAATGTGGCCTAACAATGATGACTGTATATATATATATATATATATATATATATATATATATATATATATATATATATATATATATATATATATATATATAACCTTATATACGAACCTGACAATAAACAAGCACACACAATCCTAACTTAATTTTAAAACGAAAATCGACACGAAGTTTGTTAATATAAGTACACTTCTTATCTAAATTATTACTAAACGCGTCGTTTCACATTAATCCTGATGTTAATATTTGACTTAATGCAAGTACATATTTGACCTGTGTTACTGACATATATTTAGACGTCGGCCACACAAAAATTAGCCTGTTTTCAATTCAAGCGATTGTTCGTACAAGCAATAATCTACAATGTTTCGCTTACTGCTATTAGGTATGTTTTTGTATCGTTTCACGGGCGTAATTTATTTCTGAGACATTTTTTTTTAAAGTTTAGTAATACGTAACTGATAAGAAAAGGATAGTTGGTAAACTCAGTATTCCATCCATCATGTGCCATGCCGGTAAGTGTATGTGTTATAATTCGCCAGTTCACTCGATCACCAGAGTCGCAGTTCAGTGTTCTTGTCTCGACCATACAGCGTGATCAAGGTATCCAGTTATTTATTTCTCTGTCTTCCCCTTGTTCTCTTCCACTCGATCTTGCCAGTTGTCACCAAGTTCTCTAATTTATTTCTTCTCGTAACGTGTCCAAAAAAAATTGTTATTGTCTACGTCTAATTTCTCTAATCAGTTTACGATTGTCATTTGTTTCTCGTAGGACTTGGTCGTTGGTTTTTCTATCTTTTCATAATATTCTTTGCCTTCTCCTCAGAAACCACATTTCCACAGCCATCAGATGATTTTTTTTTTTCAGCTTGTCTGTTCATTGCGCACACTTCCCATCCATACAAAAGAACGGGCTCTATGTAGCACCTCAACACTCTTTTTCTCGTAGCAATTGACATCTTTTTATTGGTCAGTATCTCAAATTACGCATACAGTAACACATACAATACATATTTTTAAAGCGTGGTATATAAATATATGTGTTGGCTTCCCTAAGCCTTGGTTAGCAACAGGTCTAGGATTGAAGCTCCGACAGGCAGACAGTTAGAGCATTGCTTTGCTGATTCGGTAGCTTCTGCAGCTTGTGTTATTCCATATGCATTGTTTTACGTGTCCTATAGTGTAAAACTAGGCAGGCCGAGTGAGGGATCATGCTGCGTAGGCAACACATTGTCTCTAAATTCAGCCCAGGCTTTGTGCTTATACTTTATGCTGTATTACTCCATCCCGCGTCTTCTATCGCCATGGATTGTAGTTATTATGCCTTTTTTTTAAAGCACGATATACAAAACTACGTGTTGGCCCGATTGTCTTGTATTCAAACCCCCATCGAGACGGATTATTTTTCAGTTGACGTGGGCTCTCGGGTAGACCAAGGCGAAAACTAGTCAGTTTTTGTCCATGTTCAAATCTTGTTACATTTCAGCATCTTTCTTGTGGTGTAGGGTCAAGAAAGAGGGATAGTACCTCGCGGTGAGTGACAGTTAGATCCCAAGGGATAGACCAGGATCCTATTTGGTTATCTTTACCTAGCTCATGTATGGCTCCACGAATACTGCTTGTGTACGGCGGTGGCCACACCACGGGCAACAGTCTTGGCTGACTGGCTGAACTGCATGAGTGAAGTAGGGGTAATATCCTACAAAAGGAATGCCCATCCCTAGTACACAAAAGATTGGGACGGTGAACAAGGCAGTTGAATCTATATATAGATCAACGGCTTCGAAAGCGAAACAGCAGAGTGTGTGGTACACATGGGACTTGTTCAGGACACAAAAGTGAACATGGCTGGGCATCGTGGAAGAGACTGGGACTTCACCACGTAGTATTAGAAGGCCCCGCCTTACGTCGCCTCAGTATACTTCGTTTCGCTATAACGTCGTTGTCACATTGGGGACTAACTTCACTTTACGTCGCTACGTTTCGCCATAACGTCGTTTTGAGGCTGGGGCAATTCATGCAGGTGCTGACAAAATCAAAGAGGGTGCTAAAAACGTAACCTATTTTAGTGCTTCCAAGGTCACTCGTACCAGAAGTATTCTTATGGAGAACATGGAAGCACTATTGGCTATTGTATTGAAGACCAGAACCAACGGAATATGCCTGTGAGCAAGATGTTATCCAAGAGAAAGCAAAGTCTCTCTATGAGGATCCAGCTAAGAAAGCGGGTGAGAGCAGTACTAGTAGTGCTGATGATAGTTTTGGAACGAGTCGTGGTTAGTTTGAGCGCTTTAAGAAGCGTTCACACATGCAAAACATACAGACAACAGGTGAAGCTTTGAGTGCTGATACGGCAGCTGCAGAGCGTTTCCCTGCAGAGTTAAAGGCCATGATTGAGGAGGGTAGTTACTGTGCAGCAGACATTGGACACATTTTTTGTTCAAGCAAAGGAGAGCCAGGAAAAGAGGCATGAAGAGGTTACAGTTTCATCCTCAGATGAAGAGGCAGAATTTAATGCCTCTACGTCCCAATAACTCTATCATTTGCCCTCCAACCCAACTCTAATTAGCCAATAAATATCAACAACCATCAAATTAAACATTACGGTAGTACACAATACACCGAATTTCACTTAATTCTATGGGAAATAGTGTTTCGCTATACGTCGTTTCACTTAACGTCGCGTCTTCCAAGAACGTAACCCCGACGTTAACCGGGGCCTTCAGTATCCCACAGACAGCAATACGATCACAACAGAAAGTAAACAGCGATACGGGTAATTCATAACCCCCTGGAGATGAGCCTGTGTAAATATGCTCGGGGAAGAGACAACTCTTATAGTGAGTAAGAAAGTGCATAGTGGCGAATGCATCTCAAATGCTTTTGAAAGGATGCATTCTGACAATACATACCTGAAAAGTAAGAGGAGAAGTCTAAGAATTGGTACGTGGAACGTACACGCCCTGATTTAAGCAGGGAAATTTGACAACCTTATTTCGGAAGCCAAAAAACATGGATTTATATATTTTAGGTGTGTCTGAAACAAGATGGACAGATGCGAGTTATACAAGGAGAGACGACTACATATTCATCAACTCGGGAGGAGATCACCACGAGAGAGGAGTAGGAAGTTTAGTAAAAAGAAACTTAGAGAAAAATATTAGTGGATTCTGGGCTCATAAAGATGGAATGATATTACTCAAAATTAAGGCAAGACCTTTAGACATAATAATTCTTCAGTCGTACACTCCAATGACTGATTATAGTGATGAACAGCTTGAAGATTATTATGAAGACCTACAACAAACAATGAAAGTTGTAAAATCATCAGAGGTCCTAATTGTCATGGGAGGCATGGAAAAAAATAAATATAAGCAGATAGTAGAACAATATGGCAGGGAAACAGAAACGACAGAGGAGACCGGCTAATACAGTTTTGTGAAGAAAACAATCTTATCATTTGTAACACATTTTCCCAACATAACCCTAGGAAACTGTATACTTGGAAAAGCCCTGGAGATAGAACTAGAAACCAGACTGACTACATCATGATTAGAAATAGATTCAAAAACAATGTTAACAATGCTAAAACATATTCTGGTGCTGATATCAACTCTGACCGCAACCCTGTAATATTAAAATTACAAATAAAACTTTAAAACACAGGAATAAAGACATCGAAGACACCTCAAGAAGATATATCGGCATTGTAACAACCAGACATAAGTCATCAATACCTGGTTGAAGTAAAACATAAATATGACAGGCTAATCGTTGAAAGCATGTAACAATATAGACGTGAAAATCCTAAAGATGAAATTAATACAAAGTGGGAATGTGTAAAAACTAACATACAGATTGCAAATATCACCTTGCCAGTGAAGGTAAATAGGAAAAAGTATTTATGGATAACTGATGAAGTTTTGAGCAAAATGACTCAAAGAAAGAAAGCAAAGAACACTCCAGAGAATGTATTAATAGACAGAGGAATACATCACATGTGCAGAGTTGCCAAAGAAGAGTGGTTGCAAAAAACATGCAAAGAAATAGAGGATCTAGAAATAAAACACAGCTCGATAAATAAAACAAGAATTGCATGAAAATAAAAAGATTTACAAAGAAGAAAAATAATATAACAATAAATGGTTGTATCAGAGGGAAAGATGGAGGTTTATAATTAATAATACCGACATAATAAAAAGATGGACAGAATGCACAGAAAAGTTATTCTGGGACAGAGGAGTCAATAAACCAATAGTGTATAATACTCAAGATGGACCAAATATATTAAAGGCTGAAGTAGAGAAGGCTATTAAAAAGATGAAAGCAGGAAAGGCTGCAGGACCTAACAAGATAACAACAGAGATGATAAAATTCTTATCCAGTTTTGGCTTTGATACTATCACATAATTTTTTAATGATATATATATATATAATACTGGGTACATTCTTGAGAATTTGAAAACATCCTATTTCACCACACTAACCAAGAAGCCAAGAGCTGTTGATTGTATGATTACAGAACTATTAGCTTAATGAGCCATATAACTAGGATACTACTCAAGGTCATTCAAGAAAGAATTCATAATAAAATAGACGAGGAAGTAGCTGAAGAATAATTTGGGTTCCGCAAAAACAGCGGCACCAGAGAAGCAATAATCTGTTTGAGGATGTTATTTGAAAAATATATAGAAGTTCAGAAAAATATATATGTCTGTTTTATAGACTGCAAGAAAGCTTTTGATTGAGTACAACATGAACGACTAATTACATGTCTTTAAGACATAGAAGTAGACGGAAAGGACATCCGACTTATTAGTAACTTGTTCTGGGAACAAGTGGCGTCAATTACATGCGGAAATGTACGAGGTAGTCTTCTGTACGAGGGGTTGGTCATGTCTGTTTTGGAGTATGCAATGGCAATCCTGACTCTCAGCCATAAGCAGATAGAAAGGAAACAAAGGATACAGAATGAAGCTATGCGCATTATTCTTGGATGTACAAGAGATACAGCATGCAGGGCGATGCGCTACCTTCTTGGTTTTCCAACCATTGAAGAGAGAATACAAGGTTGCAGGGCACGCGCCTACCTCAGAATTAACGCAAAAACACAACATCCACTGCATAGTGAAATTAGGAAGGTGAAGGGCAGCAGGTTAAAAAGAGGACGGTCGTGGATGGGTCAAGCCGAAGACATTCTTCAACAGGTGTGTTCACTTGAGGACTTAGAACCTGGCGAGGAGTGGGTGCAAGTGCCAACAGACTTCTGCACATCCTTTTCAGTTTGCATCCAACTAGATAGAAAATGCAGACATGAAAATCCGGCTGCTGTTGAAGCTGAAGTACAAGCGTTGATTTTCGAGAATTCGCTAGACGGTGACGCGGTCATCTACACAGATGGGTCGGTCGTCCGACATGTGAGAAGCTCATGGGCCTTTACAGCTCGGGCCGGAGGGAGAATTGTGAAGGAGGACTCTGGTGCTTTCACTGAAACCACAAGTAGCCTGACCATGGAAGTCATGGCAGTAAGTAAAGCAATAACATGGCTCGAGACACAGACATTCACTAGGGCTTGTTTCCTTAGCGACTCAATGAACATGATCAAGAGGATAGAGGAGGGGTCGATCCGAAGAGAATGGTTGCTGCCTTTGGAGCGGTCTCGACTGGCAAAGATTAGTTTCATCTTCGTGCCAGGGCATGCGGGAGTACAAGGAAATGCGCGGGCTGACAAGCTCGCAGGTGAGGCTACTGTGGAGGGCGGACACGCCATGGACCAGGCCGACATTCTGAATGCTCTACGAGAAGTAAGACTTTTGCGAGAACCAAGTGATGACTGTGAATCTACAACAATGGCCAGACTGCGAGAACAGCAAATTAAAAGAGGGGTGGCCAAACAAGAACACTACGCAGGAAGCCAAAGAAGATTTATAAACCAACACAGAACTGGCGTCGTTAGCCGCTACACGTTGCGGGATTTGCTGAGGAGGGGATCCGAGCACTTATGGACTGAATGGTTCGATGTGCAATGAGGATGATCTGTCGACTAACTAACTAACTAACTAACTAACTAACATGCGGAAATACTTAGTCGTCGCCCATAGAGATAAAAAGAGGAGCATGGCAGGGATGCGTGTTGTCCCCAAGCCTCTTCAACCTATACACAGAAATCATTTTTAAACAAGTCGAAATGCCTAGACTTAACATCAATGGGAAAATCATAAATAATCTTAGATCTGCAGACGATACCGTGTTACTAGCAGAAACCGAGCAAGATTTACAAAATCTAGGTGAACAAGTAAACAGGCATAGTGCAGAATGTGTCGTAGATAGTAACATCCTAACAACGAAAGCATGGATAATTAGCAATGGAAAGGAAAGGTCATCAATTAACATGACAGTAAACTGGGAGATACTAGAACAAGTAACACGTTTCTCCTATCTTGGACATGTAATAGAATATGAAAGAAGAAGTGAAATAAAAATCAAAAAGAGAGTAGGAATGGCCAAGAACGCTTTCAACTGCATGAAATCAGCATTGACATATAGGGAGATTAACAACGCATTAAAAATGAGAATTGTCAAATGTTACGTATATTCAATACTGTTGTACGGTACGGAAGCCTGGACATTGAACAAGCAACTAGAAAGTCGAATAGATGCCCTCTAGATGTGGTAATACAGAAGAATATATTGTATTTAATTGAAGAGAAAAAAAAAACAATATAAAAAACTGGGCATGGAAAGAGAGTTGATGAAAGAAATAAAAAAGAGGCAAATAAAATATTTCGACCACATTAAAAGACATTCAATCAATCAAGGCAAGGCTGAGGGCAAGCGAGCAAGGGATCCATCCATCCATCATGTGCCATGCCGGTAAGCGTGGGCGGTCATGTTCTGCCATCTCACTCGATCACCAGAGTCATGGATTAACGCCGTGTTCCTGTCTCGACCATGCCATGTGGCCAAGCCATCTAGGTATTTACTTCTCGGTCTTCCCCTTGGTCTCTTCCCTTTGATCTTGCCAGTTGTCACCAAGTTCTCCAGTTCATTTCTTCTCATAACATGCCCAAAACATTTTGACTGTCTACGTCTAATGTCTCTAATCAGTTTACGATCTTCATTTGTTTCTTGAAGGACTTGTTCATTGATTTTTCTGTCTGTCCATGGTATTCTTTGCATTTTCCTCAGAAACCACATTTCCACAGCCATCAGATGTTTTTCTGCTTGACTGCTCATTGTCCACGCTTCACATCCATACAAAAGTATAGGTTCTATGTAGCACCTCAACATTCTATTTCTCGTTTCAGTTGATATCTTTTTATTGGTCAGTATGTTTTTCATCTTGCAAAAGGCTACCTTCGCAATGGCAATTCTTGTTCTAATCTCTTCAAGGCATCTCCCATCAGATGTTATGACTGTGCCGAGATAACAGTATCGATTCACTTGTTTAAGACTATGCCCATCTACTCGTATATCACATTGTGGTATTTCCTTCTTCCCAGTGACGACGATAATCTGTGTCTTCTTAATATTAAGTTCTAACCCTAGTTGTTCACTGTGTGCAACAACCGTATCTACTAAATTTTGCAGCAAGGGATAGACAACGTAAAAAATGGAAAGATAACATCAAGAGATGGACGAAAATCAGTCTGACAGAATGTTAAGTCAAGGCGAGAGACAGACAGTATTGGAGATCCATTGCAGCCAACCTTCATTGCGGAGACGACACCTGATTGATTGATTTGGCATCTTTCTTCTTCATTACTGACAGTCTTACAAAAACAGCAAAATGTTTTGGAAAGTACAGGCAGCATGCGTGATATTGATAACACCATCCCTCGAGGGTCGAACGATCCATGAAGATCTGTCTAGCAACATACCCGGCACGCCTCAAGGCGCAGAGAATGGTCCAGTAACAGTAACTGTGTAACCAACACGCCTCAAGGAGAAGGGTCCAGTAACAGTAACTGTGTAACCAACACGCCTCAAGGCGCGGCGAAGGGTCCAATAACAGTAACTGTGTAACCAACACACCTCAAGGAGAAGGGTCCAGTAACAGTAACTGTGTAACCAACACGCCTCAAGGAGAACAGTCCAGTAACAGTAACTGTGTAACCAACATACCTCAAGGAGAAGGGTCAAGTAACATTAACTGTGTAACCAACACACCTCAAGGAGAAGGGTCCAGTAACAGTAAATTTGTAAGCTACACACCTCAAGGAGAAGGGTCAAGTAACAGTAACTTTGTAAGCTACACACCTCAAGGAGATGGGTCCAGTAACAATAACTGTGTAACCAACACGCCTCAAGGCGCGGAGAAGGGTCCAGTAACAGTAACTTTGTAAGCTACACACCTCAAGGAGAAGGGTCCAGTAGCAGTAACTGTGTAACCAACACACCTCAAGGAGAAGGGTCAAGTAACATTAACTATGTAACCAACACACCTCAAGGAGAAGGGTCCAGTAACAGTAACTTTGTAAGCTACACACCTCAAGGATAAGGGTCCAGTAACAGTAACTTTGTAAGCTACACACCTCAAGGATAAGGGTCCAGTAACAGTAACTTTGTAAGCTACACACCTCAAGGATAAGGGTCCAGTAACAGTAACTTTGTAAGCTAAATACCTCAAGGAGAAGGGTCAAGTAACATTAACTGTGTAACCAACACGCCTCAAGGAGAAGGTCCCAGAAACAGTAACTGTGTAACTAACATACCTCAAGGAGAAGGGTCCAGTAACAGTAACTGTGTAACCAACAAGCCTCACGCTGTTTAACTGATCGAGTGTCATGGGATGAGTAATCGTCTTAAACGACTTTCCGACCCTGCCAATGGCTTATATACAATAGTTATGCCTAAGCAGCTGCCTGTAATGTGATATATAATACAATATATATGCTACCATATAAACAACTTCTAAGTTATAACAGTGACACACCCCTACTTCCCATTTTCCGCCGTCCATTTTCACTTGGTCCAAACCTACTTTTTATTTGGCACTGAATCTGTTAAAGTGGGTTTTATTTTGAGTAAGTAAAAAGTAAAGGAGCCTTTAACACACCTTACGGCTATTCGGACATATGGTGCTTGACTCATATTTTATAAATTAATTGATACTCCAGGGGTGATGCGGCGAGTATCACATCACCTTTATCATAAAGTAGCTCTCCCCCGATTACAGAGAGCCTTTACAACATCACTTTTATCATGAAGTAGCTTTCCACCAGATCCCAGAGAGCCTTCACAACATGACCTTTATAATAAAGTAGCTCTCATCCAGATTCCAGAGTCTTGACCACATCACCTTTATCATAAAGTAACTCTCCCCTAGATTCCAGAGAACCTTCACCACATCACCTTTACCATAAAGTAGCCCTTCACCAGATTCCAGAGAGCCTTCACCACATTACCTTTATGATAAAGTTGCTCTCCAACAGAATGCAGTGAGCCTTAACCATATCATCTTTAACAAAAGGTAGCTCTCCACTAGATTCCAAAGAGCCTTCACCATATCATTTTTAACATAAGGTAGCTCTCAACTAGATTCCAAAGAGCCTTCACCACAACATCTTTAACATAAGGTAGCTCTCCACTAGATTCAAGAGAACCTTCACCACATCATCTTTATCATAATGTAGCTCTCTGCCAGATCCCAGAGAATCTTTACCACATCACATTTATCGTAAAGTAACTCTCCACCAGATCCCAGAGAGCCTTCACCACATCACCTTTATCATAAAGAAGGTCTCCATCCAGAGGGTCAGCAGCGGCTGTTCTATCGACACAAAATATCGACGTCAGGGCTCAGTGAACGCAGTTTCATAATCCCGACATACCAGGTTCCAGGTCAGCAGCAGACCATTTGGAAACAGGCGGCTGGCGTTGACTCTTACGAAGACCGTTCAAAAATAATGGCAAACAACTGAAAGTAGAAATGATTAGAATATTACAAGCAAACAATAAATGCTGCTATTGATTGCGACGTCCTGTAAAGAACGTGTAATTGTGTGTTAACTGTGAACTATTCTGTAGGTGTAGTGGTGTTGGCAGGGGGCTGCGGAGCTCAGAACGTGTCAGAGAACGGTGAGGACGAACACACTTCTATTAGTTATGTACTGCTTATGGAATACTGTTCGCTTGAGGGTGGGCTGAATGAAACAGCGGCCTATGACTTCGCGATGAACATCACAGTAGAGGTGAGTGTTGGTCAGTGAGTGAGTGTTGGTTAGTGAGGTGAGTGTTGGTCAGTGAGGTAAGTATTGTTAGTGAGGTGAGTGTTGGTCAGGAGTGAGTGCTGGTTAGTGAGGTGAGTGTTAGTCAGTGAGTGAGTGTTGGTCAGAGAGGAGAGTTATGGTCCGTGAGGTGAGTGTTGGTAAGTGAGGTGTGTATTGGTCACTGAGTACGTTTTGGTCAGTGAGGCGAGTGTTGATCAGTGAGTGAGTGTTGGTCAGTGAAGTGAGTGTTGGTTCATGAGGTGAGTGTTGGTCAGTGAGGAGAATGTAGATCAGTGAGGTGAGTGTTGGGCAGTGAGGTGAGTGTTGGTTCATGAGGTGAGTGATGGTCACTGAGGTGAGTGTTAGTTCATGAGGTGAATGATATTCAGTGAGGTGAGTGATGGTCAGTGAGGTATTTGATGGCCAGTGACGTGAGTGATGGTCAGTGAGGTGAGTGTTGGTCAGTGAGGTGAGTGTTGGTCAGTGATGTGAGTGTTGGTTCATGAGGTGAGTGTTGGTCAGTGAGGTGAGTTTTGGTCGGTAAGATTAGTGTTAGTCAGTGAAGTGGATGATATAATCACAATGGAGGTAAGTATTGTCAATGAGGTGGTTGATGGTCAATGAGGTGGGTGGTGGACAATGAGTTGGGTGATGGACAATGAGGTGGGTGGTGGACAATTAGTTCGGTGATGGACAATGAGGTGGGTGGTGGACAATGAGGTGGGTGATGGACAATGAAGTGGGTGATGGTCTGTGAGGTGGGTGATGGACACTTAGGGATTGATAGTGGCGAGGTGAGTGATGGTCAATTATGGGAGTGATGGACTTTGAGTGAGTGATGATAAGTGAGTGAGTGGTGATCATTGAGTGAGTAATGATCATTGAGTGATCATTATGCAACGTGGCCACGCAGATGTGAATGTAAAGTGGGTGGTAAACGTGCAAGGGAGCAGCCATGTTACATGTGGATGTAAAGTGGGTGGTAAACGTGCAAGGTGGCAGCCATGTTACATGTGGATGTAAAGTGGGTGGTAAACGTGCAAGGGGACAGCTATGTTACATGTGGATGTAAAGTGGGTGGTAAACGTGCAAGGGAGCAGCCATGTTACATGTGGATGTAAAGTGGGTGGTAAACGTACAAGGGGAGAGCTATGTTACATGTGGATGTAAAGTAGGTGGTAAACGTGCAAGGGAGCAGCCATGTTACATGTGGATGTAAAGTGGATGGTAAACGTGCAAGGGAGCAGCCATGTTACATGTGGATGTAAAGTGGATGGTAAACGTGCAAGGGAGCAGCCATGTTACATGTGGATGTAAAGTGGGTGGTAAACGTGCAAGGGAGCAGCCATGTTACATGTGGATGTAAAGTGGGTGGTAAACGTGCAAGGGAGCAGCCATGTTACATGTGGATGTAAAGTGGGTGGTAAACTTGCAAGGTGGCAGCCATGTTACATGTGGATGTAAAGTGGGTGGTAAACGTGCAAGGGAACAGCTATGTTACATGTGGATGTAAAGTGGGTGGTAAACGTGCAAGGGAGCAGCCGCGTTACATGTGGATGTAAAGTGGGTGGTAAACGTACAAGGGGCAGCTATGTTACATGTGGATGTAAAGTGGGTGGTAAACGTGCAAGGGAGCAGCCATGTTACATGTGGATGTAAAGTGGGTGGTAAACGTGCAAGGGAGCAGCCATGTTACATGTGGATGTAAAGTGGGTGGTAAACGTGCAAGGGAGCAGCCATGTTACATGTGGATGTAAAGTGGGTGGTAAACGTGCAAGGTGGCAGCCATGTTACATGTGGATGTAAAGTGGGTGGTAAACGTGCAAGGGAACAGCTATGTTACATGTGGATGTAAAGTGGGTGGTAAACGTGCAAGGGAGCAGCCGCGTTACATGTGGATGTAAAGTGGGTGGTAAACGTACAAGGGGCAGCTATGTTACATGTGGATGTAAAGTGGGTGGTAAACGTGCAAGGGAGCAGCCATGTTACATGTGGATGTAAAGTGGGTGGTAAACGTGCAAGGGAGCAGCCATATTACATGTGGATGTAAAGTGGATGGTAAACGTGCAAGGGAGCAGCCATGTTACATGTGGATGTAAAGTGGGTGGTAAACGTGCAAGGGAGCAGCCATGTTACATGTGGATGTAAAGTGGATGGTAAACGTGCAAGGGAGCAGCCATGTTACATGTGGATGTAAAGTGGGTGGTAAACGTGCAAGGGAGCAGCCATGTTACATGTGGATGTAAAGTGGGTGGTAAACGTGCAAGGGAGCAGCCATGTTACATGTGGATGTAAAGTGGGTGGTAAACGTACAAGGGGACAGCTATGTTACATGTGGATGTAAAGTGGGTGGTAGACGTACAAGGGAGCAGCCATGTTACATGTGGGTGTTTTAAATCAAGCGATGGACTGAAAGAAAAGGAATCCATGAATACTAATGACACGGGACGAGAAGTACACATGACGTACCTGACCAGCTGGCGTAGGCTTTCATGTCTCTCCACAGATTTCGGATTTTGGTGTTCTTGATCAACTCTGCTGATGATATTCCTCCATGCCAGCCCATCCAACATCATTTATCTTGGTCTGCCACTCCCCCCTCCCTCTGATCTTTTCAGTTGTCACGGTGTTCTCCGGTGCCTTTCTTCTCATTACATGACCAAAGAAAACTATTTGTCTCATTCTTATTGTTGAATATAATATTCTAGTTTCATCAGCCTCTTTCAGGCAATCGTTGTTAGTTACTCTGGCAGTCCAAGGAATTAGCAGCATTCGTCTCAGGAACCACATCTCTGTTGCTTCCAAATTCTTCCAAATTTGTTCATTTACATTCCAAGATTCACTACCATTCAGCAAAAAAGTTCTATGTAACATTTCAGCACTCTCTTTCATACATTCAATGATAGTGACTTATTGTATGACATATTCTTTATTTTCTTAAATGCATAAGATACTTTTCATTTTCTGAAATGCAGCTGTCCGTATTATGTTCCTAAATCTCTGTTGTGCACCTTCCATCTGATGTAATAAATGCCCCTAGATATTTAAAAGTATCCACTTGGTTAAGAATATTAAATGTGGATAGCCAAAATCAAGAAATTGTCTGGAAGAAGGGATGTATGAATGCTGTGGACACGTGACAAAATGTTACAGAGGGTCTTTAAAGCCGACATTCAATGCGGAGATGGCACTATATCATGTGTTTTCTGTAAACAGAGCTTCGAACGGCAGTGTGTTGATGCAGCGATACACCACGTGACCTGGGATTGTATAGAGAACATTACTAACGACATCAATGGCAATATTAGTGAGTATATTGTCTGTCTGTCTGTCTGTCTGTCTGTCTGTCTGTCTGTCTGTCTGTCTGTCTGTCTGTCTGCCAGCCGTGTAGTCATGTGCTCAATTTCCCTTCGAGCCGTGGATTTTTTCCCCCATTGATCTCTGATCCACGGTCGACCCTATCTAAAAATAGGTAGCCGGAAATGTTTTGGGAAGTAAAGGCGGTCACATGATACTCTCACAACACCCGCCGTGTTCCCGTTGGTTTATACAAATATGGGTCTAGCACCATATGCCTAACGCTTATAAAAAGGCCCTTCAGATTGTTGTTGTTGTTGTTGTTGTTGTTTCATGGTTACATTCATATACCCATCCGACGTATGGCATGTAAAGAATTCGTGTAATGTGTCTTCTGGTCCTTCTTTCATCTGTTTCTATGAATGTCCATCAGTACCAAGAATGTAGTGTTCATGTTGTTTGAAAGGTCTCCAGTATTCCAAGAAATTAAAACTTTAAAATGTTTTTGGTGTCTATTTCAGCCGATTACCAATACTTGCCTACGCAAATACAGATCTTGACCGCGCTGGGTGTTCTCTGCAACGATCCGAGAATCAAACCAGAATGCATCGCTCAGTACAGCCAACAATACGATGAAATAAAGGCTTGCACGGCACCGCATATTGCGGACATAAGGGCCGAAACAACCAGCGGGAACTTGCGCACATGTCTGGAGATAGCTGTGACATTCAAGTGTGCAAGGGAGTTGATCAGCAAATGTGATGTCCACACTGGTAATGTGATGGGAGACCATTTACAACTGTCAATACCGCCATATTGTGGTTTGTATTCTACAATTATTGTCGGCTGACTCAACAATCTGTCGCTTAATCCCCATTGTTTCAATAAAAATTATCCCCCCCCCCTTTTTTTTTCTTTCGGGGGGGGGGGGGGTGTGGGGAATCGGGGGTGGAGTTTGGTTGGGGGGGGGGGGAGTTGATAATATAAGCGGATTTGGAACAGGACATAGCAGACTCAATAGCCACATAAACGAGGGAAAGTTATTAAGTAACAGGAATTGTATTATAAAATGCATGGCAACGGAAAATCTTATTTTAAGTCACAAACAGGCTCTTAAGCAATATCCCATGTGGGGGCGTGTGGATTGAGCACTTTGCGCATGTGCAATAGCGATTAAATAATGAATGCCCCGTTATGTACTTTCACCGTGGAAGAGCAACAAGGCATAATTGTTTTTTTTGTTTTTTTAATCTTCAAAGGGTGTGAAATCTACAGAAGATTTCAACAGAAGAATGCGGTTTAGTGTGGTGACAGTTGTTTCAGTCGGGAGAGGGTGTATGAATGAGTAGAAAGATTTCAAAATAGAAGAGAAAGCTTCATTGATGAACCGCGTAGTGGGAGACCTGCAAGTGTAGCAACTGACACGGTGAAAAGGCTGATTGATCAATGGTCCTTGCCAACTGGCGACTCGCCTTTGATGAAATAGCCGTGGATTTCGACATGAGTTAGGGTGTTGCGTGCACGTTGTCCTTGATGACCTCGTTTATAGGAAAGTGTGTAGCAAATATTAAACAGAAGATAATACAAACCACGTATCGTTGTTGAAAAACGTTTCTTGCTTGTCGGTTCAGTTGACATGCATCAATCAATCAATCAATCAATCAATCAATCAATCAATCAATCAATCATGCATCATTGCAATGCACGACTTATATCGAACATTTTATTTCGTCTATTTTTTTTTTTTTTGCCACACGCATCTTCACACAAATATGTGTTTGCTTCATGGGGTTGATTGCAACTTCCTGCAGCTATCTAAAATATAACATTATAGTAACATACATGTCTATATAAATTTAACCCATCTATGAACCAACTCAGCGACGGACATAAAGCCTTCTAGACACTTCCTCATTGACGGGCATACGCAGTCTATCACCTTTATTTCTCGCGGTTGACGCGGTAGCGTAGCTACTGGACACACTCCTGCTGGCGTGCGGTCATCCATTCGGTCTACAACGGGGAGGATTGGAACCTTTAAAATAAACCTTACCTCCCAGCTAAAAAGTAGTACCAGAAAATGTCCTGGAGAGTAAAAGCGACCTGTGATATATATATATATATATATATATATATATATATATATGTGTGTGTGTGTGTGTGTGTGTGTGCGCGCGCGCGCCACTCTATGTCCAAAACTCTTTAAGGCGTTCGGGAAGTTTCTTTACATTTTGTTACTTTTTCCCCTAACTGTTATTGTCTCTTTGTTGATCATTTCTTTAAGGGCTTTACCATCATAAGGTGTTACTTTAATTCCTTCTAATACGAAGTTTTATTATTTTCAAATAACAATTGCCTGGAAATTAAAATGGTTAGTTGAGCTGAGGCGATTCAAGAACAGGCATCGACACTCGGGATGGTCCCATATGTGCTCGGTAATCGATTTCAACAGCCAGCGCAGAGTCCCGCTACTAATGGTACCAGTTGCAATCTGATTATGTCTCTCTGACTTTTCCTCGGAGAACTGAGTGTAGCCCAGATCCCTGGTCACTATCTACTAAACCATTCTCTCCAGACATTAATGGTGTTTCTGTTTTCCCACACCATTCCCTCCAGACATTAATGGTGTATCTGTTTGTCCACACCATTCTCTCCAGACATTAATGGTGTATCTGTTTGTCCACACCATTCTCTCCAGACATAAATAGTGTATCTGTTTGTCCACACCATTCTCTCCAGACATTAATGGTGTATCTGTTTGTCCACACCATTCTCTCCAGACATTAATGGTGTATCTGTTTGTCCACACCATTCTCTCCAGACATTAATGGTGTATCTGTTTGTCCACACCATTCTCTCCAGACATTAATGGTGTATCTGTTTGTCCACACCATTCTCTCCAGACATTAATGGTGTATCTGTTTGTCCACACCATTCCCTCCAGACATTAATGGTGTATCTGTTTGTCCACACCATTCTCTCCAGACATTAATGGTGTTTCTGTTTGTCCACACCATTCTCTCCAGACATTAATGGTGTTTCTGTTTGTCCACACTAAATACAGAGATGCAGATCCAGAAACTTTCTGCCTGCTCGTTTCCCACTACACCAGCATGTCCTGGGGAAAAGATCTAACAGATGCTCCATATCTTTGATTGTTTAATGGAAGGAACATAAAGAGTTAAAACGTACTGTGCAATAACGTTATTGTATGAGTTGAGTCAAGAACCGACATCACAACACTCGGGATATTCCCATGCGTGATCCGTCTTTATCTTTAACAACCAGCGAAGACGCCCAACACTGATGGTACCAGAAACAGTCTAATTATGTGTCCGTCTGGACTTTCCCACGAGTCCTAGTGTTGGCCAAATCCTCTGGTCACTTCCCGCAGCAACATTCTCTTCAGGCCGTGATGGCCGTTTACACTGTGCACACGACCTAAAGGACCCCGACCACGCCTGCCTTATCACGCACAAATAGCCCACCCAGCGGTGCAGACCCAGCCAATCTGTCCGCCTGCTTGTTTCCAACCACACCAGCATGTCCTGAGGAAAACAATCCAATAGATGCTCTCTATTTTTGAACGTTGAATTGAAGCTTGCCATTCTGCCTGAAGAATACCTGTCTTCACCTTTCTAAGTATATTTTGTAAGTTCATTACAATGACGACACGCGTGTGTTGTTTGTCCCCCCAGCCATCGGTACACCGTTGTGACTGCCTCCACCTTCATTCTCAAACGATTTGTTGTAATATCATATGCCAGGCTCTCCTGCACCAAACACCGTCCGCCTGAACACGAATTATCGTGAATCAATTGTTGCACCTCCCATTCAGTGCAGCCTGCGAGCCAATCCCTGCATTCCCGATCCAATGTTATTATGTTTTTTTCGCTTGGTCGCTTTGAACTCATTCGTAGTCCGTACACACTACTTCTAGTAATGTTAGACTTATGACCCTGCACAGGTCTGATTTTCCTCTAGCATTCTGACCCACTCCTCTCCTCTCCAAATGCTCTCAAGCATGCACACTTCTCTGATTGTGTCCTCTGTCAGATTCATGAACGATTTCCATCTGATCAGTCTGTGACCCTGAACTGTGTCCAGGGCTTCGTGCATGGCGTGTTCCATGTCCGCAGCCACTTGGCGATATAATTTAGGCTGCAGCACCTTGAACCTGTCTGCTATAGTAGGTATGGCTAGGACGTATTTACCAAAACGTTATTATGTTAACTACTGCGCGCCTGAAAGTTATATATTGAAACCAATAACTTCTACATTAATTCTAAACTACGCTGTGTAGCAGCTGCGTTTACTCTCAGCTAATTCTTATCAAGCCCCCGTGTTCATTGCCAGAAAAGACATCATTGTCCTTTAGTGTGTTGCGTATCCCTTACGAGACGTTGCAGTCAACACCAGCATTTTTCAGCTGCTGTTGATGTACTAGGCAAGTGTTACGTTCAGTAGTTCGCCATTGCTTTCTGAACGACCGGCTCCCATACCAGCACGTTATAACACAACGCGACACGGTCTGCTGCACAAATCGGTCGCAGCTGAGCTTCGTACTCCTGGTAACCGGTGCACGAACTGCGTTCGCAAGCCTTTGGCCACGGAGACCGGTCTGTCCTTTAATACTGTAGATAAAAACAGAAAACACGATTCTGGCATCTAAACAGCTGAGTTACCAGTTAAACAGCGATCGAGTGTTACATTTAAACAGGTTTAACGTGGTTCAAGGGCCAGAGGTCCCATGACATTGCTTAAAAAAGTCGCTTAAAAGTCGACAGGGTCGACTTCATTGCACCGGGTTTTATCCCATATGGCTCGGTCTCTTTCCGCAGCACGGAAAGCGTCGCACAAAGCACGAACTCCGTAGCTTTTAGCGACGACCCACAGGAGTCTCCGAAACATTTAACTCGTAAACCGAAGGGTGCGGCCCGGAATCGAAACCACAACCTTCGGAGCACGAGTCAAACGGCTTGACCACTTCATTACAGAGACTCCCACATTGCACCGGGTTTTACCCATAAAGCTAAGTCTGTTTCTACAAGGCGGACTTCCGAAGGCGTTGCGCAAAGCATGAAATCCTTAACTTCAGCTTCGAACCTACAATGTTAGTAGCTCGAAGCAGATTTACGCAACATTATTGCAGTTTCAGTTGCAAACTTGTACCAACATTTTATTGATTCGCCGACTGCAGTCGGTTCTGGCGATGCCGGTCCGTAAGAACAGGACCTCTGTAGAGTCTTCTAGCCCAAAGACCAGCGTCGTGCAACCGGTTCCTGACCGTTTGAGCTGAAATTCGACGAGCTCCTGGCATTGACTGGACTGTGGAGGACGCAGATGCAAATCTATTCCTAAGGTGACTCAGCCGTATGAAGCGGAATTCCTGACATACCGATGCTCTCTAGCGTAGGCACTTTTTAGAACAATGTGTTTTTGGGACTGCGGAGTGCAACTTGATATGAACTGAGGTGCGCAAAATGCGTCAGTATCCCTTACGGGACGTTGCAGTCAACACCAGCATTTTTCAGCTGCTGTTGATGTACTAGGCAAGTGTTACGTTCAGTAGTTTGTCATTGCTTTCTGAACGACCGGCTCCCATACCAGCACGTTATAACACAACGCGACACGGTCTGCTGCACAAATCGGCAGCAGCTGAGCTTCGAACGCCTGGTACCCGGCTCACCAACCGCATTCGCAAGCCTTTAGCCACGGAGCCGATATGAGATAAGATACACTAAAAGAAGAACCGGGCACACTTAACCTGACTGCAATCGAAGGGTTATCCAGCCGGCTTCACCGACCGTCATTGCTAGCCACCCACACCTACCCCTCAAAGAATCATCGGTCCCCAAACTTCAAGTGTTTCTTTAGCTAAACTTTCGAGGAGACGTTGAATCGAAACTAATACATGATCGACATTTTAACAGCATTAAACAGAACATTCTTTGTCGCTGAGCCAAGGATCAGAGTTAAAACTCAAGACCTTCCCGATACCTACTCCATCTGTGAAAGACCTCTCCATACACAAAATCAAACGTTGTTTATCAATTCCAGTGTGAGTGCCAAACAACTTACTTATTTAGAACGGAACGTTCCATTGGCAACGTTGGGTCTTGACAGACGATAGTTTGGTACATTGTGCTTCAAAAAGGCTTAATAACTAAGACCCATAGCGGTGGCGAGTGTGGCTGATAAGGCCAATTCGTGCTGCAAATGTTGTCCACAGTGGATGCATGTGAAAACATGGTCATTTCCACCATCATGCACCATATTACGTCTCTCACGCTCTGTGTGTGCTTGATCTGCAATCATTGTCGCCTTTGTCTTTATTCTATTTTTGATAGTTGCCCTCCATGCAACACGTTCAGCGGCTACTTGCTCCCAATATGCATTATCAATGCCTGTATCAATCATGTCCCGCTTACACACATCTTTGTATCGTAGTAGAGGCCCACTCCGAGATCTCTTACCGATCAGTAATTCACCAAAGAAGATGTCCTTTGGTATTCTACCATCATTCATCCTCCAACCGTGTCCTATCCATCTAAGTCTACGAAGACTGAGCATGGAACAAACCGTCACACAACCTGATCTTTCCAATTCTTCAGTATTTGTGATTTTGTCTTGCCACTTAATACCAAGTATTCTTCGAAGACAACCGCATACGAAATCTTTTTAAACGTTTCTCTTAGTGTGAGTAAGTTGACCAGGCTTCATTGCCATAAAGAAGAGTACTTAGGCTTGATAGACAAGGATATAGAGTATATAGAGTATTTATATAGAGTATGTGAGTAAGTTGTCCAGGTTTCAATGCCATAAAGAAGAGTACTAAGGACACAGACTTGGTAGACGAGGACTTTTGTTTTGGCTGTAAACTTCCTGTTCTCCCAGATTCTTTTTGCTAACATGTTCATTGTTGTTGCTGCCTTACCAATCCTGATGTTTATTTCCTGATCTAGGGATAATTTGCTATTTATCCTAGATGTGTAAAATGATCTGCTATCTCCAGTTCGGCGTCGCCAATAAAGATTGATGGTACCCCATGTGCACCTTGTGACATAATATGTGTCTTCTTTTTTTTTTAATTATAAAAAAAAAAATTCAGAACAAGCATTGGAGAATGCAGATAGTAGATGTTGTAATTCTTTCTCAGAGTGGGTCGTAATTGCAGTATCATCCGCAAAAAGCAACTCTCTGATTAGTACCCTCCTAATTTTGGTCTTGGTCTTCAATCTCCGAGCATTGTAGAGGCCGCCATCTGAGCGTGAGTGTATGTATATACCACCATCCTGATCACGAAAGGCATATTTCAGTAGAAGTGAAAAGTATATCCCAAAGAGGGTGGGGGGCTAGTACACAACCTTGCTTAACTCCACTCTTGATTTCAAACTCTTCTGAATTTGCACCATCAAACTTGATGTTACCCTTCATGCCTGTGTGGAACGATTCCACAATGGACAGAAGAGTTGGTGGGCAGCCAATCTTCTTTAGTGCCTTGAACAGACCCTCACGAATGACAAAATCAAATGCCTTTGTGAGGTCGATGAAGGCAATACACAGTGGTTGATTTTGTTCCCGGCATTTGTCTTGCATTTGTTGCATATTCGATGAGAATATCATATCAATGGTAGACCGGTTCTGTCGGAAGCCGCACTGTGATTCGGGGTAGACTTGATCTCCTAGGACGTCGGAGAGTGTCTGCCTGTAAGGCGAGGAACCACCAGTCTGCACACCAATAAGCCAGACATGGGACAACGGATACTCACGCAAACCTCAGGTCCTGTATGACATCACACTTATGTTGGACAACAGGATGCCTTCATCCGACATACAGGACTTTGCGTTGGAGCTCAAGCCAATGAACACAAGCAAGCAAGCAAGCAATCTCCTAGGACTTGAAGTCTGCGCAGAACAATTCTGGCAAATACTTTTCCAACAGAACACAGAAGTGAAGTACCCCTATAGTTGTTACAGTCGCTTCGATCGCCTTTGTTCTTGTACATCGTTATGATGCTTGAATCTTTGAAATCCTGTGGGACTTGTCCTTCTCGCCAGCATAGCTCTATTAGGTGGTGGATCTGTAGAGTGTGTGTGTCTTGCCCACTCCTGATTACCTCTATTGAAATTCCCATCCTTACCCGGAGCCCTGCGAGATGCAAGTTCATTTATAGCACACTTAACTTCTGTTATGATAGGAAGTGTGTCCAGATGGCCAAGAGTTGGCAAGGCCTCTATGGCATTGAGGGCATCATCCGCTAGTTTGGTCTCACTTGAGTAAAGCTTTAAATAGTGCTCTACCCACTCAGAATGGACAAGACAAGACTCCCCAACCAAGCCCTCTTATGGTCGCCAGTAGGGAAAGGAAAACGGGGAAGACCAAGAGAGACCCTGAGTAGAACCATCAGCAGAGAAGGCTCATTCAACGGCCAAGTGAACATCCAGGATCTACAACAGGTAGCAGCGAACCGCCAGACAAGGAGAGCCATGACTTCTGCCCTATGCGCCGCCTTAGACTCAAGAGGAAAGACTATACTACCCATCTATCCATCTGCTGTTTCTTATCAGTGATGATTTCTCCAGTCAAGATTTTCAGTGGTGCACTTCTTTTGATCATTGGACCAAAGGCTTTCTTTATCCCTTCATGCATGCTTCCGATGTTTCCCTTATCACTTGCGATTTAAATGGACTCACATAGCTTAATCCAATAGTCATTTGCACACTGCCTGGCAGCCTTTTGCACATCCTTCCTAGCTTGCTTCAGCTCACTAAGAGTGTTACGCGTTGTTCTTTCCTTGTTTCTTAAGAGAGCCATCTTCTTTTTATCAATCAAAGGTTGCAGTGTTGTCGTGAAATCCTGAAGGACATCGACCTGATGAGTGAGGACAGAGTGATGGCCATTGACCGAATGGTAAAAGAAGACAGAGACAGTTGTTGTAAGGGTCATTGACTGAATGTTTCAGAGGACATACAACGGCGCGCGAGATTGCTACTATCGTTTGGTTGTAAAAACGGAGTCCTCGATCAAAGAGTCGGAAATGTTTGATGTACGGTGAGCGGGGAAACCGGGAACTAGCGGAGAAAACGGGAACTAGCGGTCAAGAGCGATAAAGCAATTTCACTAACCTTTGAAGTGGGAAACGGAGATTCGCGATCACGCCGTATCACAGCCTTTTGTAGTAACGGAGACGAATATCTGTGGTCGGAAGAAACAAGTAGATAATCATTGATGTCCCGAAATGACCGTGCATCAAAGGAGAAATTCGGTTGTTATTGAAAAAAGATGAAGAGGACAGGGGGAGAAATTGGTGGAATAGACCAGGATAGTCGTACAGAGCCAGAGTATTAATAGTCTGGATATTCTAATTTAATTTAGTGTGCTACCAACTATTCCATCTCGCAGGAGGGTTTTATCCATTCGTCCTTATTAAGAAGAGAAATACACTGTCCTGAGTTGCTTAGAGGCAATGGGGCATTTGTGCTTATGTGCTTTTGTGTTTCAATTCATGGACTACAATAGATAGTATAAGGTAATAGAGTTTTAGCTTAGTAATCTAGCATAGTGTACTGGCGTATGTGATCGTAGGAATTGGATGTCTGGGCTTTGCCGATACCATTTCCTTCTTTTATCTAATCGTCTAGAATTTAATGAACTCATATGTCTTATGTCAGCGTATCGTTCGGTACAGTCTGAGTACGGCTGGAGGCATACTCTCACATAAGAATTAGTCTGAGTCAGGCTGATATCACATGGTTATCTATCTCAAACAGGTTCCACGAAAAGTCTCCTGACATACCCTGAGAAGATAAAAAGGCACTTCACTTGTGCAGAGATAAATTACCTAACCATATGAACTAAGAGTATAGAAAAGTATTACTCGTGTGCCGAGATAACTAATCGCAACAAGATGAACTCTGCAAATAAATAACATCCAGGCTAAGAAAGCAGTGGATAGGATGTTACTTCTCTGAAGGGCGAGCGAAATAACTTACAGATAATTGAACGGTGTAAAAATAAATGAAAACTGAAGAACTCACTAACAGTTTCCATGCATACAAGAATAGTTAATTGACTAACTGGTGACAGTGTGACATATATATATATATATATATATATATATATATATATATATATATATATATATATATATATATATATATATATATATATATATATATATACAGTGATAGACAGTGTTGATGTGCTTTCAGTAATGGATTTTATTAACTTCCTGAATTGGGAATATGTAGAATTCATGGACTTACAATAATCTCATTATTCAGTGGTGATCAGACTGTGAAACATTTCAAGATATTGGAATACGTCCAGAATCAGACGGAGAGAAGCATCCCCGGGTGAGATCAATCCAAATATGTGTGGTGTGTTGTCGAATGGCCGTATACGGATGAGAGATGGGATGCGGAACATAGACATAAAGAGTCCTATCTCGCACACGCAATAGACTACACCACAGATT
>OY992876.1:336336227-336373727 GCA_963921405.1 Cepaea hortensis
AATGATCCGTATCACAGTCAGCACTGTGGTAACTTCGAGTTAATGATGTATGGTTCAGATGTCTCCATGTGATGATGAAGTCCAGCTGATGCCAATGGCCAAATTTGGATCTGTCCATGAGACCTTATGCAGTTCTTTTGTTCTAAAAAAGGAGTTTGTAATACATAGGTCATTTCTGGTGCAATGCTCCAGCAGCCGTTGCCCATTTTTATTCATGTGACCGATGTTGTATTTTCCGAGGCACACTGGCCATGAACACGAGTCCTTGCCCACACGAGCATTGCAATCAACGAGCACATAAATGTAGTCGGAATTTGGAACTGCCTTAATCATAGAGTCTAACTCCTCGTAGAACGAATCCTTCACATCACCAAAGGAAGCGAGTGTCGGTACATATGCAGTAATAATGGTGGCAAAACCACAAGAGGCTGCCAAGAGCAGGGATAATAATCTTTTACTACCTCCAGCTGGAATTTCAATAATTCCCAGTAGCGAATTCTTCACCGCAAAGCCCACATCATGTTGCCTTTTTTCTGTCTTCCCTCTACCCTTCCAAAAAAAAAAAAAAGGTGTAATTGTTTTCCCTGAGTGACCCTTCCTCGGCGAGGCGAGTCTCCCGCAGGCCAGCAATATCAATGTTAAGACGATTGAGATCGGCATCAATCACAGCCGTTTTTCTCACATCGTCAATATTCGTCAAGTCAGTGGAAAATCACATGGTTCTTACGTACCAGGTTGAGAACGGAACGACAATTAGCAAATCCAGTAAAAACATACCAGAGTGGGTGGAAAAAAGAGTTATTCTGTCTTCAGAAATCCCAGTGCAGTCGACAACTACTCAACAGTCACCATAAAGTTAACAAAGAAAAGACGTTTCGTATATTGAATTAAAAGAGTTAGTTGCATATCCTTTACAGGACGTCGCATTCAACACCATCATTTTGTGCTCTTGTGGTATCTTGGCAAGTTTACGTTCAGTAGTTTGCCATTGCTTTCTGAACGACCTTCACCCATACCATAGCGTAAAAACCAGCGCAACGCGGTCTGTTGCCAAATGGCGCGCAGCTGTTTTTCGAACTCGGGTATACGGGGTTACGAACCGCGTTCGTAAGACCTTCACCACGGAGGGCGGAGCAAGTATTGTACAGAATGAGTATACGGCCCGCGCTAGTCATTTTGTCAGTTATCCGGCCCGCCGTGCAAAAAAGTTTGGTGACCCCTGGTCTAGATCAATTAATTAATTCATTCAATAGCATGTCCTTTGCATGTTTTTTCCGGAAGGTTGTTATGGGAGCGAGGTTCTGCAAACGACATGCTATTATGAATGAATGAATGAATGAATGAATGAATGAGTAGAGGAAGTAAACCTTACGCAAATACTAATACATGCTGAAGTCGGACACACTGATATGTGAGGTGTGACGCCATCACATCGAAAGAGGGACATAGAAGAGGAAGACATTTGTGTTTTCGTTGTCCATACACAAATAATACAGCCACAAGCGAAATCAATAAAGACTGCAATAGCACCGTCAAGAGAGAATGCTAACCATCAACACATTTAATACTTTTTGTCTTTTACGTACCGCAGCAGGAACCTGTTGTTGTTGTTGTGCGAAGGTTAGTTAAAACCATCCCGTGTTTGTGCGAAGGTTAATTAAAACCATCCCGTGTTTGTACGGAGGAATATGTAGCCAGTCTCTCTCCCTAGCAAATCTGGAGGACTGGAATCGAACCTTTCTTTCTCTGTCCTTGCTCGTTATTGTCAGCTCAACAGTGAGTGATAAAAGAACTCCGCCGTGGAGCAAACACGTCTGGGGGGTTCTCATCATTAGAAGTAGCTCCTCTTCCCAGAATGTTTCGGCCCATTTACTCGCTTAACATTCTCTGGGGGCGGGTCCGTCCGGGACATGACTCCGGGCGTCTTTCCTCTGCCGTGCGGGACGTTCGGTCGATTTCATTGTCCTTCTTGTTTGTGCTTGTCTCTTAGCTGTGAACATGTCAACGCTTAAGCATCCCCTCCTCAGTGAGGGGAGCCAGTGCAGCCGGTGCTTGTGTCCTCACACTACCTTAGCACCTGTGGTTGTGGGGAGCCAGCTTCCTCCCCAATCACGGCCTTTATCTCCTCCATTCGTCTCCGTTGCCATGTTCATTCTTCGCGACCCGTTCATGACGCCGCACTCTACTAGGAAGCTGGTCCTTCCTCTTGATTTCGACCCACCTCTTGGTCTCTGCAGCTGAGTGCGACTTACGGACGACGGCTACCGCCCTGGTATGGAGATTGGTCTTCGGTCGAAATTTGCATGATTTGATGACTGCTGCCGTGCGGTGATTGCCCCACCGAACAATCATGTACTTAGATGCACTACCCTCGCTCGGAGGGAAGGCTATGAAGTCAACACGAGACAGTGGACGTTTTAGCTCTTAGTTGAGAGATTGTTAGCCGTTCTGCAGTTACCGCTTTAACCATACTAGTTTCGAGACATGTCCCAATCCAGGTTACGGCAATTCAACCGTCAGCATGAGGCTTTTTCGGCTGCTTAACCCAATTGTTTTTGTGCCCGAGTTCTCGCCAGTCCTTTAATACCCCTGTGCTTTAGCTCATCACACACAGAGTGTAAATGTTTGTAAAAAATAATGTTGGTAAAAATCTGGTCCAAAACGGAAGTAACGTTTGTAAACATTAGCAGCAAGATGGCGTCAAAGGTAGGGGACACTTACTTGTCGTTTTGTTGTTGTTTGTTGGTTTCAAACATATGTACACTGTTTCTTTATCGCTTGCTGTATCTTGCCTCGTTCATTTAATGTATATAGACAAGGTTGTGTATTGTCTCCTGATTTGTTCTCATTGTGCAGTGAATATATAATGAGATCTACAGAAAATATGCTGTGCCAGGAATAATAATTAATATTTATTAAAGGTAGCATATACAGAGAATATTTTAAAATGGGGTTTCTACTTATGAAATCATCACAGTTGGATACAGCTTAACAAGGCGAATCCAACGGTATCTCAACGAAGAGAGTACGTTAATTCTAAGCAGAGTTATGAATTTTTGTGTGTCGTAATTTAAAACCAGGAAGTGTAATGTAATGATGTCCTAAGAGATAGGGGAGATTTTATCGTGGCTCATTAAATTGGAAGCTGAGAAATTCTGCCTTCTATTACTGTGGCTTGTTTAATTTTAAACGGACAACATAGAACCATATATCACTGCGTCCGGGGTGGCGAGACCTAACTTGACGTATTATCTGTTTTTCATTAGGATGTGCCGTGACTTAACAATTTAAAATGGCCACCAATTGTTTATTATTCATTAAAAGTCTGTCACAAACCTGGTAACGTGTATATTGTGCGTTTTGATAACAGGAAAGTAAAGGTCACATTCCTCTTTTGATAGAATGTCGAAGGATTGAGAGGATCAACTTCATTGCACCAGGTTTTAACCCATATGGCTCGGTCTCTTTCCGCATGGCGGCCTGACGAAAGCATCGTACAAAGTACAAGAGTCTCAGAGTCTCTGACAAAAATGCACTCGACTTTTAAGACTTTTCGATAGGATATGCTGTGACCTAATTAATAGTTAAAAATACAACATAGAACAATTAGTATAATGAGTCACATCACAAAGATTTTGCTACGAATTATCATGCAAAGAGTGAGGAAGAAAATACAACCTGAAATAGGGGAAGAACAATGTGGGTTTGTAGAAGAAAAGGGTACAGTAGATGCTGTGTATATGCTGCGTTCAGTTATTGAACGTACTATAGAAGTAAACAAAGATATTGTCGTGTGTGTGAAGAATGAATGTTATAGTAGTTATTTGTTCTTCTTTACCACTTTAGTGTCGTCCCTGGAGTGAGGGAATCAACACCCACATTTGTTTTAATTCAATATATCTATCCTGGAGATATCTAGCAGACTCCGTCCACAACACTCCCTCAATCTGAAGACACCTTCTTCTCACTCTTACTCACTCCTGGATCATGCCCCCTCTCATTCTTCCCCAACGTAACATTCGTGACAACTCTAGCTTCAACAAATAAAAACAAGAAATTTATTAAAGTAAAGAGTATTTTCCTGCACTTTATATCCGTAGCATTTCCTTGTTTATTTGTTAATTCATGAGGGCAATCAGTCGAAAGCCTGGTGTTTGTATTGCCTAACGACCCTAATCATGTCTCTCTGAGGTGACGCATATTACTGTCAGCTTGGACCAGAATTATCAGGACATAAATAGTAGGAAATAGTAGGTCAGTAACGTAAACAAAGATGGATGCCTGTAAACAGTAAGTGTACAGAAACGCAAGTTAACAATTCTTAAACTTGCCTGATATTTAAACAGCCATACTTCAACTAAGTATAAAGTATCGATTCATAGGGCCCTGTGTATAAACAAAGTGTCTATTCGTAGGGCCCTGCGAATAAACGCTTTGTTTATTCGTAGGGCTCTACGAATAAACGCTTTGTTTATTCGTAGAGCTCTATGAATAAACTCTCCCAGGAGAAGTGTGTGTGTGTGTGTGTATAAAGTGTAGAATGTGTGACGTATATTCTAAAGTGTATATAGACTCAGATCAGTGTTCAGGAGTATAGTCATTCTCATCACTGTGCTGAGAAAACACTAGCACCATGTATTCCAGACAAGCAACCTCACCAAGGTGATGCTCCTCCAGTCACGTGAAGACTTCCTCCGTTGTCTCTTGAACCACTAGGATGCTTGGACACCCATGACAAACACTGTCTAATGAGAGTCTTCAATCTGATTCCCACTATGAATGTCCTCTGTTATTTAACTGATTGTTAATCAGAAAATTCTAACCCTTTTGTCACTTTTACTGGGGAAATCTTAATGTATCTAGTGTCACTGGTTTTAAAGATTCCCCATATTAACACCACAATATGAATGTTATAGTTATCAGTATAAATTTTGTATGAATGTTCCTGGTATCAGTAGTGTATATCTACAATGTTCTGACTGTTCAGTGATACAACTATCACTTGCTAAACATAAATCTCATCAGCATGTCCTGCTCAGCAGAAGCCAGGTTCCCGCAAACCAACTTGGGTATAAGCCCAATGTAGCGGCCTCTCAGCAACTTCTGTCTTCAAATTCTGAGCCATCATCTTCTAAAATGTGTTAGCTTCACTGTTGAAAATCATAGCAGACATACGTGGACCTGTAAATGGAACCTGTAGAATAGAGAATACTATGGTGAGGGCAACTCAATCCTGGCCGGAATTAGGTGAGTGTAGGCCAATAGCAGCACTCAGATCTATAACAGAGATCCGATCTCTGTCATACGGCCAAATAACTCATCATATGATCTGAGACATGGCAACACCAGGAAAGAATAAAGGAACGGGTAGAAACCCAGCAGATGCCCTACTGGAAGATCCTACCATTTCACATTCCTCTCCTCCCTCTCAACCATCCTTAATCTCTCTAATTATTACTCCACTACATTGTCCTCAACTCCCTGAGTAAAATGATATATCACACAAGCTAGTTGAAGCCACACAATAGAATACTAGTGCCGACGCTCCTATGATACTTTCTAGCACCACACTTATAGAACATTCTATCACTAATCATAATACATTATATCACCACACCTATAATACATTATATCACCGCACGTATAATACATTATATCACCGCACCTATAATACATTATATCACCGCACCTATAATACATTATATCACCGCACCTATAATACATTATATCACCGCACCTATAATACATTATATCACCGCACAGTACTGTACTCTATTCCTAATCATACTCTATGTTAGATATGATTAATAGCCTACCATATGCCTATTCCGGTTGCTAATCGAAACTAGGCAATCACAGACTGGATCTATGTCCACCGATAACTATCAACAATTTGACACCCTAGTTTCTTTCATTGAGCACAACTCAGAAAACTGCACTGATCTTTCCCACTTCAGAAATCTTGATCGACTAACTCCACTTGTTTACCGCAACGCTTTTTATATTGGGCTGGAGTGACGTCACCAAAAAGTCTAGACGCTGATCCGTCCAGAATCTGGTTTCCTCCTCCTGTTCTAGACTAACTGGAGTCAATCCGCCGTCCAGTTCACTTTCATCTGGGGAATTCTTTGTCTCATACAACAAAGATCCTGGCTGTCTGTGAGCCAGAGACCTTCTCCCCACATTACAGACTCCATCCGACTTCTAGTCAGACATTCCGTCTATCACTTCAAAGGCCGACTCCCGCCTTGTAGACAGATGACACCGTTGTTCGTCTCGAGCAACAATTTGTTAACAAAATGCCGACCGGTGTAGACATTGTAACGCGACGTATTTGTTTCTGGAACAATCCACATCATACAGAAATGCCGATGCCGACCGTAGGCAGACAGTTTGACACGACGTATTTTTCTCATTTCATACAACATCAAAGGGTTGCTTGTTTTTGCAAACTAATGTCGGGTCTTGTTTGTCATTGATCGAACATCAAGTTTATTTTCGTGACAGATATACATCTTTGCTTTTTTGACTACACAAAGGCTTTCGATAGAGTAAGAATGTCAACATGGTAGATATGCTTGCAGATCTACAAATTGTTTGGAAAGACATTAGACTGATTAAAAACATATATTGGAAACAACAAGCTGCAATAAGGATTGATAATGAAGTGGGACAATATCAGCCTATTAAGAGAGGTGTTAGGCAGGGATGTGTAATGTCTCCAGATCTTTTTTCCCTATACAGTGAAAATATTTTCAGAATGTAGAAGATATAAATGGAATCAGCATTGGAGGACGAAACATCAATAACATTAGATATGCAGATGATACAGTATTGATTGCAGACAATGAGCAGGATCTGCAACAATTAATAGATGCGGTCCTTCAAGAAACAAATGAAGATCGTGAAATGATTAGAGACATTAGACGTAGACAGTCACAATTTTTTGGGCATGTTATGAGAAGAAATGATTTGGAGAACTTGGTGACAACTGGTAAGATCGAGGGGAACAGACCAAGGGGAAGACTTAGAAGCAAGTACCTAGATGGCTTGGCCTTGTGGCATGGTCGAGACAGAAACACGGAGCTGATCCACCACTCTGGTGATCGAGTGAGATGGCAGAACATGACCGCCCATGCTTACCGGCATGGCACTGGATGGATGGTTGTTAACAACTGGGAGTAAAATTAAATGTAAAAAGACAGAGATTATGGTCGTCACTAGGAAGAACGAAATACCACAATGTAATCAGAAAACAAATTCACAACCTTCATAGGCAGGTCAGTGGGTTGAGGCAGGACAGTGGGTTGAGGCAGGTCAATGGGTTGACCAGTTCACCACAGAGGCTTGAGACATATGTAAAGAGGTCTGTTAATACCAGATCCAAAGATCAAGGTCATATAACCTGTTTTTCTTATTTTTGAGGGGGCACTTTGGGACTTGCCAACCTGCAATGTGGTGAAGGTTTTATTAACACAATCCCACATGCCGTGCTCAAAACACAGCTGCAGGTGATTTGGAAGCAGACACCTTTGTGCTGCTTTTCATACAATGGTATGTGTTTAGGTTGTTCCGAAAGCAATGGCAAACTACTTACTATGAACGTAAACGTACCAAGAAGTTATAAACAGCCAAACTAGGCTCAGGTTAACTGCAACGTCCTGTAAAGGATACGCAACTAAATTAGGGATTGCCAGAATGGATCTATATTAAAATAGCTGTAACAGGAAAACTAAGAAAATTGCTGATTTCTCTATTCTTCATTTCTCTTTGAGCTTATCAACATATGAGGTCATGTGCCCATTATAATTCGTTGTATGAATGTTGCAATAATTTTAGGAACGCAAAATACAAATTTGGACTCTTCTGTTCTTCATTTCATTGGAACATCCATGTAACCAAGTAGAGTAGAAAGATGTGGACATGTCTGTTCTACTAAGTTGTAGAAATGTTCTGATAATTTGAGCGCATATTTATGGTCATATGTGTGTTATTTTCATATGTTTTATGTTCATATGACTACTTGTATTTTACATCTTCAGGCTGGTACGTCTGGTAAAGCATCCAGCAAATTTGCTAGTCTCAACAGATTACGGGAGCTGGAGCTGAGAATGGTATGTCCTCATGTTCACATTCATTTATTGTCTGTTTTATTATGAGAGCTGGAGCTGAGAATGTTATGTCCTCATGTTTACATACATTTATTGACTGTTTTATTACGGGAGCTGGAGCTGAGAATGGTATATCCTCATGTTTACATACACCTATTGACTGTTTTATTATGAGAGCTGGAGCTGAGAATGTTATGTCCTCATGCTTACATACACTTATTGACTGTTTTACTATGAGAGCTGGAGCTGAGAATGGTATGTCCTCATGCTTACATACACTTATTGACTGTTTTATTATGAGAGCTGGAGCTGAGAATGGTATGTCCTCATGCTTACATACACTTATTGACTGTTTTATTATGAGAGCTGGAGCTGAGAATGGTATGTCCTCATGCTTACATACACTTATTGACTGTTTTATTATGAGAGCTGGAGCTGAGAATGGTATGTCCTCATGCTTACATACACCTATTGATCGTTTTATTATGAGAGCTGGAGCTGAGAATGGTATATCCTCATGTTTACATACACCTATTGACTGTTTTATTATGAGAGCTGGAGCTGAGGATGGCATGTCCTCATGCTTACATACACTTATTGACTGTTTTATTATGAGAGCTGGAGCTGAGGATGGCATGTCCTCATGCTTACATACACTTATTGACTGTTTTATTATGAGAGCTGGAGTTGAGAATGTTATGTCCTCATGTTTACATACACTTATTGACTGTTTTACTATGAGAGCTGGAACTGAGAATGGTATATCCTCATGTTTACATACACTTATTACTGTTTTATTATGAGAGCTGGAGTTGAGAATGTTATGTCCTCATGTTTACATACACCTATTGACTGTTTTATTATGAGAGCTGGAGCTGAGAATGGTATGTCCTCATGCTTACATACACCTATTGACTGTTTTATTATGAGAGCTGGAGCTGAGAATGGTATGTCCTCATGTTTACATACACCTATTGACTGTTTTATTATGAGAGCTGGAGCTGAGAATGATATGTCCTCATGTTTACATACACTTATTGACTGTTTTATTATGAGAGCTGGAGCTGAGAATGATATGTCCTCATGTTTACATACACTTATTGACTGTTTTATTATGAGAGCTGGAGCTGAGAATGGTATATCCTCATGCTTACATACACCTATTGACTGTTTTATTATGAGAGCTGGAGCTGAGAATGGTATGTCCTCATGTTTACATACACTTATTACTGTTTTATTATGAGAGCTGGAACTGAGAATGTTATGTCCTCATGCTTACATACATACACCTATTGACTGTTTTATTATGAGTGCTGGAGCTGAGAATGGTATGTCCTCATGCTTACATACACCTATTGACTGTTTTATTATGAGAGCTGGAGTTGAGAATGGTATGTCCTCATGTTTACATACACCTATTGACTGTTTTATTATGAGAGCTGGAGTTGAGAATGGTATGTCCTCATGTTTACATACACCTATTGACTGTTTTATTATGAGAGCTGGAGCTGAGAATGGTATGTCCTCATGCTTACATACACCTATTGACTGTTTTATTATGAGAGCTGGAGCTGAGAATGGTATGTCCTCATGCTTACATACACCTATTGACTGTTTTATTATGAGAGCTGGAGCTGAGAATGGTATGTCCTCATGCTTACATACACCTATTGACTGTTTTATTATGAGAGCTGGAGCTGAGAATGGTATGTCCTCATGCTTACATACACCTATTGACTGTTTTATTATGAGAGCTGGAGCTGAGAATGGTATGTCCTCATGCTTACATACACCTATTGACTGTTTTATTAAGACAGCTGGAGCTTAGAATGGTATATCCTCATGCTTACATACACCTATTGACTGTTTTATTACGAGAGCTGGAACGGAGAATAGTATGTCCTCATGTTTACATACATTTATTGACTGTTTTATTACGAGAGCTGGAGCTGAGGATGGCATGTCCTCATGCTTACATACACTTATTGACTGTTTTATTATGAGAGCTGGAGCTGAGAATGGTATATCCTCTTGCTTACATACACTTATTAACACTTATGTGATAATTTCACTGAGGTTATTTCCAAGGAGGTTTCTATGTAGATATTTTCTAGTTAGCTTATGGACGGCCGAGAAGATCAATATCCACATAATTCAAGAGGTCGAGTGAGTAGGTGCATGTGCTAATTCCACTTAGGTCATTTCCAAGGGTGGGAGTCAGCATGATTGAATGGATAAGAGCGCTTGCTCTTAAACTTCCGATGTGCTGATGCCGAGGTAGCAGGCTCAACCCCTACACCAGTCAGTCAGTCTAAACTGTTGACTTCTCAATCTTGATTTGGGGATGCAAATTACAAATACCCCAGAAGCGGGTTCACTAGATGGTAAGGGACACTTGTAATAGGGAAAGCTAATCCATGTGCAAACCATCAATCCAGTTCAATAGAATTAGTAGCATGTGTGGATTTCGCTTGAGTTCAAAGCAAACGAGCGCCCCAAAAAAAATCTATAAGAATCTGTTTCAACATGCTCAAGACATTTCCAAGAATCTGTTTCAACATGCTCAAGACATTTCCAAGAATCTGTTTCAACATGCTCAAGACATTTCCAAGAATCTGTTTCAACATGCTCAAGACATTTCCAAGAATCTGTTTCAACATGCTCAAGACATTTCCAAGAATCTGTTTCAACATGCTCAGTTAGGACATTTCCAAGAATCTATGTTTCAACATGTTCAGTTAGGGCATTTCCAAGAATCTGTTTCAACATGCTCAGTTAGGACATTCCAAGAATCTATGTTTCAACATATTCAGGACATTTCCAAGAATCTGTTTCAACATGTTCAGTTAGGGCATTTCCAAGAATCTGTGTTTCTACATGCTCAGTTAGGATATTTCCAAGAATCTGTTTCAACATGCTCAAGACATTTCCAAGAATCTATGTTTCAACATATTCAGGACATTTCCAAGAATCTGTTCCAACATGCTCAAGACATTTCCAAGAATCTGTTTCAACATGCTCAGTCAGGACATTTCCAAGAATCTGTTTCAACATGTTCAGTTAGGGCATTTCCAAGAATCTGTTTCAACATGCTCAGTTAGGGCATTTCCAAGAATCTGTTTCAACAAGCTCAGTTAGGACATTTCCAAGAATCTATGTTTCAACATATTCAGGACATTTCCAAGAATCTGTTTCAGCATGTTCAGTTAGGGCATTTCCAAGAATCTGTGTTTCTACATGCTCAGATAGGATATTTCCAAGAATCTGTGTTTCAATATACTCAAGACATTTCCAATAGTCTGTGTTTCAACATGCTCACTTAGGACATTTTGAAGAATAAAAGTGAGTGACCACTACTAAAACATGATAAGGCAAGGCACTTTGTCAACATATATGTTATTATCAACTTATATAATATGTTTGTAATTAAAACTGGCTAGTAAGTTTCATGTCAGTAAGTGAAGAGACGTATACCTTTTCTCCTATGATAGTATATGCATGTGTTTCAGCTTTGTCATGGAGGCAACACATTTATAAATAATTTAAAGGTAATTCTTCTTCTTTACAGAATGAGGCTCGAAAACTGAACCATGTAGAAGTTGTTGCAGAAGATGAGAGGAAGAAAAGACCGCAGAATTTTGATGCCAAGCGCAAACGTTTGGAGTGGGAAGAAGAGCAAGAGCAAAAGAAAAAGGTTTGTGTTTGATAAACAAGTTAGTTGCATATTCTTTACAGGACATAGCAGTCAACTCCAGCATTGTTTGGCTGTTTGTGATTCCTGGGTAAATTTACGTTCAGGAGTTTGCCATTGTTTTCTGAACGATTGGCATTCACACCAATGTATGGAAACCAACGCTTCCAAATCACCCACAGCTGTGCCCCGAACGCGAAATGCGGGATTATGAATTGCATCCGCAACTCCTTCACTACAGAGCCAGCTGGTGTTTGATACCTCATCATAAACTGAATTATGTTGAACTGTTTCCAGGCTGTCTCAGTGAATCAAAGTTTGCCATTTATGTCAATACTGATACTGAATCCAATTATTGATGGTGTTTCTGAAGAAGGAACCTGAGGATGTTTTACTCTTCTGTGACATGGGGTAGTGGAGTGGATGTCTAGGCTTTTCAGATAAGGGTGGAAAAAAAAAATGGAAGTGTTCCATGTGTACACTATGTATAGTAAAGTCCCTTAGCAGGCTGTTCAGATGTAGAGCAGTGTGATTATTCCGATGTAGAGACATTCCTGTGCTGCAAGGATATGCAGTCAGAAGTGTTGCTTCACTGAGCTGAGACCAACCTTTTAATTTTGAATATTTGTAGAATTGTATTACATTCAAGGGGACCACAGTGGCATAATGGTTAGGACCCTTGCCTATGAAGACAGCGGACTGGGTTCAATCCCAATCAAATGCAGGATTATATATTCTGACCAGTATGGTTCTGGTTTATACCCACCCTGATACAACATGGATACCAGACCATTTTGTGGGAATTGTTTAGGAAAGAAAGGGAGTTGGCCACCTCACCACATGTGTCACAACCTAAAATATTAGTTAGTTTAGTCGATGGATCAACATCACGGCACACGGGTGCAACCCATAAGTGCTCCGTTCTCCTCCTAACTCAAACCTGAGTCCTGAGAACTGAGCTCAGTGCATGAACTCCGTAGCACCGGCGAGGATCCTGAAATACTTTGGGTAGATTTTTAACTCGAAATTTTGCCCGGGCAGCGCCGTTAGGCTATTCTTTTTCGATTTCCAACTGCCAAGGGATTTTTTTTACGTGCGCAACAATACACACGGGCGTCCGATCTCACTACCCAGAGACCTGGGGGAATTTGTTACCAGAAGTCCACGAGAAAAAATCCCGGCATCATCGGGGCTTGAACCCGGGACCTCCAGCACTCGAGGCGGACACCATATCTCGAGACCACGCAGCCCCCTAACCTAAAATATGTGAAGGCCTGACATTTCATACCTCAGTGACTATCAGTATGGGGCTACCTATTAGATTCACAGATATTTGGTTAATTGCTTAATATAGAATCAATGCTGTTGCGTTCTGGAAAAACCCATAGATGATGCCTGGCCTTCAGCATATTGTCACAAGATATGTACTTTGGCTGTTTCACTAGCCATCCTTCATGTGGCAGGTTCTTTTGCAGAATGTTGCTTTTATCATGGCCCAGCGAAAATAAATTCTTGATCCATTGCCGGTTCTCCTGCATATTCAAACTCAAAATGTCAACTCCATGCTACCAATGACAGAAAAAGAGAAAAGAAAGATCACAACAGAAATACACTCCATGTACCAAGAAGAAAGAAAATCAGAAATGAAGAAATCGACTAAAGTGGGGGTTATAGCAGCGCTGTATTTTATTAGAAGGCAGCAAGTCAAATGGTTTGGCCATGAACCTAGGTTACCAACTAACAGTATACCACAACAAGCAATGATGTACAGACCAAATGGAAACAGAGGAAGAGGCCCACCATGTAAACGATGGACAGAGGGAATAGCTGAGTCCATGGGAATCTCGATACATCAAGCCCATAGATGGGCACTCTCCCGCTGTTTAGACTTCACCTCGACACCGCAAGGTACAAGAGGAATGAGATGAGATGAGGTGTCTGCAATGTCCTGTGTCCATCTTCGCCCTTGTCCATCCTGACATAGTCCAGTTACACCAACACATGTTGGATTAGTCCTTGCATAGACCCTGGTCCACCAGAACTACATTCACATCTAGTCACTTAGATAAAGAGGTAGAGGGGTTTGCATGTTCCAGTGACCCCCAAGAGCTAAGCCAATGATAGCAAGCTACTGGTAGGGTCACCCATGCCAGACAGGTCAAAGGGTAGGAACCAGATGAAGAGAGACACACACCTGCTGTCTTGTAGGTAGACTGGGGACAGTCAGAGGTTAGGGAACACAAACCTGAAAAATGTATTGTCAGATTCACTGAGCCACAGGCTTGGCGAAACTGCAGTTCAATTCACTTTATTATGTCCCAAATTCACAATCACAGACCTGATTGATTGATTGATTTAGGAATCGACATCACAGCATTTGGGGCATTCCCATAAGTGCTCTGTCCCCATCCTCAGCATCTAGCGAAGAGTTCCAACACTAATAGTACCAGTAGCAGTCTGATTATAAGTCCGTCTCGCCTTTCCTCTGAGCGTTGAGCGTTGGCCAGATCCCCTCGTCACTCCTCACTGTCTCATTCTTGCCAGACCATGGTAATCCATTTGCTCCTCAGAGGTGTGCACGTGCTCCCACAAGGGCGCAATCACATCTGCCTTGTCGTGTATCAATACTCCACCAAGTTCTGCAGAGCCAGCCAATCTGTCCGCCTGTTCATTTCCCAGCACACCGGCATGCCCCGGAGAAAAGATCCAGACGATGCTTGTCACCCGTGACCTCCGAAGCGAAGCAAGCCACTCCGCACGAAGCCTGCCTGTCCTCACCCTCGTCAGCATGCTTTCTGAGTCAGTTACAATCACGATGTGTGTGTGTGTCATATTCTCCATCCAGCGGAGAGCCGCAGTGACTGCCTCCACCTCCATTCTTAAGCTGGGTGTTGTGGTATCATATGCCAGGCTCTCCTGCCCCAAACATCGACTATTAGCTTTGGCTATGAACCCCCAGCCACTTCTCTCACCTCTTGACACCGAACCATCTGTGTAGATAATCACATCACCCGAGTGAGCATTGTCCTGAATTAGTTGCTGGATTTCCACTTCCATGGCCCCTGCTGGCCACTCCCGACTTAATGTGATTATAACTCTGCAAAAGTCTGACTGCTCCGCTGGCACTCTGACCCACTCCTCTCCACGCCTAATGTTCCCCAAGGGGCACACCTGTCTGATCGTATCCTCCGCCTGAGCCATCCATGATTTCCCTCTTATCAGTCGCTGACCCTTAACTGCGTCCAGCGCCTCATGCAGTGGGTGGTCTGTGTCTGCAGCTACTCTGAGGTATGCCTTCACCTGCATCACCTTGAGCCTACCAGCAACAGTCGGCAGACCAAGGATGTAACGCATACACACTACTGGGGTGTCTCTAGTGCATCCCAGAATGACCCGCATAGCTTCGTTCTGTATGTGCTCTAACTTCACCAGCTGACTCTCTGAGACAGTGAGCAGACCTAATCCATAATCAATTACTGAGAGGATCAAGTACTGGTATAGTGTGAAAAGCATTCTCTGCTCTGTGTCCATTGCAGCCATAGTTTTAAGTGCACTGAGTCCCTTTTGAGATCTTGTCACAACCGTCTCCACATGGTCCTTGAAGGATAGGCTCCTGTCAAATGTGATCCCCAGATACTTCAGTTTGTTCTCTCTGCTGACATTTCTACCATCTATCGCGAGGCTTGGGACATCAGCTCTTACAATCCTGTTGTCCAGAGAGCACCACAAAACAGCCGCCTTTTCCGGGTGGATGACAGCACTCATTTCTGTGCACCAGTCAATCACTTTATCTACTGCCGCCTGTAACTCCTGGGCTGTTTGCTCCCTATCTCTCCCCTGCCTATATGCAAGAATATCATCTGCAAATGTTAGTATTCTTCCAACCCCTGATGCTTCTAGGTTTGCAATCTTGCTCGTATACACATTAAAGAGCACCGGTGAGACTGCAGATCCCTGTGGCAGTCCTGGGGTTAATATATGTGGCTCTGAGGTCCATGCACCCAGACGGAGAGCAACCCGACGAGAGTGCAGGATGGCTGCTATCCAGTTCACCAACCAGAGATTGACCCCCTTCTCCATCAGTGCGGTCATCAAAATATCATATTGAATTCTATTGTACGCATCCTTGAGATCAAGCGCTACCGCCGTCGTTTCCTGTCTATTCTGGAACCCCTCATAAACATCAAAGGCAAAAGTAGCTGCATTTGACCAGGTATCTTTTCCTGGCCTGTAGCTCACCAGGCCTCTTGGAAGAAGCTTTCCTCCCCCCCCCCCCCCCTTTCCAAAAAATCCTGCAGCTTAGCAGCGACTATCTTCTCTAAAACCTTCCCAAATGTATTTTGAAGGGTGATGATCCTAAAGCCGCTAAGCTTTGACTGATCCTTGAATGGTTTTGTGAGAGGGATGAGATAGCTGTGCACCCAATCCTGCTGTACTGATGCTGTCCTAATGCTCTGGTTAAAGTAGTCGGTCATCTCCTCCAGGTCTGCATCGCTCAAACCCTTCATGTGGCCATACCTGACCCCATCGGGCCCTGATGCCGTGTCTTTTGCCTTTTTCAAAATGTGTCTAACATCTTCCACCTGTATGATGTCTTCATACTGCATATCCTTCGTGGTGCCAGATAACTCCTCTCTAACTGCATCTCTGATGTCCGCATCATTATGATTGGTCTGCTCTAAAAATCTCTGGAGAAATGCCTCCCCTTTCTCTTTGTCTGTTGTCACGCACATACCATCATCTCTATAAATTGTTCCCACTGTCATAGGCCGATCTTTTCTCTGCATTTGCCTGTGCAGTTTCCAGAATTTTCGCAGTGTTTTGTCACCTCCAATCTCCTTCATGAAACATTCCCATTTTGCCTTTTTGGCCTCTGCAGCACAGCACTTGAAAACCTCCACCATGTCTTTCTTGACGTTTTCCGCTGTGTCCACTTCCTCTCGTGAGCTTCGAAGTGTCTGTCGCACTTTCTTTAGCTGCTTCACTGCAGCTCTCTTTGCTTTCCAAACATGGTCTACTTCTGGGGTCCACAATGGGGGTTGCAAAAAGGGAGTTTTAACAGTCCTGTTGCATGCCCCTTGTCGGAGGCATCCAAGAAGGCAATCGGTCCACTCATACCGGAAGGTCTTGCACGCTCTCCCAGCTTTAACTTTCCTGGGTTTAGAGATCAGGACTGAGCATGGCATGTGATCACTCCCATGGTCATTCAAAACAGTCCACTTTACATCAAGGACTGATGACTGGGAGACAAGTGCCAAGTCAATAGCTGTGTCTGCATCGCCAGGCCTCATTGCCATTCTTGTCGGCCTACCATCATTTATACAGACCACATCAGAGTCCACCATGGCATCCGCAAGGGCAATTCCCTGTCGGTTTTCTCCACTACTGTCCCAATCTCTGTTCCTTGCATTGAAGTCTCCACATATGAGTAGCCTATCACCTGGTAATTCCTCCAGTTCCTTAAGCCAGTCCCAATGTTCCTTTCTGACAAAACAGTCCACTGTGGCATATACATTTATGATGTTCCAACTTAAGCCCCAATCTCCATTTGTATACCCTGGACCTCTCTTGCACTGTGATTCCACTGGCTCAAGTCAAGTACCACATGCTTCACTCCTTCCTTCACCAGCAGACCTTGTCCATGTCTCTTCTGCCCAGTAGGGTTTATATAACTGGCGTACCCAGGGCAATGGTATTTGTCTGTATTTAGCTCCTGGAGCATGAGGACGTCAAAATCATATATTAGTCTCTCCAATACAGGACCTCTGTCTGGCACTGCGACAATTCCAGTATCCCACTCTTACATAGTTGAAACCTAGTCTCTCCACTTTTCGTCTTGTTCTCCTGGCGCCTGCCCTCCTATTTCTATGCCGTCTTCTCACACCATTTCCTCGTCTTCTCCTCCTCACTCTCTCTTCGCTAGTCTCTGAGGGATGTGTCAAGTGCAGAGCACGTGCTCCGTAGCTCCGGCGACAATTCCCGTGTTTAAATAAACCCATAGGCAAAGTTTGGATATTGTAGGAAATAAACGGTCACCCTAGCATTGCCTGCTTGCTAGGGAATAGGCAGGGGATGTCCCGCAGGAGTCCATACGCCTGGTGCCGCCCCGCACGCCTGCCAAACGTCCAACGTTCACGACCAGTTAACCCATGGTCATCCAGTTCCTCAGCACGCTGGTCCACCTTGAACTTGGGGGTTTATATTTGGAGTTTTCCGTCTCCTAGATGGACTGCTGTCCAAAGCTAACAGGTTCCACCTACCCGGGAGAGGGGTTAGAGCGCCCCGACTCGCTTGGCAGGCACGTCTCTGAGTATATGAGGTATTTTCTAAAGAACTCAGATCCCACCCTGAGAACCCTCCTCGCCCTCTGTGCCCACCGCTAATTGGGTCGCGGCTGCTTATTGGGTATTCGCAGCTAACCTCTATATCTAGAGGCCGTTCCACGATCCGCCACCTGTGGACGCGCTGGGTCGGGGATGGTCGCCCCAGCTTTACCCAGCTGGGGTCACAGACCTGAATGTCCAGATGATTTCCAATTTTTGAAACTAACATGGGCTCCCAGGGTGACCCAGCCTAACAAGAGTACCAGGAACTGGCCTAGGAAGTCAAGGCGACCAGTGTGGGACCTACCACATCACCCATGTCACAAACAGTTACAGACCTGAATGTTCAGACAACATAAACTGGTCTGCACTTTATAATTAATTAATTTTTCATTCACAAAATGAGCACGCGATATCGGTTTGTCTTTCAGGAATGTGCCAAGAAAGGAGAGGACTACGATCGCGTGAAGGTGCTTGAGCTGGGAGCTGATGAAGCTGAAAAGTGGGAAAGAAAAAAGAAGAAAAAGAATCCAGATCAGGGATTTGCAGGTAAGATTGGATCTGTACAATGTTATTACAATGATTTCTGTTTTAAAAATGTACATGAAACTTGAATTTCTGTTGGCTATATAACCATATAGGTTATCTTTGATAACAGGCAATTATTTATTAAATTAATTTATTTGGTTGTTTCGGGATTTGAGGTTTGAGCACACTGATCATATTCCGGTACGAACCTTGATCCTTGCCCACATCAGAATGGAAGCACTAAACTCAAGTTTTGCTCTCGTTTGAGCTTGCTAGTAGTGCATATCTCTGACTCGACCCGGGAAAGAACTCTGAATCACTGGTGTGTGACTCGGGTGTGGAACCACAGACCTTGCGAGACGTGACCAAATTATCATACTAGAACATCTCAACGTCACCCATTGTAGGCTTATAATTATTTATTAGTTTCTGCAGTGTCACCCATGTCTTAATGGGAAGCCCAAAGGGGCAGTAAACAATAAGTTAAAAGTAAAGGCCTACGGTGCATTGGGCACATAGTAAAGTTAGTTGCATGTCCTTTACGGACATAGCAGTCAACCCCAGCATTTTTGGGCTGTTCATGATTTCTGAGCAAGTTTACGTTCAGTAGTTTGCCATTGCTTTCTGAACGACCGGCACCCATACCATTTCTTTAAATAAACTAACGCAGCTGTGTTTCGAACGCGATATGCAGGACTATGAACTGCGTCCATAACCCCTTCACCACGGAGCTGGCACGTAGTGCTGGGCCCATATTTTGTTGATAGAGCAGCTGGCACTCAGTGGGTGATGTGGTTGGTCCCACACTGGTCACCTTGATAGAGCAACTGGCACTCAGTGGGTGATGTGGTAGATCCCATACTGGTCGCCCTGATAGAGCAACTGGCACTCAGTGGGTGATGTGGTAGATCCCACGCTGGTCGCCCTGATAGAGCAACTGGCACTCAGTGGGTGATGTGGTAGGTCCCACGCTGGTCGCCCTGATAGAGCAACTGGCACTCAGTGGGTGATGTGGTAGGTCCCACACTGGTCGCCTTGATAGAGCAACTGGCACTCAGTGGGTGATGTGGTAGATCCCACGCTGGTCGCCCTGATAGAGCAACTGGCACTCAGTGGGTGATGTGGTAGGTCCCACACTGGTCACCCTGATAGAGCAGCTGGCACTCAGTGGGTGATGTGGTAGATCCCACACTGGTCGTCTTGATAGAGCAGCTGGCACTCAGTGGGTGATGTGGTAGATCCCACACTGGTCGCCTTGATAGAGCAGCTGGCACTCAGTGGGTGATGTGTAGATCCCACACTGGTCGCCTTGATAGAGCAGCTGGCACTCAGTGGGTGATGTGGTAGGTCCCACACTGGTCGTCTTGATAGAGCAGCTGGCACTCAGTGGGTGATGTGGTAGGTCCCACACTGGTCACCCTGATAGAGCAGCTGGCACTCAGTGGGTGATGTGGTAGATCCCACACTGGTCGCCCTGATAGAGCAGCTGGCACTCAGTGGGTGATGTGGTAGATCCCACACTGGTCGCCTTGATAGAGCAACTGGCACTCAGTGGGTGATGTGGTAGATCCCACACTGGTCGCCTTGATAGAGCAGCTGGCACTCAGTGGGTGATGTGGTAGGTCCCACACTGGTCGCCTTGATAGAGCAACTGGCACTCAGTGGGTGATGTGGTAGGTCCCACACTGGTCGTCTTGATAGAGCAGCTGGCACTCAGTGGGTGATGTGGTAGATCCCACACTGGTCGTCTTGATAGAGCAACTGGCACTCAGTGGGTGATGTGGTAGATCCCACACTGGTCGTCTTGATAGAGCAGCTGGCACTCAGTGGGTGATGTGGTAGATCCCACACTGGTCGCCTTGATAGAGCAACTGGCACTCAGTGGGTGATGTGGTAGATCCCACACTGGTCGCCTTGATAGAGCAGCTGGCACTCAGTGGGTGATGTGGTAGGTCCCACACTGGTCGCCTTGATAGAGCAACTGGCACTCAGTGGGTGATGTGGTAGGTCCCACACTGGTCACCCTGATAGAGCAACTGGCACTCAGTGGGTGATGTGGTAGGTCCCACACTGGGTGCCCTGATAGAGCAACTGGCACTCAGTGGGTGATGTGGTAGATCCCACACTGGTCGTCTTGATAGAGCAGCTGGCACTCAGTGGGTGATGTGGTAGATCCCACACTGCTCGCCTTGATAGAGCAACTGGCACTCAGTGGGTGATGTGGTAGATCCCACACTGGTCGCCTTGATAGAGCAACTGGCACTCAGTGGGTGATGTGGTAGATCCCACACTGGTCGCCTCGACTTCCTAGGCCAGTTCCTGGTACTCTTGTTAGGCTGGGTCGCCCTGGGAGCCCATGTTAGTTTCAAACATTGGAAACCATCTGGGTGTGGGTTTGAAACTAACACTGCCCAAGTGCTTGTACATCTGTCCGCCGTTGCTTGCGAGAATTATTTGCATTTTTTGCCCTGGCCATGCGGGAGTGTGGTGGGAGTGAACAGGCTGATAGGCTGGCAGGGAATGCACTTCTTGGTGGTAGATTACTTATGGACAAGGGGGAGGTGGTCGTGCGCCTGTGGGACCAGGTGGAAAAAGTGGGGAAACAGATTGAGAACCTGTATATGGAAAGGATGAGATTGCGGGGGATTGGCAGGAGTTCTGTTAGAATCTCAATACTGAGAGGAAGAAAAAGAGAACTTTTAATCAGATAGTGGTAGGAACGATTAGTAGTGCGACTCTTCGCTGGCTGTTAAACGAGCGGACGGAGCGCTTATGGGAATGTGATGAGTGAAGTGATGTCTGTTCTTAACTCAACTGTTTGTATTGTGAACTGCATGTTGTTGATGGTCTGGTCCGCAGTGAAGGAACCTTCACTGTGCTGTGTTTGGTGGCCCAGTGGATAGTGCACTTGCCTGCAAAGATAGTGGTCCAAGTTCAATCCCAAGAGGAGGCAGGATGATTTTTTCTGTTAAGTACGGCTCAGGTTGATTCATCATCATCATGTCCTTGCCATCTAGCATAGACTTCCATACCTTTCCGTAGATCTTAGTGTCTGGTATCCTGGATCAAGTCTGTTGATGGTATTTTTCCATGCTACCATCTCAGCCCATCCAGTATCATTTCTCTTGATCTGCCTCTGCCTCTTTTCCCATTGATTTTTCCAGTTGTCACGATGTTCTCCAGTGCCTCTCTTCTCAACATATGATCAAAGAAAGCTGTTTGTCTCTTTCTTATTATTGTACGTAATGTTCTAGTTTCATTTGCTTCTATCAGGTAATCGTTGTTGCCAAAGATTCATTAAAATGTGTACCAGACAATTGACATAATTGACTGGGTGTTGTCTGGGAAGGAAAGGTTATAGTCCAACTTACCGGTGTAGGGGTTGAACCAATTACCTTAACATCAGGACACCAGATGTTTAAGAATGCACATTCTTATCCATTCAGCCATTCTATTTCTATGAGTACCAGACACTGCTTGTTTATTTGTTCATGTCTTTGAAGTCATGCCAGCGAAGGGGTTACGGACGCAGTTCGTAATCTCACATACCGCGTTCGAAACACAGCTGTGGTCGATTTGGCAGCAGACTGTCTTGCTTTGGTTTTTTACGAAATGGTATGGGTGCTGGTCGTTTAGAAAGCTATGCAGACTACTCAACGTAAACTTGCCAAGAGGTCACAAACAACATAAAAATTGCTAGGGTTGACTGCAATGTGCTGTAAAGGATATGCAACTTACTTTTTGACTTTGAAGTCATATAGTTGTTTTTTAATTTCCTTCAATGTGTTAGAAGATGCTTAATCATATTTGATTTTGTGTAGTATGTCTGAAGTCTTGTAATTTTATTTGATTTTCTTTAGTATAACCAGAAGCCATGTCTTTTTATTTGTTTACCTGTAGACTACGAGCAGGCAACATTCAGACAATACCAGAGACTGACCAAACAGATTAAGGCAGATCCACAGGAGTATGACAAACAGAGGGACAAGCTGTAAGTAACACTGATCTGTTATAGACGTGAAGAGTTGTGTTTCTTGGGTGGTTGGTTCTTTGTGGTTGTTCTTGATGATACTATTGTTGCTGCATTGTCTACTTTTGGAATTTAAGTTTATTGTGGGCAGATCTGAAATCACAGCACTGCAGGCAGTGCTATAGGTGCTTATTGTCTTCTGCTGTGTGTAACTGTTAGACACTAGTTTCAGGTCTATAGAATGCATGAGCTCATTAATTACCAAACTTCATGCTGTTGGGAAAACAATAAACTTTTTTCTTCTTTCATTCACTTGAAATTTGTCTGTATCTGCAATTGTCTCTCTTGTAAGAACTTCACTGTCTATTTTAACAATACACTATTTCTTCTTTTATTCACCAGAAATTTGTCTCCATCTGCAATGTTGTCTTTTGTAAGAACATTGGTCTATTTTAACGATAAACTTTCTTCTTTCATTCACTTGACATTTGTCTGTATGTGCAATTGTGTCTCTTGTAAGAACTTCACTATTTTATCAATAAACTATTTCTTCTTCTTTCACTCACAAGAAATTTGTCTGTATCTGCAATGTTGTCTCTTGTAAGAACATTGGTCTATTTTAACGATAAACTTTCTTCTTTCATTCACTTGACATTTGTCTGCATCTTCAGTGTTGTCTCTTGTAAGAACTTCACTGTCTATTTTAACAATAAACTACTTCTTTCACCCTCTATTCCCCTGTTGGGTGCCCTCCTATCCTTAGCTCTCCCATGCAGCTCTGTCCAGGCCCTCCCATTTTATTCATTTCTGTCTTTTCTTCTCTTCTCCATGTGTTATTAGCTCTTCCTCTATTTCTGTTGCCTTGTGGATTTCAGACAAATCATTTAAAGTGATACAATTCTCTGGTTTTCTCAGTGTATGTCCTTTCCTGCGTCAGTGTCTTGTTTATTCACCTCTTGGTTCATTGGGATTTGTTTAATTCTCTCCATGGGTTCTACATTGGTGATTCTGCTATACCATTTAATTCCTTCTATTCCAGGCAGGCACCAATTAGAGGATGATTGTAGAATAATAAACTATGCTACATCTAAATTCGTCAGGAATCCATAAGATAAACAAATAATAACACTGTAACCTGCCATGCATGCCGTGAGAGGCCACGAGGGAGGGTTGGTGCTAGATTGGCACCCTCATCCCATAATGAACTTTAACAGCAAAATCCGACCAGTCATAAACCTGTTGTATGATAGTAGATGGTACTACCTGCTTTCTGTTGGCACCAAATGTTGGGAGGCCCTTATCAAACCTGACACCCCGCATTGTGCCAATGGCTTCAGGTGGAAGAGTGCAATTGAGTGGGTACTAGCCTTACCCTAGGGGACGCTAAAGACTAAATGTCATGACAGAAAGCTCACTTCCACTGCCGTGAGATGTTTCTCAGCTTGTCTACTTATTGTCCATGTTTCTCAGCTTGTCTACTTATTGTCCATGTTTCTCAGCTTGTCTACTTATTGTCCATGTTTCTCAGCTTTTATGTTTATTGTCCATGTTTCTCAGCTTGTCTACTTATTGTCCATGTTTGTCAGCTTGTCTACTTATTGTCCATGTTTCTCAGCTTGTCTACTTATTGTCCATGTTTCTCAGCTTGTCTACTTATTGTCCATGTTTCTCAGCTTTTCTACTTATTGTCCATGTTTCTCAGCTTTTCTGTTTATTTTCCATGTTTCTCAGCTTGTCTACTTATAGTCCATGTTTCTCAGCTTGTCTGCTTATTGTCCATGTTTCTCATACATGCAAGAATTTAGGTTCCATACAGCACTTTAATGCTGGAAAACTACATAAAGAAAACTGACAGCTGTAAATGACCTCTCCTGTTTATTGTATATTTCAGTGGTGAAGATTTTTATGCATCAGCAAACACTCTAGGCCTACATCAGCACAAAGACTCCGAAGATGCCATCGACAGAATGGTCGGTGATTTGGAAAAGCAGTAAGTGCTTTCGTCACTGTCTTTTGTGTTTCTATGGCATATTTTTGTGTTTCTATGGCATATTTTTGTCTTGCCCAAGTTTTCTGCTTTCATGTACTAACTTTTATAAAGGTGTGAATTGAAAAGATAGTGATGTCAGTTGTGATATACAGTATGGTGGGACAACCAAGGACATGTATGAGGGAGCTACAAACGAAAACCTTGAAAGTGTGGTAGAAATTACAATAACCGTGCCATTGTCTTGTAGCCTGTCAATATTGTTGTTAAAGATGTCAAGAGTGTTAAGCGTATGGCATTGCCGTGCAGACAAACATGGTGGCGTCATAGGACAGTTAAAGATCACTGCCCCACTTTTAACATGCACTAAAGAGGAACAGCGTTCTATTACTTGTTTTTAAAAAAAAAATCAGTGAAGGGGTGAAACCTATAGTAATTCATCTGCTGTTGAAGGCCCAGTATGGTGATGCATGTCTGTCAGTCCAGCACGTGTATGAGTGGAGTAGGAAGTTTAAATACTTGTCAGTCCGATGAAGAGCTACAGCAGGTGGTACATGAGTATTTACATATGCGACCAAGAAACTTTTTTCTATTAGAATCCAAACACTTTTATCTGCGCTGGAGGACTTGCATTGAATGCAGTGGTGACTGCATCGAAAAATAATACATTTTTTCAGAATATATTCTCTCTCTCTCTCATGCATGCACACAGAGAGCGAGAGAGAGAGAGTTAAGGTTTTCATTTGAAGCCCTCCTCATAGATATCTTTGTGAGATGCATGTACATGTTGTGAGGTCCAGCATGTAAAGTTTGTATTCATTCTTTTGCAAGATTTCAACCTACTCTGTGTGGTCTTCTTTCACCCTTTATCTCACCACTGGACCATAGGTCCTCAACAAACTCACTCCAGGCTGTCCGTAGTCTCCTGTTATGTGTAACTATTACCTACTAGTTTCATGTGCATCAAATTGCTCATTAATTATCATAAAATTTTGTGCATGTGGGAAAACATTAAACTAGCTTCTCTTATCCCCACTGGGACATAGGGCCTCGACAAGCTCACTCCAGGCTGCCCAATCCTTAGCTATCTCATTCAGCTCTCTCCATATCCTCCCCATATTGGTAGTGTTTGTCCATCAAGAATGATGATGACCATTCCTTTCATCCAGTAGGGTTGAAAGTATGGAGCCGTGAGTTCTAAGATGGCTGGTATGGCCTATTTTGGCTCCAAATGTTCTTTGACAATGTGGGCAAAGAATGCTGGACTCCAGGAGTATCTCCTGCGGTGGTGTTTTTTTGTCCAGCCTTTTTTTTCCACAGCTCTTTTAGTCCTGGTTGCTTCACAAGTGACTACACCCTATATTACTGATTTCTGTTTCTGCTTCTCTTCTTCATGTATGTTTAGGTCTTCCTCTATTTCTTTTGCCCTGTGGATTCTTTTATAGTTTTACATTTCTCAATGTATGTACTATCCAGTGCCAGGGTCTTTTTGTCTTTCACACATTTCCAAGTGCTATAAAAGCTCTTCTTGCTTTTTGTATTCTTATTTCGATGTAGTATATTTGTTACATTTGATAAACCTGCAAGGTGTATCTTTTCAGTGGTTTAAATATTTCTCACTTGAATCTGTCATTCCAACTACTGACATTTCTTTGTACTACAATTGAGAAAAAGTTAATCAATATCTCTCTTGAATTATCCATTCTACCTCAATGACATGTTTTTGTTACTAGGATTGAGAAAACAGTTTATCAATTTTTCTCTTGGATCAGCCATTTCTAACTCAGTGACATTTTATTTGTTACTAGGATTGAGAAAAAGTTTATAAATTTCTCGCTTGAATCTGCCATTCTAACTCATTGACATTGTTTTTATTACTAGAATTGAAAAGAGATCTAAGTACAGCCGTCGCAGGACCTTTGATGAAGAGGCGGACATTGATTACATTAACGAACGTAACATGAAGTTCAACCAGAAGCTGGAGAGGTTCTATGGCAAGTACACCGCCGAGATCAAGCAGAATCTGGAGAGAGGAACTGCGGTATAGCTGCTACCGTATCTTCTACAGCCATTCGGATATTTCTTTGTTTATTGTATTCTTTTCTTGTTTGTTGGATGACTGACCAACCAAACAGGCTGCTGCCCAGACAGTTTATAGATTATACTTTACCTCTGAAGTCAGAGTGAATTTTCCTAATGGTGATGGACAGTGGTAATAGGGAAAGCTAAGCCACACACAAAAATCATCCCAGTGCACTAGAAGTAATAGCTTACACAATGTACTTACACATGAGGATTACACTTGAATTCAAAGTGAGTGAATGCCCCAAATAAAGTTTCCCTGTACACATTTTAATCCTGTCTGGTTCTATGGAGTGTGTGTGCTATGCAGAGATTTTCCTTGTGTGATATATGTGAGGTGATTGGTGCACTTACACAGTTATCCATGTGCAATGACAAGGGGGGAGGGGCAGACTAGCTTAGAGATATGATGTCCGCCTCAAGGTAGTTTATTAGAAAAATGAATGCCACCGGCCTTCAAACATCCTTGAATGCCACCGGCCTTCAAACATCCTTGAATGCCACCGGCCTTCAAACATCCTTGACCCTGTAAGTGTTGCAGTAAACAAGCCAGATTGCTTTGACCATGCAAGTTTCTTCCATGGATATCGTACAATCGGGTGTATTTGCTGCAGCACTTATAGAATCCTTTTCCATGCCTTAAGGACTTAAGGTGTGTTTGGTACATGGTGCCAATCCCATATTTGTATAGACCAATCGGCAGTGGACTGGTGATATGGTCAGTACCACCCCAGCCACTTTTATTTCCCTGAACATTTCTTGGTACCCTTGTTACGCTGGATCGGCCTGGAAGCTCAGGTCAGTTTAAAAACCACCACCATCAGGATTTTAATATATGATCATTGGTCTGGTGGGCAAGATTTCTAGCTGCTTCGCTACCTTGATAGTTTTTTTTTAAACAAAGTAACATGTACATTAAACATTATTTTTCTCCCCAACCTCAGCAAAGTTACTTTTCTTTTTGTTTCCAAATGTTTGTTGATGGATCTTTGCTTTTTTTTTTTGTCGTCCATGTTCCTGCCTTTCTTATTTTGTGGTCCATTTTCCAGTCTTGCTCATTTTGTGGTCTGTGTTTCTGTCTTTATCGTTTTGTGGTCTATGTTTCTGTCATTATCATTCTGTAGTCCATGTTCCTTCTTTTCTTGTTCTGTGTCCCTGTCATTGATTAATGGTCTGTTTTCCTGAAGAAAATAATCATTCGTCTTTATTGTCTCATGAAATTGACCAGACATTTTTGTTTGTTTACATAAACTGTTACGGTACATAGACATCTTGGCACTGTTCAACTCTGGCAACAATCAAAGTAACTTTATTACAAACCGACAAGTGTTAATGTACTTACATTTTGTCTCATTCATGCAGCTAACGTGTATTATACATAACACAACTAATCGAGATTCAATCATGCACCAGTTACTTCATTGTTTTCATACAATTTAATATTTAATTCTATTAAATGCAAGATTAAATGTGTGTCATTTAATTTTACGTACACTTATTTTGTGTACATAATTAACATGTTCATTCAGTGCAAGCTTCTTTCTGATACCTAAGTTAAAAGCTTCACTTTATACAACAAAAGCTTCTCTGGATACAGCAAAATGAATCTATTTAACTGTATCAATATTCACTAAGTTTCCCTTATCATATAAATATTCACTAAGTTTCTCTCATCATCAACAATTGCTGTGCTTGTAAGCGTGGGTGATCATGTTTCACCATCTCACATGATCACCAGTATTGAATCAGCTCAGTGTTCTCATCCTGGACATTGCCATGTGGTCCAGTCATTCATAACTTCTCTGCCACCCTGTTGTTCTTGTTCCCCTCAATCATGCTAGTCATCACCAAGTTTTCTAGTTTATTTCTTGCGAGATCTTGTAAAATATATGCTGCTAACTTTTTACTGACATGAGCAATCAGTTGGGCAGTCATCTTGAAGCCTAGAGATGTGGGTATACAGAAGCATTGGTTGTAGTTTACAACACTATTATATGACTTCACAGCCAACCCCAGCATTTTTTTACTCTGTGAATTACTAAGCACATTTATATTCAGTAGCTTGCCATTGCTTTCCAAAAGCTTCCTCTCATAACATTGTTTAAAACCAACACATGGGATTATGCTTCCAAATTGCCTGCAGCTGATTCCAAATGAGGTATGTGGTATTGCTGCTCCCGTTCACCAGTCGCCAGCCATGTAGAGGTTTTAAAGAGGCTGGGAATGAAAAGAGAGTTGATGAAAGAAATAAAAAAGAGTTATTTTGGCTATATTAATCACACAGCACTTTTGTAAACACCACATTGGAGGGGAAATCTGAAGGTGCGCAAACAAGAGAAAGCCAGTGAAACAAGTGGATAGATAACATTAAGAGATGGACGAGCAGTAAGTAGTCTGTCAGTGTGTACAACAACATTGCTGATCTATTGCAGCCAACCTTCATTGTGGAGACGGCACCTGATTATTAAACTATATTGATCCCCAACATATTGGCTTATGTAGCTTGGTGATACTGAACCTCGTACTGTGTTGAGGGTTCTGAATCAACTGCGGTTGGTTTGTAACCAGATGGCTTTGCAACGATGTTCATATGATGCGTCATCCATTCAGAAAGAAATGGCCGTTACTGATCGTATAATTGACTAGTAAATCAAATCACAAACAGCCAGTCGGTGCTGGAATGTATTGCGCGTCCTGAAGGACATTCAGTGTTTAATCATCGGCCTGCATCCCTTCACATATATAGGGTGTATTTTGAATGACTGTCTCATCTCATCATGCTCCTCTTGTACCTTGCGGTGTCGAGGTGAAGTATAAACATCGTGAGAGTGCCAGATTATGGGCTTCATGTATCGATATTCTCATGGACTCTGCTATTCCCTCCATCCAACGTTTACGTGGTCGGCCTCTTCCTCTGTTTCCATCTGGTCTGTACATCATTGCTTGTTGTGGTATGCTGTTGACTGGTAGCCTACTTGCATGGCCAAACCATTTGACTTGCTGCTTTCTAATAAAATCTAGTGCTGCTATAACCCCCACTTTAGTCCTGATTTCTTCATTTCTGATCTTATCTCCTCTTGATACGTTGAGTATTCTTCTCAGGAATCTCATTTCTGTTGTGATGTTTCTTTTCTCTTTTTCTGTCATTGTCCAGGTTTGGCATTGGTAGCACAGAGTTGGTAGGAAGATTGTATTGTAAAGTGCTTTCTTAGTAGTTATTGATACATGAATGTTCTTTAGTATTGGTGCCATTAGTCCAATGAGTTGATCTGCCTTATTGCATCTATTTTCGATCGATCTTGTCTTCTGATCTGCCATTTGATGATATTATACTTCCTAGGTACTTGAAACTATTTACTTGTTTCAAGGGATGTTCGTTTAGGTGAATTGTTGTTTTTTCTTCTTTAGTTATAGTCATTACCACTGTTTTGCTTGTGCTAATTTTCATGTTATGTTCCCTACACATTTCGTTTAGACTATTCATGTGGTCTTGTAATTCAGCTTCTGATTTTGCTATTAGTGCTTGGTCGTCTGCAAACAAGAGTTCTCTAATGGTTAGATATACAGATGGTTCTTCTTCTGTGTTCTCGTCATGTGGTATTCTTGCGGTCTCTGTTTGGCTGGTTTCTTTACATATGTTGTCTATATATGTTATGAACAAGAGAGGGGACAGGACACAACCTTGTCGTACTCCAGATCTTATGATGAAGGGTTCTGAGTGTCCTCCAGTTGCTCTCACTCACTATGCATTCACTGTTGTTATATAAGCTTCTACATAGGTTTGTTAGATGTGTACTCACACCATATTGTTTAAGGATTTCCCACAGCTTGTTTCTATCTACTCTATCAAATGCCTTTTCTTGGTCGACAAAGGCTAAGTAGAGTGTTTCATTGAATTCGATTGACTTTTCAATAAGTTGTCTAAGAGCAAAAATGGCATCTGTGCATCGTTTGTTTTTCCTAAATCCAAGTTGTGTTTCACTTAGCTGGGGTTCTATAGTAGTTCGTAGAATGACTGTGCAATGTTTGAAAATATTACAGTCCAAGTTTTGTATTCACCCTCTAAAGTTCATGCAACATAATAGGTAAATACAAAACTTGGGCCAGCAATATTTTCAAACACTGCACGGTCATTAAAAATACACCCTGTATTATTCTCACTTCCATGAAACAACCAGTCACATTGTCCTCACACGCTTACTTGAAATGCCAGATAGTTATTGTATCAGCTCCGAGTTACTCTATGGGTCCCTGGAACTGAGTAGATGACCTCATCTTTCATAATAATTTCACGAGGTCAGCGTGGCCGAATTGACAAGAGTGCTCACTCTTGAACTTCTGGTGCCTGGTTCCGAGGTAGTGGGTTCAACCCCAACACCGCTCAGTTGGACTAAAATGTTGATGTCTTGTCCTTGACATGGGGACATATATTACATAGTACATCTGAAGTCGCAGTGTGATTGCCTCATGGCGAGGGATACTGGTAATAGGGAATGCTAATCAATAGGCAATAATCAGTCCTGTGCGCTAGAAGTAGTAGCACTTGTATGGGTCAAATCGAGCGAACACAAAAATAATAATTTCATATATACGCTGCCAAGAGTAGACAGCTCAGCAGCACAGGGATAAAAGCAACAACAACAGTATATCAATACGGCATTTACAGAATAATATCATGGAATAATATCAATATGGCATCAATAGTCAGGACTTAGAAAATCAAGACCTGATACAATTGTGTGAAGGAATCTTAGTATGACTTTAAAACAGTCGCGATGTAGAAAGGCAAGGCCTGGCACAATTGTATGAAGGAATCGATTATTTGTCAGATTATCCTCCCTGCACATTGAACCATTCGGTCCATAATTGCTCAGATCGCCACCTTAGTATCTCAATCAATATTTAGCAGTTCTGTGTTAGTTGACTAATCCTCTTTGAACTCCCAATATAGCACTCTTGTTTGGCTTCACATCTTTTGACCTGATGTTTTTGCAGTCTGATCAAGGCTGTAGAGTCACGATCAACACATGATTTAAACCTAATGCCTCTCTATCTCAGGCCGGCCCATGTCTCTGCCCGCTGTCCACAGTAGACTGACTCGCAAGCCTATCAACTTGTTCATTTCATCTTACACTCACTTGGCCATGATACTAAAATAAAGATTATTTTTGTCAGCCTTGATCTCCTCAGAGACTTCCTTCCCCCCACTGTCTTTGAGCCGATCCCATCTCAATCTTCCTGAGTATACTCATTGAGCTATTGAGAAAGCATACCTGGGAGAAAGTCTGCTTCTCCAGCCAGGTTGATGCTTTAGTTACTGCCATGACCTCCAGACTACTTGTTGTCAAAGCGAAGGCACCACAGTCATCTTTGCAGGTCTGCTTCTGACCTGAACCATGAAAGCCAATGAGCTCCTTACATGTCAAACAACAGACCCATCTGTGTAAGTAACCACATCGCCCTCAGGAGATGTCTCACGTATCAAGGCCTGAACTTCTGCCTCCAAAATTATCAGATTTCGATATCTGCACCCAATGTCCAGCCTGAAGCATAATGAAAAAGATGTACCGACTGATGGCACTTGTATCCGTTCTCTATCAGGTTTTATGTCCTCAAATAAACAGACCTGTTGAATAATGTCCATGGCCTGACCCATTCAGAGTTTTCAAAACAGTCAAGCCTTACGGCCTGGCACAATGGTGTGAAGAAATCTCAATACGGCCTCCAAACGCTGATGTGCTCATATTGCTCATCGCTGCTTCTTCTGCTGAAAGGCGACCTTGAAGAATCAGATCTGCATCCATGGGAGGAGGCAGATGACACAGATGCTGCAACTGGGTAATGAATACCATCGGATCTTAAAGACAGATCAGCCATGTCTATGTCAACCATTTTGCGGTCAAACACATGCCAGCTTGACAGAGAAATTGGAACAGGCTTCTCCAAGCGACGATTGTTGGTACTTTCGGAATTCTTCGGATACTGGTATTTGTCGTGTAACTTGTCCCCCAACCGCTGCCTGTCAATTACTTCATCACTGGCTTGTCGCACGGGTTTTAGTAGTTGATACGATTTTTCTTCCAGACTTTTAGAGCTCGACTGCCGTCTCTTGAAGTATTTTCCATCTGTAGACCCTCTAGATGTATTGAAAATGGTGTAACATTTGTCTTCGTATGAATTAACGTCGGCTAAAATGTCGTATGCTTTATCTCTTGCTGGGACTAAAATCTGCGAGGCATTGTGTGGGAGTACAGTGGGGTATATAAATGAGCCGGTTGGGTTCATTGGTGAGCGATTCAGTAAGGCAGCATCTGATACTTTCGTCGATTTCAAAAACGTGGCAGAAGACAGAACAGGAAACGATACTTGGTCAGGAGAAGGTGATCTGGGAAGTACAAACACTCGACCGTCAATCTCATTAGAATGCATTGTTCTATTCTTATGACCAGGCAGTTGTGGAATCTTATGGATATCGAAGCTGACCTTCTGAAAGCTCCTGGCATCCCCCTCTGACTCTCTCCTCTTAGAGTCAGTAGTTGCAGTCACGGACAAGTTTATGGCAGTGTCTTCAGAACTTGGCGCAGATTCTATCTGGTGACTTGGTAGATGCACCTTTAACCCAGATGGATACCTGGTTCTACCTTGATTCTCTGAACTATAACTGAGGTATCTAGTAGTTTCTCTGGAAGTGGCTTCTGGTGCTTGTAAAGGAGGATACGGGCAAGCGATGATGGAATCTTCATGCTTTTTGCCTTGGAGCAATCGACTGTCTGAAAGATAAGGTATGGTTATATAACGGTTCCCTTCCAGAAGGGTGAAATCTGTTGTGCTTGCCGGTTGTAAGACAGGATAGGATGGTACCATCAAGCTGTTACCAGCCAGCATTGCCTCTTGCAGTCTGGAGACTCGGAAAGGATCATCAGTGCTGAAAGAATATTGAGACAAAAGCGGCAGTCTAGATTCCATAGCATGTCTCGAAGTACCCAAATTCATGTGGACTGATGGTACTAAGGGTAGTTTAGTAGTATCAATGCAATGTGGATTGAGTTCAAATCTACATGTGTAAGGGAACGATAGCTGCCGATCTCGAGAAGGTCGCGGTTCCTCAGTGAGAATGTTAGCGTTGTATTGAGACAGACCCGTCGGATCTGGTGTCACTGACCTCGCAGAGTCATGAACAAGGTTTCGTGATTCTGTGGAAAAAGGAGAAACAGCTTGTGGTCTGGATATGATTAGGGAAGATCTTGGGTGATCTATCAGTGTAGGCGTTGGTGAATGTCTCTTATTCTGATGGTTTTCAAATGGATGCTGATCATAGCGGATCCCAGTTTGGCTCAACAGAAGGCGTTGTTGGTTGCAGGACAGTTTAGTGAGTATACTAGTTCTTCGGTCACACTCGGTCAAACTTCTGGGTGAACCTGAAATTAAAGTTGCAAACCGTTAGTAAACTGTGATGAAGTTCTGTTTGCGGGTGGAGTGGCTATGGTGGGTCCACCCTTCACTCTAGAAATGAAATAGGATGAACTGCAATACAAATACAATGTCAACAAAAACAAAATGGAGTTGGTCAGCCTTATAAGAACACAAGCACAAGGTGCATAATGGGCATTGCAACTAGAAAGCCTTCAGCAGCATGCAAAAAAGAATCAAAAACACTAATGTAAGTACATTTTAAAAATTACAAAAATGACACCTAGCCGAGGTCTTAGACACCTCACACCCCACCTTGTGTGAGGGCCTATACTTCAATGGAGCATATAGAAACAAAGTATAATATAACAAATATAAGAAAATACCACTTGCGGCTTGACACATACGATGTAATACTGATCACATACGATGTAATACTGATCACATACGATGTGATACTGATCACATCGATTCCTTGCCTGGAGCAAACATTGTATCAGTCCAGAATGTCTTTTGTCTGCCGTTTCATGGTTTGCCTTAATCTATGCCCAGGAGAAATAATATTGGACAAGGAGTCATATTCGCCAGTCTGTTACGGAGCCTTTAAAAATAGCAACACAGTAACCTACCATGCATGGCGTAAGAGACGACTAGGAAGAGTTGGTGTGTGTCTAGTGATCTTATCCCTTATCTGCAAAATCAAATTAAGCTTGAAAACGTCTAGATTGGAGAATTTTGTGTGAGTTTATTGAGGGCCTATGTTCAATTGAGAGATACAATGCACAGGAAATTGAAAAAGTTACGATCAATCCACACAAGCTTTCGACGTTTCACTTCTGGCGAGAATAGCTTTGGTTGGTGTGAAATGATATTCTCTATGAGAGTCTACAGGAGCTGAACATCCAAGAAAGTTGGCTCATAAATAGCCTCATGTCTCAAAAACTGAAACACGTTGGCCATATGTTACTTTACATGTCAGGTCTTAGTCAGATATGGCTGAGCTACCGTATGACAGTAGACGGTACTACCTGATTTCTGTTAGTGGCGAATGTTGGGCGGCGCTTACCAAACCCGACACCCCACATTGTGCCAACGGCTTCGGGCAGAGGAGCGCAATTGGGAGGATACAAGCCTTACCCTAATGCTAGGAAATGCAACCTAAAAACTAAATGGCATGGCAGGGCAGACCAGGCCCTAAGCCTTGGTCGGCAACTGGTCTAGGATGGAAGCTCCGACAGGCGGACAGTTTGAGCATTGCTTTGCTGATCCGGCAGCTTCTGTAGCTTGTTTTGTTCCATACGTATTGGTGTTACCTTTCCTCTGGAATAAACTTGGTAGGCCGAGTGAGGAATCATACTACATAGTCATAGGCAACACACGGTCTCTAACTTCAGCCCAGGCTTTGTGTTATGGAGAGATATACCTTCATTTTACAAACTATCGTCTGTCAAGACGGCAAGGTGCCAGTTAAAAAAAAAAATGCAACGTGACAGAGGTTTATAAAGAATCTGTTTGAAGGCATGGTTCTTGGGGAAAATAGACAGGAGTCGATCTGCACGAAGAAGGGGACGGGGAAACTGCAGATACCATGAGCATGAAGGTGGATGAGACAAGAGAATTTGACAGAGATATAGAAACTTCGGCGGGCCGTGATGATTGCCAGGACTTGAAAAGAACTGTTATATGATGATCTTGATGCACTGTTTTCTGTGTGTATGTTTCTAACATTATGTTTAGGGAACGGAAAGACGGCAAATCGAGTAGCCGAACATGTCCCAGTGTGGGTGGAAAAGAGAGTTAATGAGTCTTCAGGAATCCCCGCGCAGTCGATATGCTTTAAAACACCCTCCTCGGCGATTTCTCAAGATTTAATAAACTAGATTATAAAGTTAACTAGGAAACAACGTTTCGTATAATGCATTCTTCAAACAGTAAATGAATGCCCTAATATAGTAAGGCCTTAGCAATTAAGGGGTTCCAGCCAGATTTGTGCAATCAGAAAGATTTCGTTTTACATTTGAGATTACCGTGAGGATAACAGATGCTCCACATTTGAACAATACTTGTGACGATGTGTTTTACGTGTTTCAGCCAAAGTTGTATTCACTTATTCACTTTGTTTGATATATAACTTTACAGTATGCACCTGACAAGATGCAGCGAAATATGCCAGGCAGTAAATCCTGCAACATATTGTTTGTGGCTCCTGTGTTTAAACATTAAATTCGAAAGCTGCAAATTTCGTGCTTAGCGTAAATATGTAGTGTGTTATGTTATAGATATTCAAATATGATTTTACCATGGTAGAGTATGTCCTCTGTCGACTGGCTGCCGTGTGACCTACTCCTGCTGTCTTTCCTGTGAGGCATTGCTTCCAGGTCCCAGGATCTGTGATCTGTGTTTAAAGAGTGGAATATTGTCACTTTCTGCTGACTGTGTTCGTAAGGTGGCATCGGTAAAAGTATTTATCTTTAAGTATTTCATCAAAGTATAATTCATTTATTCACTTCATATGATATTCAACTCTGCAGTATGCATCTCACGAGATGCGTCGATTTTTATTTGACTGGCACCTTCTCGTCTTGACAGACGATAGTTTGTTACACTGTGGCATGATTTTAAAAATGGCATAATAACCTCTCCATAGCACAAAGCCTGGGTTGAATTGCAGAGACCATATGTTGCCTATGCAGCGTGATCCGTCTCACGGCCTGCCTATTTTACTCCAGAAGAAAGGCAACACGAATACATCTGAAACAAGACAAGCTGCCTGATCAGCAAAGCATTACGCTAGCTATCAGCCTGTCGGAGCTTCGATCCTAAGATCCTAGACCGGTTGCCGACCAAGACTTAATGTTTTAATTTTTTTTTAGGCTGCATTTCCTCGCACTAGCCCAATTGCACTAATCCATCCGTTGGCACAGTATGGGGCGTCGTGTTTGGTGAGCGCCACCCAACATTTGGCGTTAACAGAAAGCAGATTGTGCCGTCTGCTATTTTACGGTAGCCGAGTCATATCTAAGACCGGGTTGGTGATCGCTCTTATATATATATATATATATATATATATATATATATATATATATATATATATATATATATATATATATATATATATATATATATATCATCATCATCAAGAGCCGTGCCAGCTGGCGTAGGCGTTCATGGCTCTCCACAGATCTCGGTCTTTGGTTTTCTGGATCAACTCTGCTGCTGATCATGACTGTCCCTACCGGACGAGGATGTCCTATGACAGCCATTAACGTCGTTCACTAACTCTGATATATGTTTTGCCATGAAGTCTTGGGAAGATAATGTGGTGGTTTCCCCTTGCCTTCCACATTCACATGGTGGTATTTTTACCTCTGCCTTTGACAGCCATGTCCGACTGTAAG
>OY992876.1:336378727-336433727 GCA_963921405.1 Cepaea hortensis
CAAGCGTTGTGGGGAAATCGATTTTCTATGCATTTACATTACGTAAGTAAAAAATAAAACAAAAAACAAAGTGTCAGTAATCGCATGTTACATGTTGCTGGAAGGGCATGAGTTCAATCCCTGTCAAAAAATAACAAACAAACAAACAAATAAGTTAGTTGCATGTCCTTTTACAACACGGTGCAGTCAACCCCAGTATTTATTGTAATATAAAGAAATATCAATTTGGAAGCGATTTAAGGGCACTAAGACAGTTCATAGATACATGCACATGTAGTGTTTGGCGCTCATTGAAGTAGCAGGCCGAAGACTACATCTTACTTCGACTTCTGTGAGTGCTAAATAACCCATGTTGATTTATTTATGACTCAACATTTATTGGCTGTTTGTGATTTTACTGGTAATTTTTACGCTCAGTAGTTGTAAGTGGGGGAGGAGTAGGAGGGTGGTAGAGGAGGAAGAAGGAGATGAAGAAGAAGGAAGAAAAACAATAAGAAATAGTAGTAGTAGTAGTAGTAGTAGTAGTAGTAGTAGTAGTAGTAGTAGTAGTAGTAGGAGTAGTAGTAGTAGTAGTAGTAGTAGTAGTAGTAGTAGTAGTAGTAGTAGTAGTAGTAGTAGTAACAGTAGTAGTAGTTATAGCAGCAGCAGCAGTAGTAGTAGTTATAGTAGTAGTAGCAATAATAGTAGTAGTAGTATTAGTAGTAGTAGTATTAGTAGTAGTAGTAGTAGTAATAGTAGTAGCAATATTAGTAGTAGTAGTAGTGGTAGTAGTATTGGTAGTAGCAGTATTAGTAGTAATAGTGGTAATAATGGTAGTGATAGTGGTAGTGGTAGAAGCATCATCATCATCATCATCATCATCATCATCATCATCATCATCATCATCATCAGAAACAGCAGCTGCTGCAGCAGCAGCAGCAGCAGCAGCAGCAGCAGTAGTAGTAGTAGTAGTAGTAGTAGTAGTAGTAGTAATAATAATAGTAGTAGTAGTAGTAGTAGTAGTAGTAGTAGTAGTAGTAGTAGTAGTAGTAGTAGTAGTAGTAGTAGTAGTAGTAGTAGTAGTAGTAGTGTGCCAATACTTTCTGAATGGCTCACTCTCATTCTACCCAAATCAACTGTTTCGAACCCCGGACCCGGCACGTCAGGTACTTGTGGAACCACCTCCACTGCCCACCACGCTTCTGAGGCAGACTCAGTCTTTCCTCTTGAGCCTAAGGCGGCGCATAGGACAGAAGTCATGGCTCTCCATGTCCGGCGGTTCGCTGCTACCCGTTGTAGATCTTGGATGTTCACTTGGCCGTTGAATGAGCCTTCTCTGATGATGGTTCTACGCAGGGTCTCTCGGTCTTCCCTGTTTTCTTTTCCCTACTGGTGACCATATGAGGGCTTGGTAGGGGAGCCTTGTCTTGTCCATTCTGAGCACATGGTCGACGTAGTTCCAACGGCGTTTTCTTATAAAATTGGATACAATATCTTGCTTAGTCTCTTGTCTTATTTGCGAATTGGTTTTGAAATATGTCCACTGGATGTTTAGAATTCTTCTAAGACATTTGTTCTCAAAATTGTCTAATTTTTTTATCTAAAGATACCGTTGATTTCCAACTCTCACATCCATACGTTAGCACTGGAATCACACAAGAATTGAAGATTTTAAGTTTCGTATGTTGGCTGAGTGACTTTGACTTCCAGATGTTTAACAGTATATTGAAGGCACCAGATGCCAGTGAGATTCTAGATAATATTTCTGGTGATGAGTCCCCTATAGATGTCATTTTGCTTCCTAGGTATGTGAAGCTGTTGTTACGGGTACCAGACAATTTTAACAATCTTGGGGTAATCGTCTAGGAAAGAAAGGAGATTCTTCTTCTTCTGCGTTCATCCGGAGTCTCTGTTTTGTTTTTGTCAGACGTGATTGCGTTGTGCCTGTTTACAGCCGAGCTGCGATACTTGCGCCTTTAGGTCGACATATCCGACTTCTGCAGGCGTTTGTTGACCGGGTTAACCTTCTCGGGTGTTTCGAAGGACGTTTCGACTCCCACTCGGACGTGATTGCGTTGTGCCTGTTTACAGCGGAACTGCGATACGTACGCCTTTAGGTCGACGACATATCCGACTTCTGCGGGCATTTGTTGATCGGGTTAACCTTTCTTGAGAAAGGAGATGAGGAAGGGAACTGACCAGTCAACCACATACTTCCTAGCCTAGAATATGTGAAGGCTTCACACTTCACACTCCGGCGGCTGTACCTCCTATGGAACTCGTTTAGATGAGTTGAGTTGAGCTAAGAACCGACATCACTGCACTCAGGAAATTTCCATGTGCTCTCCGTCTCCTTGTTCAACAGCCAGCGAAGAGTCACACTAATTGTTCCCACCGCTATAGGCCATTCATTAATTCAGTAGCATGTCCTTTGCAGAACCTCCTTCCCATAACAACCTTCCAGACAACTTCAAGATCATAAGCAAGATGCCCCGCGTCCGATACATCCATCTGGAGATCATCCGCCACATCCTGCACCCATTTTCTCTTTGGCTTTCCTCTTCCTCTCTTCAGAGGCATATACCCCTCCATTATTGTTCTCTTATAACTGTTGTTACTTTTCAAGTAACCAAAATATTTCAATTTTCTTTCTTTTATCGTCTTTAACAACCAACCTTCTTCAATATTCAGTTCTTGGAGTATGGATGCATTCCTTTATCCAAGCTGTTCTTAGAACTCGTATATAACATTTATATTAAAAGACATTTATGCGCTGTTCAGCTTGTTTAGTGTTTTTTTTTTTTTTTGGTTGCTACCTTTACCTTTAAATGTACCGCATGGGTGTTAAAGCACTAAGAAATTCACACACACACACACACACACACACACGCACACGCACACACGCACACACACCATATTACGACTGAACTACTTGAGGTGATCAGTTCCTTCTCTTGAAAAAATGCCTTCAACAGCATGAAATCAGTATTAACATCTAGAGAGATTAACATCGCATTGACAATGAGAATTGTCAAATGCTACATATATTCAACAATACTGTATGGCGCGGAAGCCTGGACATTGAACACGCAACTAGAAAGTCGAATAGATGCTCTGGAGATGTGGATATACAGAAGAATGTGTCGTATTTTATGGAAACAGAAACAATAAAATACTGAGGTTCCAGAAAAACTGGGAATGAAAAGAGAGTTGATGAAAGAAATAAAAAAGAAGCAAGTGAAATATTTCGGCCACGTTAAAAGATATAACACCCCATTAAAACCATACTGGAGGGCAAGTCTGAGGGTAAGCGAGTAAGAGGTAGACAACGATACAAGTGGGAAGATAACATCAAGCGATGGACGAACATTAGTCTGACAGAATGTATAGTCAAGGCTAGAGACAGACAGTGTTGGAGATCCATTGCAGCCAACCTTCATTGTGGAGGCGGCACCTGATTGATTGATTGAGTTCCTTCTCTCCGAACATTTTCTTTTGAAATCTCAGAGAGAAATCAGTTCTAAATTTATGATTCAGTGTGTCGAAGCAATGCCGTAACCTAAATTCCTATCGCCTACCAACGTCGTAACTGAGACTAGTGTTACTCAGTTATGTGGCTTATGGTACCTCAGACATGCCTACGTGCCCAATTCTTAATCCTTTGAAAATAAAGTTTGTTTGTTATAAAGTTCATTCTCCCAATAAACTCCTTCTGTAACATATCCTAAAGAATTGTGTGTACTAATGTCTTTTGTACATTTCGAAACAGCAGATCAAATCTCAGAAGCCATAAACAATGTAAAGCAAAATTCCTTGCTTAGTATATTTCGCTGTATCTTACAGAGTTCTGTCTGTGTGCATAGAACAACAGATTTGTTCTTTCCTTTATATCGCTAAGTATATCAGAATTAGCGTCCCCTTTCCTTTTCTTTCAACCCACGACTAGATAAGAATTATCCTTTCCACCTGTGATTATAGATAAGAACTTTCCTTATCTTTCCACCCGCGAGTAGATACGAACTGAACTGCCCTTTCCACATGTGACTAGAAGAACTTTCCTTTTCACGTATGACTAGATAAGAACTTTCCTCTCCACTTGTGACTAGATAATAACTTTCCTCTCCACTTGTGACTAGATAAGAACTTTCCTTTCCACTTGTGACTAGATAAGAATTTTCCTTTCCATCTATGACTATATAAAACGTCTCTTTCCACCTGTGAACAGATAAGAACTTTCCTTTCCAACTGTGACCAGATATGAACTTTCCTTTACACTGTGATTAAATAAGAACTTTCCTTCACACGTGTGATTAGATAAAAACTACATTCTAACAGTGAACAGATAAGAACTTTTCTGTCAACGTGTTACTTGATAAAAACTTTCATTTCCATCTGTGACTAGATAAGAACTTTTCTTTTCACATATGACTAGATAAGAACTTTCCTCTCCACTTGTGACTAGATAAGAACATTCCTCTCCACTTGTGACCAAATAAGAACATTCCTCTCCACTTGTGACTGGATAAGAACTTTCCTCTCCACGTGTGACTAGATAAGAACTTTCCTCTCCACTTGTGACTAGATAAGAACTTTCCTCTCCACTTGTGACTAGATTAGAACTTTCCTCTCCACTTGTGACTAGATAAGAACTTTCCTCTCCACTTGTGACTAGATATGAACTTTCCTCTCCACTTGTGACTAGATAAGAACTTTCCTCTCCACTTGTGACTATATAAGAACTTTCCTCTCCACTTGTGACTAGATAAGAACTTTCCACTCCATTTGTGACTATATAAGAACTTTCCTCTCCACTTGTGACTAGATAAGAACTTTCCTTTCCACTTGTGACTAGATAAGAATTTTCCTTTCCATCTATGACTATATAAAACGTCTCTTTCCACCTGTGAGCAGATAAGAACTTTCCTTTCCATCTGTGACCAGATATGAACTTTCCTTTTCACCTGTGATTAAATAAGAACTTTCCTTCACACGTGTGATTAGATTTAAAAAAAAAAAAAAACTTTACTACATTCTACCATTGAAAAGATAAGAACTTTTCTGTCAACGTGTGACTAGATAAAAACTTTCCTTTCCATCTGTGACTGGATAAAAACTTTCCTTTCCATCTGTGACTAGATAAGAACTTTTCTTTCAATCTGTGAATAGAATTATTATTTTTTTTTTTAACGCTCGCTCGCTCGCTTTGACCTCAAGCGTAATCCATACACACTATTTATAGTAGAGATGGACTGAATTTTGCGTGTGGATTAGCTTTCCCTATTAATAGTGTCCCTCGCCATCAGGCGAACCCACTCCGACTTCAGAGGTACTTGTTATTTGCGTCCCCAAGATCAACATTTTAGTCCAGCTGTCCGGTGTAGGGGTTGAACCGCTAACATCGGCATCACCATACCGTATGCTTAAGAACAAGCGTTCTTACGCGTTCGGCCATGCGGACCTGCCTTTGAATAGATAAGAATTTTCCTTTCCCTCCGTGACTAGATAAGAACTTTCCTTTCCATCTGTGACTAGATAATAACTTTCCTTTCCATCTGTGACTAGATAAGAAATGTCATTTCCACCTCAGGACACATTTCTCTCCATTTTTCGATTAACTCATAACTTTTCTCTCCTGGCCTTCAAATGCTGCAAACTGGTGAATGGACATCATTGCTGTCGACAATTCACATTCAGCAGATAATATCTCAAATGATGGCCAACATGTCAGCACCAGTACGTATGACGTTGTCACCAGGTAACGGCTGCACACCCGTCTCCCCCACAATCAACCGGTGACGCCACTGCCGGTGACGAAAGCCACTTCCCATTAACGTTGAGCTATTTACACTTCCTTTCAGTAACACGTGTAAAGCCGTCTGTGAATCACTGAGCAAGAGTAGAAAGACATGACAGCATAGTGGCTTTACGCTTGCCTGCCGACCGGCAGCTCATAGGTTCTTTTCCGTATCAAAGCACATTTTAAAAATTAGCTCGGGTTTTCAGGTCGACCCGGTCTAAAACAGGCACCCGAACATGTCTTGGTAAGTGAAGGCGGACGCTGTGATATTTCTCACGTCATCTCTGCAGTGCTGATTGGTCTATACAAAAGATGGGTTTAGCACCATAAGTTGTTTGTCCATCAAGAATGATGATGACCATTCATTTCATCCAGTGGGGTTGAAAGTATGGAGTCGTGAGTTCTAAGATGGCTGATAAGGCCTATTTTGGCTCGAAATGTTCTTTGACAATGTGGGCAAAGAATGCTTGACGATCCAGGAGGAGGATCTCCTGCAGTTTTTCTGTCCAGCCTTTTCTTAACAGCTCTTGCATTCCTGGTTACTTCACAAGTGACTGCACCCTTGCGTAATGATGTACGCCACGAATTTCGGTCTTTGGCAGCAGTCTCCCAAGTGTCGTGATGAATTCCAAAAGCTTTCAGTGAGTATCCCTTTATACTTCTACGGAGCATAAAAGGGCCTTCTACACTTGGAAAGAAGGCCATTCACAAACAGTGTGAAGTTTGAGAATATTTGAGAATGAATGCTATCAACAGATAAGAAGAAGCTGGCAAACCTCTGAGAATGAATGCTACCAACAGATAAGAAGAAAGTGGCAAACCTCTGAGCGAGAACGTCCTAAACAAACTGCAGGAAGTTTCTGAACCTCTGCGCAATAGTGTCATCAACAAAAGCAAGAAGACTTCGAGCCTATGAAAAAGTGTTATCAACAAACAATAAAAAGTTTTCTAACCTCTGGAAAAGTGCCATCAACAAATAACAAGGTTTCGAAATTTTAAAAAAAAAGTGTCATCAACAAATAACAAGAAGGTTTCCAACCTCAGAAAAAGTGTCACCAACAAACAACAAGAATGTGTCGAAGCTCAGAAAAAATGACATCAACAAATAATAAGAAGGCTGTGAATAAATGGCATCAAGAAACAACAAGAATGGTTCTAATTTCAGAAAAAGTGTCATCAACAAACAACAAGAATGTGCCGAAGCTCAGAAAAATTGCCATCAACAAACAATAAGAAGGCTGTGAAGCTCTGAATAAATGTATTCAAGAAACAATAAGAATGTTTCCAACCTCTGAAAGGGTGTCATCAACAAAACACAAGGTTTCCAACTCCCGAAAATGGGAACAAATAACAAGGAACTTTCGAACTTCTGAAAAACGTTCATCTTTAAAAGCAAGCAGGTTTGCGAATTTCTGAGCAAAAATGCCACCAACAAAATACTCGAGCTCTGTCAATTTAGATACTGAAATAAAAAAATAAAAAAAACACACACACACACACTTCTGATTGTACATTTTGTTTATTTTACCTAGTATTTTCTTTGGCATCACCTGTTAAAATGTCTTTTGAAGAATAATCTGTGGTGCGAAACCCTAGTTCTCTTTTATCCCCAATTCATTTTGAATACCATTGTCTTTCTTTTTTGACCCCTTCCCATCGAAATCTTCCATTACATCAGAAGCGATGCGAAATTAAACAAAAGAAAGTCAACAGCAAACGGACTGTCATAGAACTAATAAAAATGTAAGAAATCCATCAAGTATTGTTCTGATTACATATTCATAGCCAAAGATGTCCTGAATATATAACAGATGGGATTTACCCCGAACGAATAGAGGAAACCTGAGGCACGCCAAGCGTGGAATAATACTTCTTTTGGGGAAGTAACTCAGCCAGGCTTAACCGACTAGAAAAACTACCTGCTCAAACTAAAAGCCAATCTGGCATCACATTGTGGGTCCGCATTGGGCTTTTTCTGTGCGTGCGAGCGCACTTACGCATTCATTACGATTACCCGGTAACCAGGTAACAATTACACGTGTTAGATTGAGTTTAAAATCTTTCACAATTGTATAAGACACTGCGCAGTCAAACAAACAGACGAGTACCGAGTGCTCTTATTGCTGCTAATTTGCCAGCATGCGTTAAGCTATATTACCCAAATGAATAACTATTAAACACCGACATATTGCAGGTAGTCAAGCATTGTAACTGTCTTCACCGCGCCATATTGTGGCGCTGTTAAAAAATCTCCCTACGTCACTAGGATTCACTGAATTATACCCGCTGTGTAATTTTAATAATCGTCTTCAGAAATCTGCTAATCATTCTTTAAACGTTGACTCTTTTCGGAAGAAAATGATTTCGAATTAGAACAAAACGAGAAGAGCCCGACTGGAGAACCAGGGTTGTAAATTGTGGATGAAACCCGACGAGTCTTCTGACGATCACCCATCTGTCACATTTTGGTTGTTGCTTTGTTGTTAAGATCGTATTAATACAACGATGATTATGATGCATATGTTCACTTCTAGACGCCGGCTGAGTTTGTGAGGGCATCATTTATTTCGTGTATGTTGTTCTGTGTGATCTTTTGTCGGCGTCAAGGTGAGACAGATGACATGCAGCCGGTATGTAGACCAGGCGAGGGTTATATTCTGGATACGACACGTTTCTGTATGGACAGCTTTGTTGTGCGGCAGGTAGGCGTAAATGTTATGTCAATAAAAACAGATTATGCAGGCCTACAATAATATTAATATGCGGGTCTGTAACAACAAAATATACATATCTATAACAATACCATGGACAGACAGAACAGCCAGTGAGCAAGTCCTAGAAAAAGCAAATCGGAATTGTAAACTGATTAGAGAAATTAAATGTAGACAGTTAAATTTTGTTTTGACACAGCATCGCCAGCTGTAGTAGTAGTAATAGTCTAGTAGTGGTGGTAGTAGCAATAGTCTAGTAGTGGTGGTAGTAGTAATAGTCTAGTAGTAATAGTAGTAGTGATAGTAGTAGTAGTAGTAGTAGTAGTAGTAGTAATAGTAGTAGTAGTAGTAGTAGTAGTAGTAGTAATAGTAGCAGCAGCAGCAGCAGTAGTAGTAGTAGTAGTAGTAGTAGTAGTAGTAGTAGTAGTAGTAATAGTAGCAGCAGCAGCAGCAGCAGCAGCAGTAGTAGTAGTAGTAGTAGTAGTAGTAGTAGTAGTAGTAGCAGTAGCAGTAATAGTAGCAGCAGCAGCAGCAGCAGTAGTAGTAGTAGTAGTAGTAGTAGTAGTAGTAGTAGTAGTAGTAGTAGTAGTAGTAGTAGTAGTAGTAGTAGTAGTAATAGTAGCAACAGCAGCAGCAGCAGCAGCAGTAGTAGTAGTAGTAGTAGTAGTAGTAGTAGTAGTAGCAGCAGTAGTAGTAGTAGTAGTAGTAGTAGTAGTAGTAGTAGTAGTAGTAGTAGTAGTAGTAGTAGTAGTAGTAGTAGTAGTGGTAGTAGCAGTAACAGCAGCAGCAGCAGGAGTCGTGGTACAGAGGTACACGTCCTATGTGTGTCATCTGTCAAGAGAGGAACAGAAAACCAACAATTCCCGTAGCAGGAAACTTCCGTGGGCACATGAAGTAGTAGGGCCATCACATCTGTGAAGGTCTGAGTGCACGGGGAAATAGGTGCCCAGTGTTTTCCTCCCGTGGCGAACGACGACATCTAATATCAACCCCTTGTCTAACCATCCGCACTCTTGTCCCTGCCGATGAAACACTTGAGGAAGTAAACCTTAGACAAACTCGTGATAAAATCTGGCACGCTGAAGTTTGAGGTTCATAATTAGTTGTGACGCACTACCCGCGGAAAATAAACGTTGAAGAAGAGCTTTCGCTGTTACGTAGTAACGATTTCAGGGGCGCTATAAACGTATAGCAGGAAACCACGCTACCGCAGCGGCTAGAAGGCTTGCCTCCACCGATGGTCACGTGTTCGCCCCCCCCCCCTTACACCTTACCCCAAACAAGCCGGATATTTACAACTGACCTAGACTTCCAACTCCACCCGGCCTAACAAAGGTACCATAAAATGTTTTGGGTAGTACAGGCCATAGGCGTGATACTCACCGTATCACACACCCAGTCCCGATGTGTCTATGAAGATATCTGTCTAGAATCATATGTCCAAATCTTCTTTAAGCCATGCAAGAGGGTCCATTATTTTCTTATACAGCCTAAAATCATCATCATCATCATGTGCCATGCCGGTAAGCGTGGGCGGTCATGTTTTGCCATCTCACTCGATCACCAGAATCGTGGATCAGCTCAGTGTTCTTGTCTCGACCATACAACGTGGCCAAGCCATCCAGGCATTTACTTCTCTGCCTTCCCCTTGTTCTCTTCCCCTCGATGTTGCCAGTTGCCACCAAGCTCTCCAATTTATTTCTTCTCATAGCGTAACCAAAAAATGTTGATGTCTACGTCTAATTTCTCTAATCAGTTTACAGTTTTTATTTGTTTCTTGTAAGACTTGGTCGTTGGTGTTTCTGTCGGTCCATAGTAAAATAGACCTAAAATAAGCCTAAAATAGGTACCAGGAAATATGCTTGGAAGTACAGCCGGCTGTGTGATAATGGCCCCATCACCGGTCAGTAGAATATATGGTGCTAGAACCCCGTGTCAGACACGTCTCAAGGCGTGTACAAGGTCATTTGCCGTTGAATTAAACTTACTACAGTTGCCTGTTTCTTGGGGGACTTCGTGGCCGAATAGTTAAACCGCCTGCCTCGTGTTCCAAGGGTGGACCCCGTCACTCAGCTCACAATAATTTTCTCGGAGACTCCTGGGGGTCGTCGTTGGAGCTACAGAGTTCGTGCTCTGTGCGATGCTTTCGGCAGGCCGCTCAGCAGAAAGAAACCCAGTCTTAAGGGATAAAACCCGGTGCAATGAAGTCTATCATCTTACTCCTTTACACGGCACAGCGAGTGTAAAAGGGTTCTTTTTGGGTCAAGTGGGAAGGAAAGGGGGGGGCGCTTGGTCTACATAAGACAGTTACGTATTTCCTGTAGTCACTTTGAGGTCAAACAGATGACAAATAGACAACCCACTACTCAAACAGCTGTAAAGCCGTTCAGATAATCTCTCATCCTTTAATCAGATTATCACTACTTCCCGCTTTCAATGCACCCAAAAACAAAACAAAGAAAAGAAAGAACGCACATGCACACACGCAGATCTTAAGAAATCTCATAAGATACGCCAGTTATGAATCGGAAATGGTAATTCTCAAAAGCTCTAACATCGTTTCCGGTTCGATGGCCGCGCTCCGCGACACGCGCCTGGCAGCCATTGCGGACAAAAACCGCTGTCTGCGTCTGTGCTTGAGCGTCGTCAAACCTGCGGGAAAATTAATTCATGACTTCTGCCTGCCTTTCTACGCGGTCCCCCGCGAGGCTTGGTTGGACGATTGCGTAAGGCTTATATCAAAGACTTGCGTTCTGATGTGTTCACTCATCCTTTGTGATTAGAAAGATTGAAATCGTCATTTTTATCACATTAATCTTTAATCTCCCTCTTGCCGATGGATGAGAAATACTATCCCTAGCGGCTGATCCTGTTTTATTGCTGTATACTTAAGTAACCTTTTGCCACTTTCGATGGCTGTTTTGCTTCTTTGCTTCTCTTCTTTAAGCAGAAAGAAGGAAAGAAGCAAACGAAACAGATGGAATAAAAGACACGACAGCTTAAGACAGGCAAATAGAATAGTTAGTTTGTGTGTTGTTGTTGTTGTTGTTGTTGTTGTTATTGCGTTCGCTCGCTTTGAACTCAAGCGTAGTTCTAGTGCACTGGACTAATTTTAAATTTGCGTGTGAATTAGCTTTTCCCTATTACCAGTGTCTTTTGCCATCAAGCGAATCTACTCAGACTTCTAAGGTACTTGTAATTTATGTCCATAAGTCAAGGACGTGACGTCAACATTTTACTGCAACTGATAGGTGAAGGGGTTGAACCCGCTACCTCGACATCAGCACTCCGGATGTTTAAGAACTAGTGTTCTTGTCCATTCGGCATTGCTGACCTCCTGAATAGTTGTAATGAGAAGAGCGATGTAGAAAAAAGAAAAACATTGTGACGAAAGGAAGGATCAGAAGGCATGGGCGGGACAATCCAAGAGAAATTATCTGGATGGACTAGGACGATGGCATGGAGAAATATCTTTAACATCATTCATCCAGAACACTGGGAACCGATATCTGTGAATATGCCTTAACGCTTAGGCCAGTTGACGGGGCACATGATGATGATGACATTTTGCCAACGTCTGGCTTTAAGGAGATTGGAACACATGACGTCCGGACGGATAATCACGCAAGCTAGACAGTGCGATTCCGCGGCTGTCGCAGTACTGCCGTATATTTTATACCGGAATAAAGACGATGAAGTCAACAAGTCACCCCCATATCAAATATCATCATCATCAACTGCCGTGTTGGAAGCGTAGGCGACCACGCTTCTCAATAACCCCCGTTCTTTAACATTGTGAATCAAGGAACGAGAGCTTATCTTCACAGGCCATCTAAACAACTCACCCTATAATACATAAAATGTCTTGCTCCACACACCTACTACCGTATTTACTCAGCGATTGCTTTTATGTCCTTCCACAAAAAGCATATGAATTCTTCATTCTTTGCGATAATTTATTTATTTTCACAAATTCCCACCAAATCATAACCTATCAACATCCGGGCCATTTCGCGGAGTTGTCTCGCGGTGAAGGCATGGAACAAAGATGGAGCTGTTTAGAGCTGATAAGCCAGTCACGTCGAGCATGCGCACACGAGAGGCTGGTTGCGTCATTTATTTCCGGTTGTCAGCGTGGACAGGGAAACGACAAGTTTATCTTCGTACTGATCAGTTCAGAGGTCAACAGGAAATCAGCTGCCCAATGCGGGAAAATAAGATTTGAACCCGCCCCCCCCCCACATAACTGGCGAGGTTGTAAACTGACCGATGTCCGTGATGAATACTTTCAATTTGGGTTATTTTCTGTGACGAAAATTGTCAATGGTTTATTCTGTAATGAACGACGGAACAACAAACATTCATTGACTAGTTTAAAACAAAAGAAGAAGCTATCTGCTTATCCTTTACAGGAAGTTGCAGTCAACACCAGAATTATTTGCTGTTGTGATCTCTTGGCAAGTTTACATTCAGTAGTTTGCCATAGCTTTCTGAACGAGCTACACAATAACATTTCGTTAAAAAAAACAACGCAACACGGTCTGCTGCCAAATCACGCGCAGCTGTGTCTCGAACGCGGGTATGCGGGATCACGAACAGCGTCCACTCCTTCGCCACGGAGGAGATAAAATGATATGACAATCACAAATGTGGAGCTGAGTAAAAGAAATAGACAAATATGAATGAATCAAGATATGAAAACCAAGCCGCTGGCGCTGGACAGGACATACACTGGGAAATCCCGAAAATAGTTTAACTAGAAAGGCTTCTGTCTGGAATCCACGGGGCACAAGAAATAGGGAACGATCTAAAAACTTCAGGTGAAGAGAAGTAGAGACAGAAATACATAGTCTGGGGAGGACATGGGATAGCTATGGGTATGACTGATTGCAGTGAGTTGGTTGAGGGCCTATGCTCCAATGGCGAAAGAAGAAATAACCAACCCAGCATGAGTTACTTTAATCAAAACACCTCTGTTTATTTTCTCTATACAGTTTTTTTTTTAAAGTTTAATTGCATTGAACTCAAGGGCAGTCCACACATGTGCTACTACTTCTAGTGCACTGGACTGATGTTTGCGTGTGGATTAGCTTTCCCTATTACTAATGTCCCTCGCCATCAGACTAACTCTCCGACTCCAGAGGTACTTGTAATTTACATCTCCAAGTCAACAAGGAGAAGTCAACATTTTAGTCAAACTGACCGATGTAGGGGCTGAACCCGTGTCTCGGCATCAGCACACCGGAAGTTCCTTATCCATTCCGCAACGCTGACGCCCCTCTATACATGTTTAACCTACAACGTTGTAGGCGCCGGTGTGCCTCATAAACAGTATCAGGTTACGGAAACTAAACTTGTCATTCATCATGTGCCATGCCGGTCAGCGTAGGCTGTCATGTTTCCCCATCTTACAGGATCCCCAGAGTTGTGTATCAGAGACTCTTGTCCCGCCCATGCCATGTGGTCAAGCCATCCAGATATTTAATTCTCTGCCTTCCCCTTGTTTTTTGTTTTTTTCCTCAATTTTTCCAGTTGTTACCAAGCTCTCTAGTTTATTTCTTCTCGTAACGTGACTAAAATTTGACTGTCAGTTTGCAGTGTTCATTTTCTTCTTGTAGGATTTGCTTATTAGTATTTCTGTCTGTCCATGATAGTCTTTGCATTTCCCCCAGAAACCACATTTCCACTGTCATTTGATGTTTTTCATCCTGTTTGCTTACCAACCACGTAACACTCCAAACAAATGTACAGGTTCTATGTAGCACTTCAACACTCTTTTTCTCGTTGCAAATGACATCTTTTTACTGGCCAGTATGTTTTCCAACTTGCAAAAGGCTACATTCGCTACGGCGATTCTTGCTCTAATCTCTTCAAGGCATCTCCCATCAGATGTTACGACTGTTACGAGATAATTGTACCGATTCACTTTTTTAAGAATATTCCCATTTATCAGTTTATTAATTTCATTATGGTATTTCTGTATTCTTAGAGACGACCATAACTAAAATACTTCGACCAAATTAGACGCTTGGAGAAATTAGAGACAGATGGCGTGGTTCCTCGTTGAAAACGCAGGGGTCGGCCAGCACAAAGATGACACAGGATGCTGAAGACACTTTGAGTATGAGGGTGCATAAGGCTGGAGAGCTGGCAAGAGATCGAGACACTTTTCCCGCAGACAATGATGAGAGCGACTCATACATGATGATGATGGATATTGCATAGGTTATTGTATAGGCTGTTGGCTTTACTATTTGAACAAAGGGAAGGCAGAGAAGTAAATACCCGGATGGCTTGGCCAATAGTTGGTCGAGACAAGAACACAGCTGATCCACGACCCTGATGATCGTGTGAGATGCCGAAACTTGACCGCCCACGCATATAGGAATGGCAAATGGTGATGATGATAGGTTGCGATGATTAATTTGGCTTTTGAAGGACACATCACCCACTGAGTGTCCTTTGGTCTATAAAAATATGAGTCTAACACAATATACAAATTGCGTCTTTAGATTTATATAAAGGCCACTGGCTTTACTATTCGTTTCATGTAGACCAGGCATTGTGAGATGGTCAACTGAACCCTGGCCAGCAACATGGCCACGGGATATCTTCCTATATCTTAATGACTTGTCAGTGAGGAACCGGTGGCCAGCTGGGATTGTTCATTAAGACACAATCAGTGATTGAAGGCCATGCCAGTGTCCCTGTTGATAAGCATCGGCCTGTCTCGGTAATTCTTATTTTCGTTTTCTTTTCCATCTGTTGCCTGAGTAGAGACGCTATCTTTATGACAGTTTTGGATTCTGGCAAGCCAACTAAGGTGTCTCGGACATTTACGGTCAAGTGTAGCTCGTCACGAATGTCTTCCATTTTTAAAAAAACAAACAAACAGGGGAAACGAGATTTTAATTATGGTGTTCTACTGATCATCTCTTACTGGTCCAGCTCTCTTTCTGACCTTCCAACTCCACTGTCTGTCTGTCTGTCTGTCTGTCTGTCTCTCTGTCTGTCGCTCTGTCTGTCTGTCTGTCTGTCTGTCTGTCTGTCTGTCTGTCTGTCTGTCTGTGTCACCTTCACTACTTCTTTGTGTTTTTGTTAACCAAACACACACACACACACTCTCTCTCTCGCACTCTCTCTCTCTCTCTCTCTCTCTCTCTCTCTCTCTCACCTCTGATTTCACCATCATTATTTTCAAAATGTCTTGTCTCTTTCCACTTTCCCTCTTTTCCAAATCTCTCTATATCCCAGACATCTATTTTCTCCATACATTTACAACATTTTCCACGCTTCTCTCTCCTTCAACTCACCCCCCCCCCCCCCTCTTTTCACCAGCTATCTCTTTTCCAACTCTCTTCCCTTTTCCCACAGTCTTTCTTCTCCAACTCTCTTATATTTTCTTCCTCACTCTTTTCCAATTCTCTCTCTCTCTCTCTCTCTCTCTCTCTCTCTCTCTCTCTCTCTCTCTCTCTCTCTCTCTCTCTCTGGCTTGTAATTTACGTCTGTTCATCTGTCTGTGTATCCATCAGTGTGACTGTCAGTCATCTGACCATTTATCCGTTTGTCCATCTTTCTGTTTGTATACTAACATACATTTATATAGTCTACAGATATCATTTGGGCTGCAGACATATTTACCATCCCTATAAGTGCTTACCCTGTCCACCATGTAGAACTACAACCGTGGCAGTATACGTTTCAGTGCCCTGGCATAACGACCCGGTGTTCTTAGGTTCAAATCTCTATCCAGTTAGTACTGCTGTTCGTCACCATAAGACGACACCCAAGTACGACTAAGCCACACAACATAAACACCAGAAAATGTTATGGGAGATAAAGCGACCGGCTTGGCACTGACAGTATCGCCCCATGAGTGGCTATTTAAGTCTAGAAAAGACGGGTTTGGCACCATAAACCCACCATGCCAACGATGGTATGGAATCTGGGTGCTAGCCTTTTGTTTTATGCATGTCCTTGACAGGAAGTCGCATACAACACCAGAACTGCGTGGTTGTTTGTGATATACTATGTACTTATTTACGCTCATAGTTTGCCAGTCTTTCTGAACGACCGACGCCTATACCATCTAAATCAACGCAAGGCGGTCTCCGTCTAAATCACCTGCAGCTTATTTCGGACCCTCGACTCGGTGTCTCGCGGAATTGTAAAACGCGTACACTGCTTTTAAGCTGTAGCGCCGGCTACCTTTACCGTTAACCTGTTAAATTAACCCAAACATCCCGTCCCTGAACTCTGACACTGAAGGTTAAAGTTGACAGTGTCCTAACATGACCTTTTTGGCCGGAGGTTCCCCGAGCTGCCCCAACCCATTATTGATTCGCTAGCTATTACATGGAAATTAACTTTCCATGGCTCGGTCCATTTGATCAGGTTATGATTCCCAGTTTAAAAACAGACTTAGAGAGTCTCAATGGAATAAAAAAAATGTACGCTATCTGCATCGTGCGTTCCAAAGAATATGGGTTCGATTCCGGTCTAAGTTGTTCGGTTCACGACTGCAATTTTTTCAGTCTCCGGGGAGTCGTCGCTGGAGCTATGGAATTGGTCACATTATCGGAGATGGACACTGCCTATTAGATCTCTTGTCAGAGAGAACATGGACTGTGTCAATGAGATCTCATGTCAAAGAGGACAAGGACACCACAAGTAGATCTATTTCAACGGTAGTGTATTTTTGACCGAGTGTCACTTTAACCACACACGGATCCTCGCTGTTGTGTCTCCATCATGACATGGTAGACGGACTTGCGTGTTCCAGTGACCCAAAGATCAAGGCCGACGGTAGAGAAGCTACTGTTAGGGTCTCTTATTTCGGACAGTCCAAGGGTAGGGACCAGACGCAGAGAGACACGAACTCTTTGTTTTGTAGGTATACCGGGGACAGTCAACGATTAGGGAAAACAACGCTGAACAAATTGTTCAAGTAGAAATGTACTGAGCTACTGGCTTGACGAATCCTTGGAACATAAGTCATTCGATGATGATGTTGATGATGATGATGATGATGATGATGATGATGATGATGATGACGACAATGATTGCACATAGATATCTTTATAAGTTTAGCTGTTTTTCATCTTCTCTGCTAATTGTCCATATTTCAGATGCATACAATAACATAGGTTTTATGTAGTCATTTGACATATTTGTTTACTGTAAGTAAGCGACTATGTTTGTCCGTCGTACAAAAGGTTTATTTTTACCACAAAGATTATTGTTCTAATCTATACAAGGGGACACCCATCAGATTTTGGGACTGTTTTCACCGATATAATGTTTTCTTTAATGTAGCTTAACGGGAATCTGCTGTGGGTATGAAGTGATAGGGCCATCACATTTTTAAGACCGGAGAGCACGAAGAAATAGGTGGTCAGTCTTTCCCTCCCATAGCAAACGACGAGTACAGGCATCGAACTTTTGTGCGACCTGGCTCACTCCATTGTCAACATAACCTCATTAACGATTACATAAAGGCACCCGCTACCGATTTAGATGTGGCAAAAATATGTCCTTTTATCTCATCAAATTATCACATTGTTTTGCGCGCATTGCTATTTTCCCTTCAACAAATCCACGACATTTTTAGATGGTAATTTCGAACATAATTTTCCAAAAGCACCACATTTTCTTTTGTCTGTTTATGCCCTATGATGTCTACATTTTTACTGTATCTGCTATGGGTGCAAATCAATATCTACGCATTTATGTACTTTGTTGCTCTGTGGGCCACAGGGGTTCTTTAATGTTTCCCATCAACGGTTCTATGCACTCGCATAAGGCCGTCGCTTATAGGATGCTGGGACCGCCAACACAAGGCAACCATGCTGAGCTTTCCCGCCATGTGTTTCTCCAGCCGGTCGTGTTGTATCGACACTTCTAGCCGATCAACAATGGAGAGATAATGCGCTCCATAGCTCAATGACAGTTGTGTTTAAATATATCTCGTTAGACAATAGATAATGGAGGTCATGCAAATAGAGAATATAAGAAGAAAAAAAAAGAGGGAATGAAATAACACATATTACAGCTGGCTGGGGCAAATGGTGTCTCACGTTGGTTGGTTGGGTATGTTGCCTCTGAAAGACCATAAATTTTAACCGTTAAGAAATGTACGTTGATGTTCAGGTCGCTTGAGCAATTAATAAGATTCAGATCTACCATTGTAACGCTGTTGAGAAACTTCTTCTCAACACGGATAGACAATTGGTGATCACAAGTGGTGAGTTTCCTGATATGTATGAGCAATAGATAATATCACATCGTGCGTTGCTTGGTGCACGTGAAAATTAGATGATCACAATTGGCGAGTTACCTTATACCAGTGGTTCTCAACCGGTGGGGAATCCCCCCCCCCCACCCGGGGAAATTTTAAGGTTTCCAGGGGGGGGGGGGATGAAGATTATTTCAAGATCGCATTAATATAAGAACCGGTTACTTGATATTGTTTTTCCCTTCATACTTTACGGTTCTGTACGTCATACCCTTCTAAAATTCATTTTATAAAGTAAGTAGACCCACAAATTACGATTTATGTGGACGTCTAGACATGTTTTGGTATGTGCTTCCATTATTGCGTATACTGTGTAGGGGCAGGATTGGGGGGGGGGGGGGCGTATTTTTAGGTAGGAAATACGAAAGGGAGGGGGGAATGACGTTCTGAAAATATGGTGTAATGGGGCACGGGCCAAATGTTTAGGTAGGAAATACGAAAGGGGGTGGGGGGATGCGGTTCTGAAAATATGGTGAAGGGGGCCCTGGCCAAAAAAGGTTGAGAACCACTGCCTTATATGCATGGGTATAGCTGAAATTACACTGTACTTTGCATGGTACACGTTAAGCTAGTTGCATGTCCTTAACAGGACGTCGCAATCAAATCCAGCATTTGTTGGTTGTTAATAATTTCTTGGCAAGTTTACGATCAGTAGTTTGCCTTTTCTTTCTAAACGGCTAGCACTCATATCATTGAATGAAAACCAGCGCAAGGCGGTCTGCCTCCAAATCTCCCGCAGCTGTGTTTTGAATGCGGTAAGTGGGATTACGACATACGTTAGTAAGCATGACGTCACAGCGACTGCAAGTGGTACATGCGTTCTCTTGGAGGGATGGACAAAAGATGATCACATATGGTGCGTTCTCTTGGAGAGATGGACAAAAGATGATCACATATGGTGCGTTCTCTTGAAGGGATGGACAAAAGATGATCATATATGGTGCGTTCTCTTGGAGAGATGGACAAAAGATGATCACATATGGTGCGTTCTCTTGGAGAGATGGACAAAAGATGATCATATATGGTGCGTTCTCTTGGAGAGATGGACAAAAGATGATCACATATGGTGCGTTCTCTTGAAGGGATGGACAAAAGATGATCATATATGGTGCGTTCTCTTGAAGAGATGGACAAAAGATGATCACATATGGTGCGTTCTCTTGAAGAGATGGACAAAAGATGATCATATATGGTGCGTTCTCTTGAAGAGATGGACAAAAGATGATCACATATGGTGCGTTCTCTTGAAGAGATGGACAAAAGATGATCATATATGGTGCGTTCTCTTGAAGGGATGGACAAAAGATGATCATATATGGTGCGTTCTCTTGAAGGGATGGACAAAAGATGATCACATATGGTGCGTTCTCTTGAAGAGATGGACAAAAGATGATCACATATGGTACGTTCTCTTGGAGGGATGGACAAAAGATGATCACATATGGTGCGTTCTTTGGTACAAATTTGGTAGCGGATCACATATAATGCTTTCTTTAGTGGATATGGCCAGTAGCTTATCCCATCTGGTGCGTTCTTTGGCACATGTAGTCAGTAGACAATCTCAAATCGTGCGTTCTTTGGTACGTGTGGTCAGTTAAAGTTATTTGCATATCCATTACGGAAGTAGCAGTCAACCCCAACATTTTTTGGCTGTTCGTGATTCCTGGTCAAGTTTACGTTCAGTAGTTTGCTAATGCTTTCTGAACGACCGGCACGCATACCATTTCATAAAAAACCAACACGACTGTGTTTCGAACGCGGTATGCGGGAGTGCAAACTGCGCCCGTAAACCCTTCGCCTCGGAGCCGTGGTCAGTAGTCAGTCTCAAATAGTGCGTTCTTTGGTACATGTAGTCAGAAGCCAGTCTCAAATAGTGCGTTCTTTGCTACATGTAGTCAGTAGCCAGTCTCAAATAGTGCGTTCTTTGGTACATGTAGTCAGAAGCCAGTCTCAAATAGTGCGTTCTTTGGTACATGTAGTCAGTAGCTAGTCTCAAATAGTGCGTTCTTTGGAACATGTAGTCAGTAGCCAGTCTCATTTCGCGCTTTCTTTGATCGATTTGCCAATAGGTAAACACAAATGGTGCGTTCTTTGGTAAGTTTATAGTTTATACCACATGATATATTTCACGAAACAGAAAGAGTTACGACAGCCCTCAGGAACGAAACCCTAACATGACGTTTAAAAATGAAGCGTTAAATTAAAGACCACATCCCCACGTGATGTAAAAAAAAAAAAAAAAAAATCAAGAGTTAAAACTTACATCACTACAAAAATTTACAAAGTCAGTAGTTAAAGGCACATCCCCATGAGACGTAAAAAAATAATAAGTTTAAGATCACATTTCTGCAAGAAGTTAAAATTCAGGAGTTAAAGACCGCATCCTACAAGAAGTTACAATTTCAGGACCCCCATCCATAAGAGACGTAAGGAAATCAGGAGTTAAAACAGTATCCCTCGGAGTAACATTTTGAGATGACTAACCACAATCAAAAAGCGGGCTGTCGTTCGTTAAAATTCAAACTGCGTCATCGTGCCCTCCGATGATGTATTACTCCGCATTAAGGATCACGCAATTTCACACAGAACAGGCGAAAGAGGCCTAACTTGTGCTAATTAAAGGAAGGGAGTGAAATAAGAGCACCCGGGCCCGACTGTCTAATGGCCGCAGTTAATAAATCGCATCTGGCAACATCCGAGGACCGCATATCATGTGGCTTGGTTTAGCCAATCAGATGGGAAGTTGGGAGAATGGAAAATATTTTGTGGAATCTGCGTATGCATCATCATCCTCATCTTCATCAGCATCATCATCATCATCAACAGCTTAATAATAATCATCATCATCAAATCACTACCAGTTTCATCATCAACATCCAACATAATTTTTAACATCCTCATTGTCATCATCATCAACATTATCAACATCATTATCAACATCCTCATTGTCAACATCATCAACATCCTCATCATCATCATCATCATCATCATCATCATCATCATCATCATCATCATCATCATCATCATGTTGATGTTAATGATGATGATGTTGAAGTTAATGATGATGATGATGATGATGATGATGATGATGATGATGATGATGATAATGATGATGATGATGATGTTGTTGATGATGGTGATGTTGATGATGTTGATGACGATGCTGATGATGTTGATGATGATAATGACGATGAGGATGATGATGATAATGACGATGAGGATGATGCTGATAGCAGCTGAAATCGGCTTATTTCCTGTCACCAGTTTCACATCTTATTTCAACAAACTACTGGAAGCATGATAATTGTAAAGAGTTTACAAACTCGAACACCTTACCTATTGTTTGGTGCTAACCGAGCATTATAAAGTTTGCAGTAACCAGAATTATAAGCATAGCACAGCACAGCAAAGCAAAGCAAAGCACAGAACAGCACAGCACAGCACATGATGCTGTAATGCTGGTGTCCTTAAATTACTCTCGTTGTCCGTTCCAAACCATTACAACAGATTAACGAGAACCGTAATTCAATGTCAATAAAATGACGGCAGCAAACAATGATAATCCATGTCATACTTTCCTTTAATATTGTTAATTAGTCAGAAATGTTAATAATAAATAATTATACGACGGTTCCCATACGGCTGGGAGGGCCAGGCAGAATATGATAAGTAAATAATGATTGCAACATACCGTTTCGTCTGACAAATCCCATTTCATCACTTTCATAATTAACAGATAAATACTTGATCGTGGTCAATCACTACCCGCTGACCTTTTTCCTACAACTCGATCGGCCAGTTGTGACGCCAAATATTCTCTTCGTTTCCTCTGTGCCATGCATTAATTCTTGGCCGTCCTTCATATGTCTCCATTGTACCGCTGTTCTTCATCTTGAGTAACCATCCTGTGTCATGCCTATACTGCCATTTCAGTTGAATCGTCTCAATATCGTGATGTTGTTCTCTGTTTGCCTTCCTCCATTCTTGTTGTTAAACGCTTCTCTCTAACTATAGTAACCTAAAGTAGTCCCCGTGACGTCATCTAGTAACTATGTATTCTTACGCTGTACGGTGACTTATTTTATTTGTCTGCCACTATTTTCTTATCCAATCTAAATATTGACTCTTGCCTCAACCGCTATGTGACACAGGACAGGACAGGACTGTACTGTACTGTACTGTACAGTATGTTATAGTATATTTTTTTTTTCCGCGTTTCCATCCTGTTTCAGGATATTGCGGTCAACACCAGCATCTTTCAGCTGTATGTTGATTCCTAGGCTAGATTACGCTCATCAGCACGCCACGACTTTCTGAGCGACCGGCTCCATACTCTCATAAGTCACTTTTGCGATTCGAACCACTGCTAATTCTCGTCGCGTCACGTGACGAGAGTATTCGGGGTTAGCGGAGAAAGCTGCTAACCCCTCGGTCACGGAGCTGGTATAGTATAGTATAGTATAGTATAGTATAGTATAGTATAGTATAGTATAGTATAGTATAGTATAGTATAGTATAGTATAGTATATGGTGTCAGCTGCATATTTTTACAGAGGAATCGACACTGGAAAGATGATGTGTTCACTATCACAACGATCGTCTTCACTCCCCAAGTCATTTCCTGGTACCTAGGTCAGGCTGGCAGCCCAGGTCAATGTTTTAAAAGCCCGTTGCGATGGAGATTGCAAAAGTTGACCTTTGGGAGGGGAAGGAGGTGTGTGTCTATTGTTTGGTTCAAACCCAAACTTTTGAAGTGTTCGTTGGGAAAATCGAATCTATATCATTCCAAACCACCACAGTTCGTTATTTAAATAAGAAAAAAAAAACAAACACACACACATGCAAACACACACACACACACAAACAAACACACACACACACACACTAACGCACACAGACACACACGCAAACATACAAATGCTCTCTCTCTCTCTCTCTCTCTCTCTCTCTCTCTCTCTTCTTTCTTTCTTTCTTTCTTTCTTTCTTTCTTTCTTTCTTTCCTTTCACTGTATGTCACTATAAGCATTCCAGCTCTTAGATATTAAAAAAGCATTGCAATTCTATACCCTCCTTCTCAAGCACCCCCCCCCCCTCCCCCCACACCTCCACATCTCGGAGTAATTTAATTTATGGAATAATTTTCATTTCCCTTTAGCAAACGCCCAAGCGCCTCTTTGAAACCCTTCCTTGAATCAGTCCAGAAAAGGGAAAAAAATAAGTCCAGAAAGAAAGATTGAACGGCGAACAAAAAAGGCCAGATTAACATCACTTTGATTGGCAGGCCGGGTTATACAACCCTTCAAGGGTGTTCAGGCTCCAAGAATCAGTGTTCACGTGAGGACGAGGCTAAATAGCGAGGCCACAAATTAAACGAGTGAGCTCCACGGAGATCGGTTACGGGGTGGGAGGTGTAAAAGTAAAGTGTAGGATAAGTTTACAGGTCTTGAGGCTCATTATGCTTCTAGTAAGTCAGTAAGCTTGTTAAGGCACATTCAGCCTTCAGGGTTTTGAAAAGTCTGCTTGGAAAGAATGCAACTTGGTGCAGCTACTACACAACTAAAGCACAATTTGCCAGATTTGAAATATGACTTCATTGCCCTGGAACCATACATCTCTGCGGATATCATGAAGCTACATTACCAAATGTATCACAGTCATATGTCACAAATCTCAACGTTGCAGAGAAGAAACTGACAGAAGCTGCACAGAAAGGTGACCTCAATGTAACTTTCAGTCTCTAGCCAACCCTGAAATATAATGGTGGAGGACACATCAAGCATAGCATCTTCTGGCAGAACTTAGCCCTAAAGGTGGCGGAGAGCCAGAAGGCGATCTCTTGGATCAGATTAAAGATGACTTTACTTCATTTGAACGTCTGAAGTCCGAACTTGTTGCTGCCTATGTGGCCATCCAAGGGTCAGTATAGGGTTGGCAGGGTTACATCCCAGTTAATGGCCACATGCGTATTGCTACGTGTGGCATTCAAGACCCTCTTCAGGCAACAACCGGTTGAATGCCCTTGTTCGGAATTGCTATTTGGGAACATGCCTACTATCTTATCTCATCTCATCTTGTTCCGCTTGTACCTTGCGGTGTCGAGGTGAAGCATAAACAGCAGAAGAGTGCCCGCTTAAGGGTTTCATGTATCGAGATTCCCATGGACTCTGCTATTATCTCTGTCCATCGTCTACGTGGCCGGCCTCTTCTTCTGCTTCCATCTGGTCTGTACATCATTGCTTGTTGAGGTATACTGTTAGTTGGTAATCTAGTTATATGGCCAAACCATTTAACTTGCTGTTTTCTGATGAAATCTGGCACTGCTATAACTCCCACCTTAGTCCTGATTTCTTCATTTCTGATTTTATCTCTTATTGGTACATTTAGTATTTTTCTTATGATTCTCATTTCGTTTGATGTGATGTTTCTTTTCTCTTTTTCTGTCATTGTCCAGGTTTGGCATTGGTAGCAAACAGCTGATCGGAAGACTGTGTTGTAGATTGGTTTCTTAGTTTCTGCTGATACATGGTTGTTCTTTAGTATTTGCGCCATTTCTCCAATGAGTTGGTTAGCCTTATTGCCTACTATCTTCAGTACAAAAATGTGCGACCAGATTACGTCAATGCAATCTTTAATATTGCTAACTGGAAGGATGTGTGGAAGTGCCTGGCGAAAAGCTCGTTTGGCCTAATTTGGCGGTATACTAAAATAAGAAGATAGAAAAAGAAGGAGAAGATAGAAAAAGAAGGAGAAGATAGAAAAAGGAAAACAAACGGATCGACCGTCTAGCATTCTCGGATAAAAGCGCAGAACAAGGAGGTTTCAAGCAGTGGGAAATGGAAAATAGCTGGCCGACGATATCCCTGCCTTGGCAACAATTTCAATAATTGGAAAGCCTCCCCACCACACCCCCCCCCCGCCCCCCACACACACGTAATATTTATAGCACGTGTAATTCTGGTGTATGCATATTTGAAACATCGCCATGAAGTTCGTGCACTGAGCTATGATTCTCTTAAAGAAGGAGACTGACGCCCTTATGAATAAATCGGTGTGCAATCACAGTCTTCCTTAACAACAACCAGAAAAAAATTAAGCGCAATATCCACTCCTCACCTTCCTATATTGACAACCTCACCTCCTACTCCGGCCCTTTCCCCCAACCAACTGCCTCCTCTCCTGTTGTGCGGTTACGCCTGACGATAATCTTTGTTAGCCAACCCCCTCACAAAATTGGACAATGAATAAAGGCCCACGCGTGTTGGGGTTATCCGGATAAAGAACAGAGAGTGTTAGCACTACGGCACAAGGAATGAATGAAGAATGAGGAGTGTTATGGCCGAACAACCCCGCAGATAGGAGAGAAAAATGGCATTATTTCCTTTTCAAGGAGAAACAGTTTCTTTCTTTTGACATGACGAACGATAAAAATCTGGCATAAGCAAGTGAATTGGTGAAACAGCCATCTTGGTTTTCTGTGAGACGTTAGAGTATCAGTACTTGCCAGGCTGTCAGCCAATCTTATTCTGTTTATAATATTTGATTAGAGTAGATTAACTTGAGAATAGTCAAACTAATACTCCACGCATTCTCTCTCTCTCTCTCTCTCTCTCTCTCTCTCTCTCTCTCTCTCTTTTCATTATCTCTCTCGCACTCTCTGTTTGCTTTCCTCCTTCTTTCTCTCTCATTTCCTCTCCCCCTCTCTCATTATTATCTACCACCTCCCCCTCTCTCTCTCTTTCTTTTTATTTTTTTCTCTCTGTCGCTTCCTCTGTCTCACGCTTTCTTTCTCTATGTCTATGTTTCTCTCTCTCTCTCTCTCTCTCTCTCTCTCTCTCTCTCTCTCTTTCTCTCTCCTCTTCTTTTTCTCTCGCCCTGTCTCTATCTCAATGTGTATGCTAATGAGCGTGTATTTGTGTGTTATTTAATGGGTGCATAACTGTGACAGCTTGTGTAAATGTTGTCTGTAGCCAGGTATCCTAGTATGTATATATGTGTTTATGCATGTGCGTGTGCATGTGTGTCCGGCTGCCTGCCTCATGACATGGTAATATGCTTTGTTTATATTCTCAACTTTCAACTGAGAATGTTTTTTTAATGTGAATATAGCATGCACAATAGTTAATCGATGTACGAAAGATGAGTGATTGGAAGAGCCGAAAGTAAGACTGGTCTGCGTGCCCAATTTGTGACTCTTTGAAAACACATTCGTTCGATCGTTCTCTCTCTCTCTCTCTCTCTCTCTCTCTCTCTCTCTCTCTCTCTCTCTCTCTCTCTCTCTCTCTCTCTCTCTCTCTCTCTCTCTCTCTCTCTCTCGTCCTATTTCTTTCTCTCGCTGCAGTGTATTCATCTTCAAGTCCTTTGCCGGCGGGCTTGGGCGATAATGGTTCTCCACATCTTGCGATTTTTAACAGAATGTATCATTTAGTCCGCTAACATCTTTCCGTGTCTTGACGCAAAGTTGTCAAGAGTTTTCTCTGACTATCTTCCTCTATCTCTTTTTCCACAAATATTTCCAGTTGTCACAATATGCATCTTTCATCTGATGTTACTAATGTGCCTTAACTGATTCAGTGCCACACAAAAAGTAGATACGACCAAACAAAAATCCATCCATCCATCATGTGCCATGCCGGTAAGCGTGGGCGGTCATGTTTTGCCATCTCACTCGATCACCCGAGTCGTGGATCAGCTCCGTGTTTCTGTCTCGACCATGCCACAAGACCAAGCCATCCAGGTATTTGCTTCTAGGTCTTCCTCTTGGTCTGTTCCCTTCGATCTTATCAGTTGTCACCAAGTTCTCCAATTCATTTCTTCTCATAACATGCCCAAAAAAATTTGACTGTCTGCGTCTAATGTCTCTAATCAGTTTACGATCTTCGTCTGTTTCTTGAAGGACCTATTCATTGGTCTTTCTGGCTGTCCATGGTATTCTTTGCATTTTCCTCAGAAACCACATTTCTAACAGCCATCAGATGTTTTTCAGCCTGGCTGCTCCAAGCTTCACATCCATAAAAAAGTACAGGTTCTATGTAGCACCTCAACACTCTTTTTCTCGTTTCAATTGACATCTTTTTATTGGTCAGTATGTTTTTCATCTTGCTAAAACAAAAATGGATGGCGGAAAATGGCAAGTAGAGGTGTGTCACATTTATAAATTAAAAGTTGGTACTATGGTAGCAGGCATGTTGTATTATATACCAAATTAAGGGGGTTGCATAAAGATAACTACTGCATATAATAATTCCATGGCAGATACGAGCAATTGTTTAAGAGGATTAATTATCCTATCGCACTTAATATTTGATTGTATCTACTTAAACCAAATTAACATTTAAATGAGGGGTTAGTGAACCGTGTTTCAAACTCCCTGGACTTACCACGTCAAGGGCTTAACATCAGCAGTAGGCGATTTGAGAGCAGATCGCTTTGTGTCAATTTCGATAGTATGAGCGTCGGCTGTTTAGAAAGCAATGGCAAATTATTGAATGAAAAGTTGTCTAGTAAATTACAGACAATAAATGTTGGAGCTGATTGCAACGCTCTGTAAAGCACATGCGACTAGCTAACTTTAATTGTACATTTAGGCATGACCTATTTCTTTTATATTTCTTTACTTCTGTCTTTCCATTATTCAAGCCCAGGTTTATGTTCAACAATTTATTAGCTAACTATATTTCATATTCACTGTCAGGTCTTAGTCAGATATGACTGAGCTACCGTATGACTGTAGACTGTACTACCTGCTTTCTGTTAGTGTCAAATTTTGGGCGGCGGTCACCAAACCCAACATCCGACATCGTGCCAACGGCTTCGGGCGGAGGAGCTCATTTGGGAGGGTACACGCCTAATTCTAGTGCGACGAAATGGATCTTAAAGACTAAATGTCATGGCAGGGCAGACCAGGCCCTAAGCCTTGGTCGGCAACTGGTCTAGGATAGAAGCTCTGACCGGTGGCCTGTTGGAGTATTGCTTTGCTGATCAGGAAGCTTCTGCAGCTTGTCCTATTCCACACTTTTTGTTGTTACCTTTCCTCTGGAGCAAACTAGGCAGGCCGTGAGAGGGATCATGCTGCGTAGGCAACACATGGTCTCTGCAATCCAGCCCAGGCTTTGTGATATGGAGAGGTTATTATGCCTTTTTTTAAAGCATGAAACTATAAGGTGTCAGTATATACGTTCATCATCATCATCATCACCATCTTCCACTTCTGCCGTCAAGCGGCGTGGGGAGGAATAATTTGCGTTCCAGCGCCCGGTGGGCGGCACTGGATAGTGTCATTCCGTGTGATTGTACAATGTCTTTGATGTCGACAATCCATTGTCTTCTTGGGCGTCCTCTTGGTCTTGTCGCAGATGATCTTAGATGTAAGTATATACGTTACTTGCTATTATTCAAGCCAGGTTTCAATTTCTACAATTTGTTAACTATCTATATTTCATATTATATATGCAAGAGGCTGGCCGTTAGACTGTAACCATGAAGGAATATTAGGAGGAAGTCGAACTAGGCTGCATTCAAAGCCCCTTATATATATATATGAAGAATGCATTTGTTTCTTTAACGGGTTCTCTGGCGCACAACGCCACATAGTCTATTAAATATGCGCAGCTCTGTCAGAACAATGCAGAAGTCAGAGGCCAGAGCTGTGTTAAAATTCATGCTGTTACAAAGAAAATAACCTATAGAAATGCGCGGGAAGCTGAAACCAGTGTTTAACGAATCTTGCCCTTTGTATGTATCAGTAAAAACAAAGAAAACGAAACACAAACGGTTTATGTGTTGCCTCTCAAATGTTGCTGATCTGAGTTTCAATATTTTGGAGGAGGTCGGCTTGGCTGAGAAGTTTAACGTGCTTAAATGTACTCTGCCGACTTCGGCTTAGTGGTTTCGCTGTTCTTGTGGACTTACATGATGACTTCTCGTCCTTGACTTGAGGACGTAAATTACAAGTACCTCTGAAGTCAAAGAAGGGATGGCCTGATGGCGAGGGACACTGGTAATAGGGAAATATAACACTCACGTAAAATCAGCCCAGTGCACTAACTAGTAGTAACAACTAATAATAGTACTGCCGGCGTTGTGACTAAGGGGCAGTAAACGCTCTTCACAACTCTCCGACACACCGAGTCGCGATTTGATTTCAATAGTATAGGCGTCGGTCGTTCAGAAAGCAATGGCAAACTGCTGAACGTAAAAGTTGCCTACTACACCACACATAGCAAACACTTCTGGGGTTGATTGCGACATCTGCAAATTACACGCAACTATCTTTTAAAACTAATTATAGTAGCACGTGTGAGGATTATACTGGAGTGCAAAGTGAGCAAAAAAAAAAAAGGGGGGGGGGGGATGCGAAAATTGGCAAATGCGGTGAAAGTCTGTAAAATTAAAAATGGCAAAAAAATCAAAACGATACTGATAGAATTCTAAGGAATATTATCGTTTCAGTATTCGATAATAAAGGGAGAAGAAAATATAAAGGATCAAATCAAAGAGACTTCTGACAAAAAGTGAAGAGAATTAGGTCAAGACGAACAAACTCCTTGCTCAAACTAACAGCAAGGAAATCTGGGGGAAGACGAAACCGATGCAAAGACCAGGGATGGCCAGGCAATATGATTTTAATCTCTTTGACAGTAATCAATCAAAGCGATAGATTTGCTCTCAATCTGGGAAAGGGGATGCCAGGAAGGATCGCGTGTAAGAGGAACACTGATGCGGCCAGATTTGTTATTCTTCACATTTTTTTTTAAATGCAGGGGAGGGTTGGTATTAACTCTTAATTTTTTGGGCTTATTTTTTATTTTATTTATTATTATTATTTTTTTTTTTTTTGGGGGGGGGGGGGGGGGGGGGGTGTTGCTTTAACTCTACCAAGCAAATGTCTTACTCTTCCTTAAAACACAATGGAGGAAGTAAAATAGCTAAAGGAATTCTTTACGTGTATTCAGGCGAAGTAAAATAAGTACACGACTTCTTTATGTGTCTTGAGGCGAAGTAAAATAAGTACATGACTTCTTTACGTGTCTTGAGGCGAAGTAAAATAAGTAAAGGACTTCTTTAAAAAAAATAGTCGCTTAAAAGTCGACAGGGTCGACTTCATCGCACTGGGTTTTATCCCATATAGCTCGGTCTCTTTCCGCAGCACGGAAAACGCACAAAGAACGAACTCCGTAGCTTTTAGCGACGACCCACAGGAGTCTCCAAAACATTTTAACTCGTAAACCGAAGGACGCGGCCCGGAATCGAACCCACAACCTTCGGAGCACGAGTCAAACGGCTTGACCACTTCGCCACAGAGACTCCCTTAGTGTCTTGAATCGAAGTAAAATAAGTAAAGGACTTCTTGAGGCGTGTTGGGTATAGCACGAGTCAAACGGCTTGACCACTTCGCCACAGAGACTCCCTTAGTGTCTTGAATCGAAGTAAAATAAGTAAAGGACTTCTTGAGGCGTGTTGGGAATATGGTGCTAGCCCCACGTTTGTATAGAGCAACTAGCACTGGATGGGTTATGTGGTCCATAGCACAGCGGTCACTTTTACTTCTCAGAACTATTTCTAGTACATATTTTTAAGATAGGTCGACGTGGCAACCCAGGTCGATTTTTACAAATCCATCTGGATCTTTATGTTGTTTACCGCTGTTACTATGACTCTTTATGCCTCTAGAAGTTGTACTTTGACTCATTCGGCTCTCAGTTCCTCACAGACGCGCACAGTATCACATAGAAGCCTCACAGTATCTCACAGAAGTTCACGATATCTCACAGAAGTTTAAAGTATCCCACAGAAACTGACAGGATCTATTAGAATAGTGGTTCTCAACCTTTTTTTGCCCATTCCCCCCTTCACCATATTTTTAGAACGCCATTCCCCCCCCCCCCCCATTCCTATAACAAATTTGGCCCGTTCCCCCCTTCACCGTATTTTCAGAACGTCATCCCCCCCCCCCCCCCTTTCATATTTCCTGTCTAAAAATCCCCTCACCCCTACACAGTATACGTAAAAGTGGAAGGCAAATGTAATAGCATATACTAAAACAAGTCTAGACATCCACATAAAACATGATTTGTGGGTCTACTTACTTTATAAAATGAATTTTAGAAGGACGAGACATACATAACTGTAAAGTATGAAGGGAAAAACTATGTCAAGTAATCGGTTCTTGTATTAACACGATCTTGAAATTGTCTTCATTCCCCCCCCCCCCCCCCCCCTGGAAACCATGAAATTCCCCCTGGGGGGGGGGGGAGGAGAATTCCCCACCGGTTGAGAACCACTGTATTAGAAGTTTAAAGTATCCCACAGAATCTCACAGAAGCTCACAGTATATCACTGAAGCCAATTGTATCTCACAGACGCTCACAGTATCTCACAGTATCTCACAGTAGCTGACAGAAGCCAGTCACGGTCAGCATGGTTTACGCCTAAATACCAATTGCTGGAGAACGCTGGAAGCCGCATATATGGTATTGATAAGCACGTATAGGAGCAGATGGAAGATTATACATCAGACTATACAATAGACAAAAGCACGATGAAAGTATACACTAGACAAGAACACGATGAAATTATACAATAGACAAGAACATGATGAAAGTATACACTAGACAAGAACACGATGAAAGTATACACTAGACAAGAACACGATGAAAGAATACAATAGACAAGAACACGATGAAAGTATACACTAGACAAGAACACGATGAAAGAATACAATAGACAAGAACACGATGAAAGCTATAATAAAACCGTAATTTGAACATAGCGTAGTTATCTTTAGGCACTGGGTTAGAGAGTAAGCACTTTGTTAAAGTATAGGCATTGGGTTAGAGTGTAGGCACTGGGTTAGAGTGTAGGCACTGGGTTAGAGTGTATACACTGGGTTAGAGTGTAGGCAATGGGTTAGAGTGTAGGCATTGGGTTAGAGTGATAAATACAGGTACTGGGTTAAAATGTACACATTTGGTTAGAGCGTAGGCAATGGGTTAGAGTGTAGGCATTGGGCTAGAGTTTAGACACTGGGTTGGAGTTCAGACATTGAGTTAAAGTTTAGACATTGAGTTAAGAGTTAAGACATTGATTTACGAGTGTATACATTGATTTAGAGTGTAAGCATTAAGTTAGAATTTAGAAATAGGGCTGGAGTTTAGACACTGAATTAAGAATTTAGACATTGGGTTGGAGTTTAGGCATTGAGTTAAAATTTAGTCATTGAGTTAATGGTTCAGACATTGATTTGAGAGTTTAGATTCTGAATTGGAGTTTAGACATTGAGTTAAGAATTTAGACATTGGGTTGGAGTTCAGATATTGAGTTGGAGTTTAGGCATTGAGTTAAAATTTAGTCATTGAGTTAATGGTTCAGACATTGATTTGAGAGTTTAGATTTTGAACTGGAGTTTAGACATTGAGTTAAGAATTTAGACATTGGGTTGGAGTTAAGAAATTGAGTTGGAGTTTAGGCATTGAGTTACAGTTTAAGCATTGAGTTGGAGTTTAGGCATATAGTTCGAGCTTGAATATTGAGTTAGAGTTCAGCTGGAGTACTTATTATACACTAAGAACTTACTCTAACAAAGTATGACGAGAAAGGTGACCACAGCAATGTTTCGAACAGAGTGGCAGGCTTCCATTCAACAATCAAACATAGAAAGCATTGGTTGGTTATTTTCCCCAGGACATATTGGTGTGACGGGAAACGAGAGGGCGGACACTTGTCTGGATCTTCACCGCTAGGTGGGGTATTGGTGCATGATAAGGCAGATGTTGTCGGGGCCCTTTGGGATCGTGCGTATAGTGCAGAAGATCAGATAGATCATCACAGACTGGAGAGAGTGGTGCTGCAGGGAGTGGCCAGAGGATCTGACCAAGACTGAAATCTCCGGTGGAAAGGTCAGACGGACACATAATCAAATTGCTACTGGTGCCATTAGTATTGGGACTCGTCGCTGACGGTTACAGATGAGGACATAGCGTGTATGAGAATGCCCCGAGTCCTGTAATGTCTGTTCTTAACTCAACTGAACTTAACCCAACTCAAATCAACTGAACATTGAATTGGAGTTTAGACACTGGAATGAGTTTAGACATTGGAATGGAGTTTAGACATTGGGTTGGAGTGTATACATTGTGTTGGAGTTCAGACATTGTGTTGGAGTTTATACATTGGGTGTGAGTTTAGTCATTTGGGTTGTAGTTTGCACATTGGGTTGCAATCTGCTGACAATAAACTACCTCAAACACGTGGATCAGACATGACTAACCCTGGTCTAACCCAGCCAGCCCGCGTGTAATGTCGCGACCATGACCTGGTTACATCCTAATTATAAGAACACATAAGTCGAACAGTGAGATAACTTTCAACCCCACTGGATGAAATGAATGGTCATCATCATTCTTGATGGACAAACAAACAACAATACAATATAATACACATCCTAATATGCCTCTCCACAGATCCGGAAGCTTCATTTCGTGTCATGCACACCATATTGGCTTCACTGCTTGGAGAGGGGAAGTAAAGCTCTGTAACACATTCCCATGGAGATGGTACTTAAGTATCGGGTTGGGGGAACAGTTCTCCCCCAGGCTCACACCGCTGAATGTAAATCTGTTTCATGCTGGGAGGATATGGACGCAAATGCACCGGCCCAAAGATGTGAGACTCAGTCCTACTGGGGATTTGCCACACCCACGATGGTCATCGTTATTACGTTTTGTATATTTCCTGAACCAGTCATGCAGTTTATTAAAGAACAACAGATTAAATGGTTTGGTCACCTTACAAGAATGCTCTGGAACAATCTGCCACCAAGAATTGAGGAATAATGTGTTACATGGTTTTACTCTTACTTCGATAACTGTTGCTATCAGAGGATCTGGCCGACACTCGAAACTCGGGGGAAAGGCCAGACAGAAAAATAATCAGACTGCTACTGGTACCATTAGCATTGGGTCTCTTCGCTGCCTGTTGCAAATGAGAACGGAGGACGTATGGGAATGTTCCGAGTGCTGTGCTGTAAGTTCTTGACTCATCTCAACTTAACTCAGATTAAATGGTTTGGCCATCTCAGAATGCCCTGGTACCATCTGCCACAAAGAAGAAATATAATGGATACAGAGCAAGGGGAAGACCACGCTTCAGATGCACTGATGGTATCAAGAACAATCTTAGAGAAGAGAAATGAATACAAACTTACAAAGAGCATTAGAGAGCATTCTCCCCCCCCCCCCCCCCACCAATGCTTCACTGGGGTAAATAGAGGAAGACAAGAAGAATATGTATCCTGTTGTGCCTTAAGTGTGAAGCACCTTTTACCTCATTTAATTACCGTCCATAACTTTGGTTTGTTTTCTCTCTACACTCATTCACATTGCTAGCGTTGTCACTTCATTTATTGTATATTCTCTCTCTCTCTCTCTCTTTCTCTCTATCTCTCTCTCTCTCTCTCTCTCTCTCTGTGTGTGTGTGTGTGTGTGTGTGTGTGTGTGTGTGTGTATGTGTGTTTCCTTCTTTCTTTCAATCTCTGTAAATCTACCTACTTCTCTCTGGCTTTCTTTTCTTTTCTGTCTCTTCTGGCTCGCTTTCTCTCGGTCTCTGTTTCTCTATGTTTCTCTCAGTATTTTTTCTCTCTTGGCCCTTTTCTAGCTCTATATAACCTTTATATGTCTCACTAGTTCTTTCTCGCCGTCACTCGGTGTCACTTTATTTACCCCCGTCGTCTTTCCAATATTCTCTGTCTCTGTTTGGTTCTCTATATTACCTCAAAGTCGCTTAAAAGTCGACAGAGTCGACTTCATTGCACCGGGTCTTATCCCATATGGCTCGGCCTCTTTCCGCAATAAGGAAAGCGTCGCACAAAGCACGAACTCCGTAGCTCTAGCGACGATCCACAGGAGTCTGCGAAAAATTTAACTCGTGAACCGAAGGACGCGGCCCGTAATCGAACTACCAACCTTCGGAGCCCGAGATAAACGGCTTGACCACTTCGCCACGGAGACTCCCAAACTATCTATATACTATCTAAAACTACCTATATTACCTCTGTCGGTTTTAATCCTATGCGCTGTCAATCTGTCTACATCTCGCTGTCTTTCTCGTATTCTTTGTCTCTCTATCAAAGCCTCTTTGTCTATCCTTTATTCTCATTTTCTCTCTCCCCCCCCCTCTCTCTCTATCCTTCTCTGTCTGCCCTTCTATCTTCATCGCTCTATTTTTATCCTATTCTTAGCCTCTCTAACAGCTCTCTGCCATTCAATTATTCTCAGCCTTTCACTAATGTACACTAAATTGTACTTTTCTAATTCCGGATACCGCTGCATCTACATCGCTTCTTCTGTGTCTTCTTACTCTGCGCCTTTCTCTCTCTCTCTCTCCCTCTCTCTCTCTCTCTCTCTCTCTCTCTCTCTCTCTCTCTCTCTCACTCTCGCTGAGTCATCTGCGGTCTCTGTTTTCTCTCTCTCTCCCCATATCTGTTTCTGTTTATCTGTCTCCCTGTCTCTCTGCCTCTCTCTCTCTCTCTCTCTCTCTCTCTCTACCTCTTTATTTTCGTGTCTCCCTCCCTCTCAGTCGCTGTCTGTCTGTTTGTCTCTATTTGCCTTACTATCCATCTGCATGTCTTTCTGTCTTTCTCCATCATTCCCCATCTTCTCTTCCTTTCTTTCCTCCCTCTATCTTACCCCCATTTCTACCCCTCAGTTTCCTTCACCGCCCTCCTCGTAACTTCTCATCTCCCAGATGAAACGATGACCTCATAGTCTACCCACTTGTCGCCCATGTCATCAGTAATATCCCCCCCCCCCCCGCCATCATCACATTTTCTAATCGCCAAAGATGGCCAGGCTGACCTCAAGATAACGATCGATACTCTCGCACCCAGATCGGCGCTTACAAAAACACGCAAGCGGCAGAAGATCGCGCCAATGATGAGCGCTTCGTTCTACTCACTCCTGCGTGTGTGTGTGCGTGTGTGCGTGTGTGTGTGTGTGTGCGTGTGTGTGTGTGCACGCGCGCGTGCACGTGCTGTATATCTGGATTTCTCAGTTCAGCCTGACCTCTCCTCGTGTAACAAGTTGCTCTATCAGTACCCTAACCTCTAATCCGAGCAGTGGCGTAACTATGATCAGTAAAGGGGCGTGAGCACTCAATGAGACACGCTGCATGTTACGCTTTAGGAACTGTGAAATATCTGCGAACGCCGGCGTGCCACACACAGATCCCAAGTCACATCGGGCGTAGGGCATGGTGGTGTTGTATCACCACTTTTGGATAATATCCAGGATAACACCCTGTTTTTATGCCTTAATGTAGTCATTGTGGCGTTTTCCCTATGATCATATATAGTATTTTGTGCATGTATTTGTTTGTTGATGAAGGCTGTTCGCCGCAATATCCTATGTTTTCCGTAATCCTGTTCTGTAAAGCTGCATTACTTTGTGTTATTTCATATTGTTTACATTGTTACGAGTAGATAAGAGACGTCGACATCGTCGAAAGAATAAGAGCGCTTGCTCTTAAACTTCCGACACTCTGATGGCGAGGTAGGCAGATCTACAACTATACCGGCGTTAAGTTCGACTTAAACGTTGATTTCTCGTAAGGAAGTAATGGCAAACTACTGAACGTACAATTCCTTACAAAAATAAACCAGCGCAAGATGTTATTAGAAGGCAGCAAGTCAAATGGCGTGGTCGTGTAACTAGGTTACCAACTAACAGTATACCACAACAAGCAGTGTAGTACAGACCAAATGGAGGCAGGGGAAGAGGCCGACCACGCAAACGATGGACGCAGGGAAAAGCAGGGTCCATGGAAATCTCGATACATAAAGTCCATAAACGGAATTCTCCCGCTGCTTATGCTTAACCTCGACCGCAAAGTACAAGAGGAACAAGATGAGATGAGATGACGAGATGAAGTGATGAGATGAAATGAGATAAAGAGATGAGATAATGAGATGATGAGATGAGATAAGATGATATGATGAGATGAGGTGAGATGATGAGATGATATGATGAGATGATATAATGAGATGATATGATGAGATGATGAGATGAGATGATGAGATGAGATGATGAGATGAGATGATGAGATGAGATGAGATGGTGAGATGAGATGATGAGATGAAATGAAACAACCCGGGATTTATTTCTACTACCTACAAACAACATACAACATGTTTTTTTTAAAAATATGGATAAGATTACTGAAGATGCATATCCACAGAGAGTTTAAATGAGCTGCTGTTTGCAGCCGGCCAGAATTCACCGTGTGAGAATTATGCTGATCTCCACTACCATACACACTGCCTAGACAAATGCTGTCAGAATTTGGATATGGAAATTAACATCGAAAGGACAGAATATGTGACAGTTCGACAAACACCAGTTCTGGTGGTGATGTTGTTGATGATGATGATGATGATGATGATGACCAGTGCTAAATAATGTCAATATAAATGGAAAATCATTGAAACAAGTTAGAGAGTACAGGAGAGGGGGAGGAGAGGAGGTGGAAGAGAAGGGGAGGAAGATGTAGAGGAAATGGAGGAAGAGGTAGAGGAAATGGAGGAGGAAGAAGAATATGAGGAGGAAAAGGAGGAGGTGGAAGAGGAGGGGGAAGAGGTTGAGAAAGACGAGGAGGAGGATGAGAAGGAAGAGGAAGATGAAGAGGTGGAGGACGAAGAGGAGGAGTAAGGGGAGGAGGAGAAGGAGGAGGAGTAGAAGGGCAGTGTGTTCATAGAGCATAGAATATTCAATAGAGAAACAGAAACGAGAATACAGAAAGCAAACAATATCAACTATCAAATAAAACTTCTCCTATTACAACCAAAAATTTAACAAATACAATGGTGGAAAATGTAGCTGATATCTCTTTATTTGTCCTAAAGCTGTGCTACCTATGTCAGACAAGGACTGTCCTAGAAACATATTGGAGTAACATCACATCAACAAACAAACAAAAATATCTCACACGGGGGAAAAAAAGAAGAAACAAGAGGGGATAGAGAGACAGATGAGAAACCAAGGACAAGTGTAGAGATGAACACCAAAGAATTACATGGTCGGACATTTAGTTAGACTGAAACAAGATAAACCAGCGGTTAAAACGCTCTGCGTGAGAACATCGGGATACAAGGCGATAGGATGAACCCGGAAGAGATAGCTAAATGGAGTAAAAGAGACATTGAAGAAATCAAAATTGGCGTTTGTAAAAGCAACAAGACAAACGAAAAACAGAAAATTACATCTACCTTCTTTCTGCGACTCTTTACGATACAAACAGTAGTGCAAAAGAAGAAAAAGAAGAAGAAGAAGAAGAAGAAGAAGAAGAAGAAGAAGAAGAAGAAGAAGAAGAAGAAGAAGAAGAAGAAGAAGAAGAAGTTTCATGTGCTCGCATGAGATGCCTAACGCTTATCGGCATGGCACAAGATGATGATGTCCGCATATTGCAGACAGAACATTGCACAAGGTCGCCAGGCAAATTTGGAAACGTATAGACCAACTGACAAACTGACCAACCAGTGCAACGACATTCCTCTTCTGTCTATAAATGAAGATGTCACACGACAAGAATAACCCAATGGGGCACAGGGGCAAGTGATCTGCGTTGGGATGTTGAAATTAATTAACACAATCTACGGCTGACGATATAACTCCTCAATTTGACTAAACCTGTCTTCGTAACGTATCTACGCATATTCCCGTTTCATGATTTCTGTTTTTAGAATAAGGTTTACAAATGTATGCAGCTATTTTAGGCTAAAGTCAGTTTTCGTCACGCGCAAGAACTCCCTGGAGAGCTAATAATAACTTTTACTTCCACTAATGAGAATTTTTAGTTCATATTTAGGTTAATAGGTCAGCAAGACGTTTGTGGGTACTTCCCCAAAGACGTGAAGGCTTTCATTCGAGAAAGCTACAAAATTGTGCGTCTTTTGCAGGACGTGCCGATCAACCCAGTGTTGATTTCCCCAAGCAATTTTACGTTCAGTAGCTTGTCGTTGCTTTCCGAACGAGAAGTCAACGTTTACACCCAAATTAATACCGATGTTGGGGTTGAACCCCCTACCTCGCAATCACACAATGATAATTTAAGAGCGAGTGCTCTTATACTTACCGCCACGCCGATATCTACGAAAATACTGGTGTCCGAAGCCAATACCCAAGAGCTCGGGTGCGTGTGCGCGCATGTGTGTGTGTGCGTACGTGCGTGCGTGTGTGTGTGTGATAGTGATATATCATTAGGCAACAATAGTTCTTGTAAAAATTTCCAGATCTCTGCTGTGAATCGAACCCGGCCTTTTCTGCGCTTGAGGCGGATACGAGGCCAACCAATCAATCAACCACACAACCAATTACCCAAACAAATAATACAAAAATCAACAAACAATCCAACCAACCAAGCTAACAACCAACCAATCAACTAAACAACCAACCTGCCTACTAACTAGCCAACTAGCAAACCAGCCAACCAACCAATGAAACAACCAATCAACCTATCAACCAGCCAACTAGGCAGACAGCCAGCCAGCCAGCCAGCCAACCAACCAAGCAACCAGCCAATCAACCCACCAACTAACTAGCAAACCAACGAAACAACCAACCAAAAAATCAATCAGCCAACCAGGCAATCTGCCAGCTAGCGAACCAACCATTCAACGAATCAACGAATCAACCAGCCAACAAGCCAGTCATGCAGTCAGCAAGTCAATCAACCAACCAACCGACCAGCCAGCTAGCCAGTTAGCCAACCAACCGACCAGCCAGCTAGCCAGTTAGCCAACCAGCCAACAATCTAGCCAACCAGCGAGCCAATCAACCAACCAACCGACCAACCAAGCAACCGACCAACCAGTCAGCCAACCAACCAACCAACTAGCCAACCAATCAGTCAGTCAACCATCAACCGACCAACCAGCCAGCCAACCAGCCAACCAATCAGCCAGCAAGCCAACCAACTCATCACCCAAGCTGTACGAAAATCCTCAATTTGAACCTAACACATTTAAACGAGGGCACAAGTGTTTAGCAAGCGAACCAACCAGGCAGGGTACTCATGTGTCCCAATCTCCATCGTGACGGATTATCCCTTAACTGATCTAAGCTTCCAGGTCTACCCAATCCAAAATGGGTGCCAGAAAATACCATGGGAAATAAACGCGGCCAGTGTGATATTGGCTGGCTCCCTGGCCGTGGGGTTAGCAGGTTTCTCCGTTAATCCCGAATACTCTCGTGGTTGACGTGAGCGCACGAGAATTAGAAGTGGTTCGAGTCGCGCCAGTGACTTATGAGAGTATGGAGCCGGTCGCTCAGAAAGTCGTGGCGTGCTGATGAGCGTAATCTAGCCTAGGAATCAACATACAGCTGAAAGATGCTGGTGTTGACCACAATATCCTGAAACAGGATGGAAAAGCGGGGGGGGGGGGGGGGAGTGTGATATTGGACGTCGCCCATTGAGCATAGCGTTCCCTATAAATGATAGAGCTAGCCGTTATACACTCGTAAAGCCTCAGGGCGCATAATAGGGCCCTTAACTTTACTGGAATCCTTTTCTTCAAAGATGTGTCTTTAATTATGACCCAAGTTCCTTGCCTCTTAAAGGCCGGAGAGCCATATTTGGGGGCCTTATTGGGGCCGGCTCAGTGGCGAAGGTGTGACGGACACAATTCATAAACCCGCATACCGCGATCGAAACACAGCTGCGGGCGATTTGGCAACAGACCTCACGCGCTAGCTTTCATAAAATGGTGTTAGTGTTGGTCGTTCAGAAAGCAATGCCAAACTACTGAATGTAAACTTGCCAAGAAATCACAAACAGCTAAAATATTCTGGGGTTCACTGCGACGTGTGGTAAAGGATATGCATATAAGTTTAATTTATTGCACTGCCAGGTGTCATGGCTAATAACTTGTTTAAGATCTTTATTGCGCCCCCCCCCCCCCCTTTCTCCCGCATGGATACACTTTAAAAATATTTCTTAGTATTTCTTAGTATTTATTACACCAGTATACTCTTGACAACAAATCTTGAAAATCACACTTCATACTTGAACTATATCTCACGGTGTAAGTAACTAGTTGTAGACATGAAATATATCAAATAGTGGAAATACCTAGTTGTAGACATGAACTATATCAAATGGTGAGAATAACTATTTGTAGACTTGAACTATATCACATGATGAAAATAACTAGTTGAAGACTTGATCTATATCACATGGTGGAAATAACTAGTTATAGACACGGACTATATCACATTGTGGAGGTAACTAATTATAGACATGAACTATATCAAATGGTGGAAATACCTAGTTGTAGACATGAATTATATCAAATGGTGGAAATACCTAGTTGTAGACATGAATTATATCAAAAGGTGGAAATAACTAGTTGAAGACTTGATCTATACCACATGGTGGAAATAACTAGTTGTAGACACGGACTATATCACATTGTGGAAGTAACTAATTATAGACATGAACTATATCAAATGGCGGAAATACCTAGTTGTAGACATGAATTATATCAAATGGTGGAAATAACTAGTTGTAGACCTGAACAGTATCACATGGTGGAAATAATTATTTGCAGACATGAACTATATCCTTTACAGGACATTGCTGTCAACATCAGCATCTTTCAGCTGATTGTTGATTTCTTGGCAAGATTACGCTCAGTAGTTTGCCATTGCTTTCTGAGCGGCCGGCTCACATACCCAGTAAGTTACCGACGCGATTCGAACCACTGCTGATTCTCACCGTCGTCACGTTACTGACGAGAGTATACGAGATTACGGAGAAAAGTCTCTAACCTCTAGGCCAGGAAGCCGACTGAACTATATCACACAGCGGAAATAACCAGTTGTAGATACGAACTATATCACATTGTGGAAATAACTAGTTGTAGACATGAACTATATCTGTCTGTCGGTCATTTACTGCCTATAGTACCTTGCGGAGCCGGTCTTCCTGGACTAGGGATTACACGACTTTCTCCGTAATCCCGTATACTCTCGTGAGTAACATGACGTGCGCGAGAATCGGTAGCGGTTCTAGCCACTCGGCCAGCCGCTCCACCATGAAGTATATCAAATGATGGAAATAACTAGTTGTAGACATGAACTATATCACATGGTGGAAATAACTAGTTGTAGATATTAACTTCTTCATAAGCTTCTACTCAGAATTATAATGAGAAGAACCAGAAATAAAATAAAATTAGGAATTAGTGAAGAACAGTATGGATTTGTGGAAGGAAAGGGTACAAATAATGCAATATATACATTACGGACACTAATATAAAGGTCAATAGAGACACAGAAAGACATATATTTGTGCTTCATAGATTATACTAAGGGATTTGATAAAGTTAAACATAAGACGAACTGATTAAAATGTTGGAAGATATCGACATTGATGGGAAAGATTTCAGAATAATAAAGAATGTTTACTGGAGCCAAGTAGCAGCAATTATAATGGGAAATTAAGGGGTGTGTCTTGTCACCGGATCTCTTCTCACTATATAGTGAAGTAATAATGAAAGAGATTAAAGAGATGCCAGGAATACTAATCGGAGGTTATAATATAAATAATATACGTTATGCATGTGACACAGTATTGGTGGCGAATAATGCAACAGACCTACATTAATTGTTGGAAATTGTAGTAACAGAGCGTGCAAAGAAAGGAATCTCCTTGAATATCAAGAACCCAGGGAAGGTTAACCCGGTCAACAAATGCCTGCAGAAGTCGGATGTGTCGGTTTAACGGCGCAAGAACGCAGCTCTGCTGTAAACAGGCACTACGCAATCACGTCCGAAAAAACTTTCCAGATGAACGCAGAAGAAAAGTATCAAGGAAACGGTAACAATGGTGATATCAAAGAAAATAGTGACACCAACATGTGACATAGAAATAGAAGGGAAACTTCTTAACCAAATTGATCATTTTAAATACCTAGGGGCATTTATAACATCAGATGGAAGATGTACAACAGAGATTAAGAGCAGAAAATGACAAACAAAAGCCGCATTTCAGAAAATGAAGATTATCTTATGCAATAAGTCACTATCACTGAATGTAAGAAAGAGCGTGCAGAAATTCCGAATAGAACTAGTTTTGCTCTATGGCAGCGAATCTTGGAATGTAAATGAACAAATTAAAAAGAAATTAGAAGCAATAGAGATGTGGTTCCTGAGACAAATGTTGCAAATTCCTTGGACTGCCAGAGTAACAAACAACGATTACCTGAAACTGGCTAATGAAACTAGAACATTATATACAACAATAAGAAAGAGATAAACAGCTTTCTTCGGTCATGTGATGAGAAGAGAGGCATTGGAGAACATCGTGACAACTGAAAAGATCGAGGGGAAGAGAGGCAGAGGCAGATAATAGAGGTGATGTTGGATGGATTGAGACGGTGGCATGGAGGAATATCATCAGCAGAGTTGATCCACAACACCAAAGACCGAGATCTGTGGAGAACCATGAACGCCTACGCCAGCTGGCAGGGCACTTGATGATGATGAGACATGAACTATATCACATGGTGGGAATGACAAGTTGTAGACATGATCTATATCAAATTGTGGAAATAACCAGTTATAGACATGAACTATTTTACATGGTGGAAATAAAATGCTTAAAATTGACACATGGATTATTTGAAATTGTGGAAATAACAAACTTTAGACCGGTATCTGAATCAAATAGTGGTGAGAGAAAAAAAAAAAAGAAAAAACTAATTTTGGAGTCTGTCAAAAACAACAATACTGTAATTTATTGCCAATAAAGTACCTTGCGGTGTATGGCGGCTGGGGGGGGGGGGGGAGAGAGAGAGAGAGAGAGATCTTGAGACTGAGGAAATTAAGGCCGCCTAGCTAGTGTAGTCGCCGCGAACTGTGCAGGTTAGAGTTTTCTTTAAGCCCCCGACATGACATTAAAAACAAAACTCCACACCTTACTGAGGATTCGAACCCGGGTCTCCCGAACGAGAATCCGGCATTTTATCTACTCGGCCAGCCGCTCCTCATTTCTAAATATATGAAATAGTGGAAATAAATAACTTTTGTCTTCAACTGTATCAAATTGTGGAAATAACTACATTTAGACTTCAACTATATCAAATAGTGGAAGCTAAATTTAAACTTGAACTATATCAAATGGTGAAATAACTAAATTTAGGCTTCAACTATATTAAATTGCGGAAATAGCTAGATTTAGACTTGAACTATGGTGGAAATAACTACATTTAGACTCGAACTATATCAAATAGGGAAAACTAAGTTTAGACAAGAACTATGTCAGGTGGAATAACTAAGTTTAGACTAGAACTATATCAGATGGAATAACTAAGTTTAGGCGTTAACTATATCACATAGTGGAAATAACTAAATTTAGACTTCAATAATATCAGACGGTAAAAATAAATACATTTAGGCTTGAGGTATATCACATGGTGGAAATAACTAAGTTAAGACTCGAACTATATCAATTATAAGATAGACACAAATCATAAAACAAAAATAAACGATAATCAACAAACTAAATTAACACCTTCATAGAGTTTCAAACTAAATTAACACCTTGATAGAGTCACAAACTAAATTAACACCTTGATAGAGTTACAAACTAAATTAACACCTTGATAGAGCGACAAACTAAATTAACATCTTGATAGAGTGACAAACTAAATTAACATCTTGATAGAGTGGCAAACCAAATTAACACCTTGATAGAGTAACAGACTAAATTCCTCTAGACCAGTGGTTCTCAACCGGTGGGGAATTTCCCCCCCCCCCCACTATGAACATAAGGTGAAGGGTTAAATGGGCCAAAAAAGGTTGAGAGCAACTTCTCTAGACAGATAACATCCAAGGTATCGCACTCACTGTGGGTAGCTTTTACATCCTAACAGTTGAGTCAGTCAGTCAGTCAGTCAGTCAGTCAGTCATTCAGTTAGTTATTCCCGGTTCCAACTTAACGGCAAAGGGTCACTCCCATAATGTTTAGTTCCTGCGCTAGTGAATACCACACAAAATGCTCCTCGCTGCCCCATGTGAAAAGTGGAACAAACAGCAGTACCGACAAACCAACAGCACGCAAAGGCAAGTACACGCATAAGGCCGCTGCCAGAATGCCAACACAATCGTCTCCACGACAATTACAGTTTATCGTCAATGGAAGCGGCAGTCACTAGAAAAGCAGCAGCTTCCCACACATTACTGCATAACGCAAAACTAGCTAGCAACTGGCCGCCGCCATTTTCTGAACATACAGTTCACAATACAAAACCGCGGACAGATGTAGAAGCACTCCATACGAAATCCACAGTGTCACTCAAAGCACTTAATCCAGTAGCTGGGTGATGGAACCATGCACTACCAGTTCAACGTGAGGGAAATGCGAAAGCAAGCCGTAACCAGAAGCAATAACACTCCAGAGGTCTAAACAGCTCAACAGCCTATACGTCTTGTTTGACCCCTAACAATCTTCCTTGAACGACTGACTGCCTTAAGCCTTACTCTTGGACATTTTCAGCTACTGTAGAAAGTTTAGCTTGCACAGGGAACCACCAGTTTATGGCCTTATCCTAGAAGGCTGGGTATTTCATCTCACCACCGAAGAGATAAGCAGTACGCGTGATATCATTTGTTGGTGCCAGTGTTTGCTTTTTTTTTTTTTTTTTGAAAACCGCTTGGAGCGGACATGGTAATTTCTCAGTTTGGTCCCCCCAAATAAAGTATCAAAAATAGTGTTCTTTGTTTGGGTCCCCAAATAAAGGAACCAAAATAGTGTTCTTTGTTTGGTTCTCCTAAATAAAGTACCAAAAATAGTGTTCTTTGTTTGGTTTCCCCAAATAAAGGAACCAAAATAGTGTTGCTTTTTTTTTTTACAGTAAAGAACGCCGTAAGACTCATTGGATGCTTGGGACTGACACGGTAATTTGTCAGTTTGGTTCCCCAAATAAAATATCAAAAATAGTGTTCTTTGGGTCCCCCAAATAAAGTATCCAAAAATATTGTTCTTTGTTTGGTTTCCCCAAATAAAGGAACGAAAATAGTGTTCTTTGTTTGCTTTCCCCAAATAAAGGAAGCAACTAGTGTTCTTTGCTTGGTTCCCCCAAATAAAGGAACGAAAATAGTGTTCTTTGTTTGGTTCCCCCAAATAAAGGAACAAAAGTGTTCTTTGTTTGGCTCCCCAAATAAAGGAACCAAAAATAGTGTTCTTTGTTTGGTTTCCCCAAATAAAGGAACGAAAATAGTGTTCTTTGTTTGGTTCCCCAAACAAAGGAACGAAAATAGTGTTCTTTGTTTGGTTCCCCAAATAAAGGAACCAAAATAGTGTTCTTTGTTTGGTTTCCCCAAATAAAGGAACCAAAACAGTGGTTGTTTTTACAGTAAATGACACCTTAAGACGCATTGGGTATATGGTGCTAAACCCACGATGTGGTCAGTATCACGCTGGCCGCCTCTACTTCCCAAGACATTTCCTGGTACGCATTTTTTAACACTGAGACAACTTGGAAGCCTAAGTCCGTGTAAAAAAAATCCTCTCGGATGCGGATCGACCCCAGATCTACCGTGTCGACAGGCGATCGTCTAGACACTATCATACTGTGACTCCGGAAGTCAGCATGGCCGAATAGACAAGACCGCGGATTCTTAAAGATTCGGTGTGTTGATGTCGAGGTAAGGGTTTCAACCCCTACACCGGACTGTTGGACTAAAATATTGACTTTTCGCCCTAGACTTGGGGACGTAAATTACATGTAACTCTGTAGTCGGAGTGGATTCGCCTGATGGTGAGGGACACTGGTAGTAGGGAAAGCTAATCCACACGCAAAAATCAAGCCAGTGCTACTGGAAGTAGTGTATGGATTACGCCTGAGATCAAAGTGATCGAGCGCAAAATTAATAAAAAAAAAAAAAAATACCATGACTCCCTGATATCTGTAATGATACACGTGATAATGACAAACTACTGAATGTAAAATTTGAATAACGTTGACACAAACAATAGATTGCACGATTTATTGCCTGGCATATTTCGCTGCATCTCGTCAGGAACATACTGCAGACATCACACAACATAAACTAAAGTAATTATATAATTATATAGTGTGATGTCTGCGGTTCCCTCTATGCTCGGTCTTCGTACACTTAGACGGGTAGGACACATTATCAGGATGGATCACGGGAGAATACCAAAGGACATATTTATTTATTTTTTTGGGGGGTGAATTGCAGATGGGTAAAAGATCTGCTTGCGGATCTACAAATTGATGGGAAAGACATTAGACTTATAAAAACATATATTGGAAACAACAAGCTGCCATAAGGATTGATAATGAAGTGGAACAATATCAGCCTATTAAGAGAGGTGTTAGGCAGGGATGTGTAATGTTTCCAGATCTTTTTTCCCTATACAATGAAAATATTTTCAGAAATGTAGAAGATATAAATGGAATCAGCATTGGAGGACGAAACATCAATAACATTAGATATGAAGATAATACAGTATTCATTGCAGACAATGCAAAGGATCTGCAACAATTAGTAGATGCGGCTGTTGTACACAGTGAGCAACTGGGGTTAGAATTAAACTTTAAAAAGACACAGGTTATGGTCGTCACTAGGAAGAACGAAGTACCACAATGTAATATACAAGTAAATGGGAGTATTCTTCAACAAGTGAATCGGTACAATTATCTTGGAACAGTCATAACATCTGATGGGAGATGCCTTGAAGAGATTAGAACAAGAATCGCCATGGCGAAAGCAGCCTTTAGCAAGATGAAAAGCATTCTGACCAATAAGAAGATGTCAATTGAAACGAGAAAAAGAGTGTTGAGGGGATACATAGAGCCTGTTCTTTTGTATGGATGTGAAACTTGGACAATGAACAGTCAAGCTGAAAAACATCTGATGGCTGCAGAAATGTGGTTTCTGAGGAAAATGCAAAGAATACCATGGACAGACAGAAAAACCAATGACCAAGTACTACAGGAGACAAATGGAAATCGTAAATTGATTAGAGAAATTAAACGTAGACAGTAAAAATTGTTTGGACATGTTATGAGAAGAAATGGATTGGAGAACTTAGTGACAACTGGCAAGATGGAAGGGAACAGACCAAGAGGAAGACCGAGAGGAAAATACCTGGATGGCTTGGCCACATGGCATGGACAAGACAAGAACACTGAGCTGATCCACGACTCTGGTGATCGAGTGAAATGGCGAGTCACGACCGCCCACGCTTTCCGGCATGGCACATGATTGATTGATTGATTGATAAGATCTCAGGGTCGGCCTCTACTACAATACACAGATGTGTGGAAGAAGAATATTATTGATAGAGACACTAATAGTACACCTTGGAAGCAAATCGCCGCTGATCGTGTTGCATGGAGGGCAAAGATCAGAAATGGAATAAAGACAAAGTGCAGATAGGTCACACACTGAACGTGTGAGACGTCAGATGGTGCGTGATGATGGAAATGACCATGTGTTCACATGCATCCATTATGGACGAACACTTACGGCGCCAACTGGTCTGATCAAGTCACATTCGCTAACGCCACTGGTCGTAGTTATTATGCCTTTTGTGAAGCACAATGTAACAAACTATCGTCTGTCAAGACGGCCAGGTGCCATTTACAGCGATTGATGCAGTATGTACCTGACGAGATCCAGCGAAATATGCCAGGCAATAAATTGTGCACTGTTTGTGTCTTCGTTATTCACATTAATTAACGGAAAACATTGTTTTGAATGTAAAATTGTCTAGAAAATTGACCTGGCATTTATAGCAACTTCCTCCTGCAAAGAATATACAGTACTGTACACCCCGGAGTGGTCACAGTTGGCAAGGATTAGTTTCATTTTCGTGCCATGGCTTGCGGGTGTACAAGGAAATGAGCAGGCTGACAGGTTTGCGGGTAAGGCTACTGTGGAGGGTGGACGAGCCATGGACCACACTGATATACTAAATGCTTTACGAGAAGAAAGTCGTTTGCGAGAACCAAGTGATGACTGTGAATCTTCTACCATGGTCAGACTGCGAGAACAGCAAGCTAAAAGAGGTGTGGCCAAACAAGAGCACTACGCGGGAAACCAAAGAAGATTATTATACCAATACAGAACTGGTGCCGTCTCCGTGGCGAAAGTGTTACAAACGCGGTTCGTCATCTCGGATACCCGCGTTCGAAACACACCTGCTCGCGATTTGACAGCAGACAGCGTTGCGCTGTATTTTCACGAAATGGTATGGGTGCCGGTCATTCAGAAATCAATGGCAAACTACTGAACGTAACATTGCCAAGACATTAACAACAGCAACAACAACAGCAAAAATGCTAGTATTGACAGGCATATATACATATCCTGTAAAACGATATGCAACTAACTTAACTAACAGAACTGGTGTCATTAGCCGCTACATGCTGCGAGATTTACTGAGGAGGGGAACCGAGAAGTTATGGAGTGAATGGTTCGATGTGCAATGAGGATGATCTGTCGACTAACTAACTAAATAGAATGTAAACTTACCGCGACCGCTCCTGCCAACGAACCGTAAATCATTGAACTTGGCCACCTGGTTCTTCATGGTAGCTGTATTGTTCCGGAGTTCACAACAAACGTTCTCATCGTTCCCCGCATTAACACACACTTTAGTCCCATCTTTGATCTCCCCGAGTGCCACCACTTTGAACGGGATCGGCAGCGTTTTATTAGATCTCCAATGCGAGGGCAAAATTGAGCACAAGAAGTTCGGACTCCCGGTTTTCACAAGTTCCCTCGGATAGTCCCTGAGTACGCTCGAGACTGGACGCTCACTGGGCAAAGCTCCCTTATCTGCCATTGTGTAGGTATTGTCTTTGAATGGTGTTAAACCACACTGCCCAGTAGGTAAATGCATGTGGTTAGATCAAATTATTATCTGTTTCTTTCCGATGTACGACAGAAGCAACGCAAATGACTTGAAAAACACCAGCGCGGTTGTTTAAGCATAGCAACAACACAACACACACTCCGCGCCGTAAAACCGTTTTTGTGAATGGAGCTGATAAACGTGGTTTTGTGCCGCAAGCCACTCCCCCAATAACAGAATCACGCCCTTCATGATTTGCATATTCCTGCGCCTATGCTGCAGTAATGCGACCTTCTGGAACAGGTCTTGTGTTAATGTAATTCCTTCAGCAATTCAACTCACAAATAAATATCACACGAATACCATGTTAAATAGCCATGCACATAGTTCCTTTAAACAGAGCGGCGCCCCTTATATACTTAATTTGTGAATTTATTATACGCCTGTCGCGTCCGGAACTAACACTTTCTTTGAATATCTGTTTTCCTGACGCTTAACGAGTTGGGTATCCCGACCGGGGTTTCCACATCCTTGACATACTTTCGTAATGATGGCGACGTCATCTGAGCGAAGACGGCCACTGCTTAGTGGGGGTTTATGTAACGGATCGGATGCCTCCAGCTCTGGCTGTCGTGCGTTGGCGTATCCTCCATTACCTCAGGTTGGCTTTTGGTACAGCCGCAAGATATTGCACAATACATAAAACTGCTCATGTGACGAGTCAAGACGAGAGAAGAGTATGTGTTTTCCCGGTGATATGTGAAATATGTGTGTTTATTTTAGTCCGGGGGTAATCGATATGGTTTCCCCGTGGTTTAGAAAGAAGGGTTAAAAAAAAAAAAAAACGGAAATAGTTAGAGAGTGATGGACGTGGGTTTTACAACTAACTCATTAAAACATACACGCACATGTACAAACGTACGCACGCTTATACATACACTGTAGTGGGAGTGTAGGCTATTCTGTCTTCACTAGGTCATAGAATAACGAGGTGAGGTGACATACTCCCTGCCTCATCGTCGTTGATTTAAATGAACTTCACAGGCATATATACATATCTTGTAGGATGTTATAACTTCACAGGCATATGTACATATCTTGTAGGATGTTATAACTTCACAGGCATATATACATATCTTGTAGGATGTTATAACTTCACAGGCATATATACATATCTTGTAGGATGTTATAACTTCACAGGCATATATACATATCTTGTAGGATGCTATAACTTCACAGGCATATATACATATCTTGTAGGATGTTATAACTTCACAGGAATATGTACATATCTTGTAGGATGTTATAACTTCACAGGCATATATACATATCTTGTAGGATGTTATAACTTCACAGGCATATATACATATCTTGTATGCATAAAATTTGGTGGAACTGCGGTAAAGCTGTGAAAGTTTAAACAATATATAATGACACAAAGTAGTGCAGCTTTACATAACAGAGTTACGACACATACAGAACGTTGCGGCGGTTAGCCTTCATCAGCAAACAAACACATTCACAAACACAACATACAGTCAATGAGAATTCCTGTGACTACATTAGAAGGTGATGACAGGGCGAGAGGAACAAATGCATGGAAAAATGGAAGCAATGAAGAGAAAATGAGAATTGACAAAATGTTAATTGAAAAGAATGTTAGTCGAAGAAAATGTTTAATAGAAAAACTGTTTCTAGAGAAGAAAAAAAACTGTATACTCACCTCACGTACGGACCTGTGAATGTCTACGGAAAACTCGGGTGTATTAGTATAACGGTGCTGGATGTTACGGTACAGTGAGCACATAGAAAGAAGGGGGCGGGGTAGGAGGCGTGCTATAAAGTTCTTCCTTGACAGGCGTCCCAACCCTACTATTGCCACGGACGCTATTCTGCGCCTGGCTGAGCTGGTCCTTACTCTCAACTCATTTGAGTTTAACGGCCAGTACTTCAACCAGATCAGCGGGGTTGCAATGGGTACTAAAATGGGCCCTAGCTACGCATGCCTTTTTATGGGCCACCTCGAGTACCAGATATGGCAACTCTACAACGGTAGAATCCCTGAACTATACAGGCGATACATCGATGATGGTGTTGGTGTCACCTGTATGCCACGGGCGGATCTCGAAAGATTCATAGACTTCTTCTCCAACTTTCATCCTTCTATCAAACTCACTTCCCATATTTCCTCTACTTCTGTCAACTTCTTAGACATTACCGTTTCTATTGGGACCCATGGTCTCACCACGACGGTCTACTACAAACCGACTGACTCTCACGCCTTTCTACTCTACACCTCCTCTCGCCCTCCGGCCTGCAAAGACGCTATTCCTTATTCTCAACTTCTGCGCCTTCGACGACTATGCCAAAATGATGAGGATTTTCAGCACAATGCTCAGGAAATGTTGGACTTCTTCAGGCTTCGTGGCTATCCGGATCATGTCCTATCATCAGCCTTCCGCCGGGTTCTACCCGTTAGCCGTACAGAGGCTCTCACCTCTGCACCTAGACCAAAAAACCTTCGACCGGTACTTTCTCTTACCTACCATCCGCATAATTTTTCAGTCAAGAATATCCTCTTTCGACATCTATCTATCCTTCAAGCTGACCCTACTACCAGCGCGATATTTTCAGAGAAACCACTGGTGGCCTACAGACGTGACCGTAACCTCAGAGATGTACTCGTCCACAATAGAGTACAGGGATTTCCACCTCCACCCTCACAATTAGGAACTAAGGCTTGCCTGAGATCTCGATGCAAGACCTGCCCATATGTGATCCACACTCCAGTAGTGCGATTCCCCAATGGCAATTTACGCATCACAGAAAAATTTTCCTGCACCAGTCGCAACATCATTTACGCCATAATATGCAAAAGGTGTGATATGAAGTACATTGGGGAGACGGGTCTCATGCTAGCCGACAGATTCCGCCAACATCTGAGTGACATCAACACCAACGAGAGCAAGCCTGTCTCCACCCACTTCAATAGCGCCAACCATCAAGGTGCTTCCGATGTCCAGGTCACTGGCCTCCAGTCTTGCTCCTCTGGTCCGCAACATCGCAAGAATACAGAAAACCGGCTCATATTCACTATGGGGTGCCTAACACCACACGGCCTCAACACCCAACATAGTTTCATCTAATCGTAGTCATTTCCCCTCCCCACTCTGTTGCTTCCACACCCTCCTGATATCACCCTTGTCCGGCCTCCAACTTATCCTCTACCCTGTCCCCTATGCCATGTGTGGCGTGTCGTAGGCTCTTTTCCAATCTCTCTCTCTGTCTCTCTCTCAATCTCTCTCTCTCTCTCATTCTCCCTCAACAATCGTGCTTCTCTGTGCCTACTTATGCCATGGGTGGAGTGTCATAGGCTGTTCTCCAATCTCTCTCTCAATCTCTCTCTCTCAATCTCTCTCTCTCTCTCTCTCTCTCTCTCTCTCACTTTCTCTCAACAATCGTGCTTCTCTGTGCCTACCTATGCCATGTGTGACGGGTCGTAGGCCCTTTTCCAATCTTCTCTCTCTCTTTCTCGGTCTCAATCTTTCTCTCTCTCTCTCATTCTCTCTCACCAATCGGGCTCCTCTGTGCCTACCTATGCCATGTGTGGCGTGTCGTAGGCTCTCTTCCAATCTCTCTCTCCCCCTCTCTCTCGTTCTCTCTCTCAATCTCTCTCTCATTCAGTCTCAACGATTGTGCTTCCCTGCGCCTACCTATGCCATGTGTGGCGTGTCGCCCCTATGCCAAGTGTGGCGTGTCGTAGGCTCTTTTCCTATCTCTCTCTCTGTCTCTCTCTCAATCTCTCTCTCTCATTCTCCTTCAACAATCGTGCTTCTCTGTGCCTACCTATGCCATGGGTGGAGTGTCGTAGACTTTTTTCTAATCTCTCTCTCAATCTCTCTCTATCTCTCTCTCTCATTCTCCCTCAACAATCGTGCTTCTCTGTGCCTACCTATGCCATGTGTGGCGTGTCATAGGCTCTTTTCCAATCTCTCTCTGCCCCCTCTCTCTCTCTTTCTCTCTCGCAATCTCTCTCTCATTCAATCTCAACGATCGTGCTTCTCTGCGCCTACCTATGCCATGTGGGGCGTGTCGTAAGCTCTTTTGCAATCTCTGTCTCTCTCAATCTCTCTCTCTCTCATTCTCTCTCAACAATCGTGCTTCTCTGTGCCTACTTATAGTCATGTGTGGCTTGTCGTAGGCTCTCTTCCGATCTCTCTCTCTCTCTCTCTCTCTCTCTCTCTCTCTCTCAATCTCTCTCTCTCTCTCGCTCATTCTCTCTCAACAATAGTACTTTTCTGTGCCTACCTATGCCATGTGTTGCGTGTCGTAGGCTCTTTTCCA
>OY992876.1:336441227-336443727 GCA_963921405.1 Cepaea hortensis
CCCCCATATTCTCCCATTAAACGCTGTTCAACCCAGCTCCTATTTTAAACCTTGTATATACATTGCATACCCCACATGTAATAACAACATACCCCTCCATTACTACATATAGAGTCACTTCACTAACCACTACTTTAATTCATCTTCTAACTGAACTTCAAAGTAATAATCATTTTAAACACCCTTAAGGTAACTCAATCAATCCAAAACATCGTAAAAATAACTATCTAAGTTAACTTATTTTTCACATTTCATAAAACACAATTGAAGTCCCAACAATTGAGCAAACCATTTCAATCCCCTCATCATTATCCCCACACATTAATCAATGTACACATACATTATAAATTTCAAGACCATTTTCTGAGTACCCAATAATAATTTTCCGCTTTAGAAAAACTCCATCAAGTACCTTTGTAAACACAAAAATATCGTGTCCAACTTCTTCTTCTATCTGCCATCTGCAGAACCTTGTATCCCTCTATTCATCTATCACTTCTCCATTTCTTTAATAACCTCAAATTTTTTTCTATAATTGCAATATCTACATCAATGTCGCTATCCTCTCGAGGAGAGCTATCTTCTTTCATATCAGCTTCTTCATCAGTTTCTGACTTTTCATCCATCTCTTGTTCCCCATCTGTATATCCATTACTAGCAACCGCTAATCTCTTCCTTTCTAAATCCAATCTAATTTTCCTGTCTTGCCGTCTCAACAAATTTTCAAATAGTGGCATCTCTTCCTCACTCGAAGAATTCGCTCTAAGTTTCCTTTGCCTCTTATCCCGCCTTAAGTGTTCTACGTGTGAACGTGCAACATGCCCTGAAATTTGATTCTTAATAGTATACGACACTGGACCTTTACAACTCTCATCGAATCTGAATTACTCCAAGCTCAGCTACACTTATTTGTTATTTCCATATAACCATGGTCTTAATGCCTTCATGAGATTTCTAGTGTGCAACTCTGCTTCAGTCTTTTGTTGTTTTTGTGTTCCACTTTCCAATAGATAAACATCTTTCTTTTTAAAAGTATCATTTGCTCCCATCCTTGGAATTCGTCTCCTGGCTTTTGCTACTTTTCTGCCATATATACTGTTATCTTGTTCCGAAGAGTCACTAACTAAAAATTTGCCTGCTTGTCTACCACTAACCATACCGCACGAGGAAACATCTCGCTTCGAGTCAGGATCGTTCCTATTAATTCCTTTTAAATCTCTGTCTGGTGTACATTCTATACCAAAATCTGTGAGGTCTGAAGATTCTGATTCATAAGATTCCTCGGTTCCACATCCACGATTATACATAAGCAAAGTTTTTTCATTTCTAACTCTAACACTCTTTCTAATTTTCTTTCTGCTGTCTTCTGTCTTGGGTTGTCTAACTTTTGTACCTGTGTCTCTCTTTAATGCAACGGTGTTTCTCTTCGTCACTTTCAAGTCAGTTGGCTTTGATTGAGTTTCTACCAACTCGGTTTGACTTCCCTTCGTTATCTTGTTGTTTGGTTGTATCTGGGTTCTCTTTCCTACTATATCAACTTGTGTCTGTGTGTTCCGTTCTACCACTTCAATCATCTGCGTCTGTGTCTCTCTTTCCTGTCTACCCCTACAAATTGAAAACACCTGTCGATCATCAGCTAAGGTTCTATTAGTCTGATGCTGATTTTCTCCTTTGTTTGACTTTGCGAGTGCATATCTCAATCTTCTGATTTCAAACCATTGATTTCGTAATGTTTTCTGCTCCTCACTATTAGATGGCCAGTTCCATCTTTTCTTATAAAAATTCTGTCTCTGCCAACTGTTTTCCTCTGGCTTGCCATGTTGTCTCTCTTCATACCTTCGTGTTCTCGTTACGTCGTTTACATTCCACCTGTGACAGTTTCTGTCGTTGTTATAAAGCGGTTGTTTTCTAAAGCCATTCGATTGGAAACCTCTACTACGTTGTCTTAATACTGCATCCAGCCTTGATATTGCCTCGCCAACTCCAGTGAGTACCTGTGAAAAATCTTGGGATTCCATCCTAAAATTTATAATTATTAAGGAATATACAAACAATTCAGACAATACTAATTTCAAACTCAGCAACAATACATAATCTGTTAATTACTCTAATATTATCTAATTATCTTAACTAAAGGCCTCCAGTCGAAGATCCTGATGAAGAAATATTCCTGTTTTCAATCCTGAATTCTAACAAAAGAATTTAAATGACCTCCTGATTCGGAATTACCTACACCACATAAAAAAGGACTCTAACTAAGCTCGTTGAAATGAGCAGAACGAAGAAGAGCCTCTGGATTTCTTTTCTTAATAATTCAATCGGAGTCGAAATCAGATCTTTCCAATTCCTGACGTTGATTATGCTCGATATCAGGCTCGCAACAAGAATATTTGATTCCCTGCTCGATTACTGTAGATTCCCTTCGATTAAGGTCACCTTCACGCAAGCGACTTCAGCAAAAAAAAACTCACTTTCCAACAGCAATCTGTGATTTTCATAT
>OY992876.1:336448727-336651227 GCA_963921405.1 Cepaea hortensis
AAAAAAAAAACACACACACACAAATACTCACACAGTCGTTCAGTCACACACCCATACATACTTCCTTACATACACACACATATACCCACTCACAATCACATATACTACAGCAGGCTATTCGGAAGCAGACCGCTTTGCGTTGATTTCCATGATATGAGACGTCGGCAGTTCAGATGAAACTGCACACTACTGGATGTGAACATAATTAGTAAATCACAAACAGTGAATAAATGCTGGGGTTTATTGCAACGTCCTATAAAGAACACACACCTAACATATACTAGGAACATATTTATGAGGTTTGGAAGCCTGTTACTTTCCTCGCGGTCGTTCGTCATATCAAACACCACACACACACACACAGTGTTGTGGGAATGTGGGATTCTAATCTTCACATATACTATATTACGTCATCAAAAGGGGGGTGTCGAGCTATCTGCTTCTAGCCTTTTCTTCACATGAGCTCCGCAATCCGGTAATAACACTAACGCGCGCGCGCGTGTGTGTGTGTATGTGTGTGTGTGTGTGTGTGTGTGTGTGTGTGTGGTGAGTGTGTGAGTGTGTGTGGTGGATTACGTCTGTACAAGTGTAAGGTCACGGAATGATTATATAGCGGTGCCCAGTTCCTTTTCTCGCTACCGTCTCATCTAATGAACTCCACACAAATGGCTACACCGCTACAGGAGTGTGTGGAATGCTATATACATCTGTTAAAACTACAGAAGTGTGGTTTCTACATAAGAATGCTGACAATACCTCATCATCATCATCATTACCATAATAACTATCATCATCATCATCATCATTACAATCATAACTATCATCATCATCATTATCATCATCATTACAATTATACCAATCACCATTATTACAATCTTAACCATCATCATCATTACAATCATAACTATCATCATCATCATTACAATCTTAACCATCATCACAATCACCACAATCATCAGCGTCACCACCGTCTCATCATCATTACCATAATCCGATAAGATGGTTCTCAGGTTGAAAATATGGTGACTGGTTCAAGTGCCCAGTCTAAAACTGTGCTATACTTGTTCTAATTCATATTCTACTACATGAAGCTATGGCCTACTATGGACAACACATTTTGTTTTGTTTGTTACATACCCTTTTTACAGAACATCGCAGTCAACACCAGCAGATCTCTTGGCAAGTATACGTTCATTAGTGTCCCATTGTTTTCTGAACGACCGGCACCCATACCAACGCGAAACCAACGCAACCGGTCAACTGCCAAATCGCTCGCAGCTGTGGTTTGAACGCGGGTATACGGGATTATGAACCGCGTCCGCTCCCTCTTCGTCACGGAGACAGGCGGACAACAAATTACACGTCCGAAATTTGGCTGCTTCATTTTTTCAGTTTATTCAGATTATTAATCTGAAGCTGAGATGGGGAACCTCATTATAACCTTTCTTCTGAGGTTGAACGGGGTTGAGGTCATGGAAACACGACATGACTCCATACACATTCTGCATATTCTAGCTCCCATGACAAGCGGGTTTTGCTATAATGACATTTATGTGATAATACTGCAGTCAACCACACCACACACTGAGTGCCCACAGTCAACCACACCACACACTGAGTGCCCACAGTCAACCATACCACACACTGAGTGCCCACAGTCAACCTCACCACACACTGAGTGCCCACAGTCAACCTCACCACACACTGAGTGCCCACAGTCAACCTCACCACACACTGAGTGCCCACAGTCAACCACACCACACACTGAGTGCCCACAGTCAACCTCACCACACACTGAGTGCCCACAGTCAACCATACCACACACTGAGTGCCCACAGTCAACCTCACCACACACTGAGTGCCCACAGTCAACCATGCCACACACTGAGTGCCCACAGTCAACCACACCACACACTGAGTGCCCACAGTCAACCATGCCACACACTGAGTGCCGACAGTCAACCTCACCACACACTGAGTGCCCACAGTCAACCATGCCATACACTGAGTGCCCACAGTCAACCACACCACACACTGAGTGCCTACAGTCAACCACACCACACACTGAGTGCCCACAGTCAACCATGCCACACTCTGAGTGCCCACAGTCAACCACACTACACATAGAGTCCCCATAGTCAACCACACCACAGTTAAAGTACCCATAGTCAACCACACTACACACAGAGTCCCCATAGTCAACTACACCACACATAGAGTTTTTTTTGTTTTTGTTTTTAGCATATCCTTTACAGGACTTAGCTGTCAACACCAGCATCTTTCAGCTGTATGTTGATCTCTTGGCAAGATTACGCTCAGTAGTTTGCCATTGCTTTCTGAGCGGCCGGCTCAGTATCCCGCAAGTCACGAGCGGGGGTCGAACCGCCTCAGCTCTCGCTCCGCTACGAGACTCTGCGTGATAAACGGGATTACAGAGAGAAAGTGTTGTAACCCCACAGCCAGAGAGACCGGCACACATAGAGTGCCAACTGATATATACAAAAACGAGGTTAGCACCATATGCTCACTACACCTAAAGGCACACACAGGGCTCCGTTCAATCATTATGTGTATCCCGGAGCAGTTTCCTGCTACATTATTTAGGCCTGACAATGGGTCACTAGCCTTTCCCTCACTTAGCAGGCGACAAGCCCAGGCGTCGAACCCTCGTCAGACCGTGCTCATTACATTATCACCGCAGCTCCCAATCAACTTCGGTACGGTGGCTGCTTCACAAGATTGTGTGGGATGACCAGTTGCCTTTCACATCGCCTATTATGGGCATTTCATGGAAAATGTTTTAATTATCCAGTAGCCATTGCAAGCGAAGTAACCGCTGGCCCCACTGTATGCTTTTACGTCACAACCCCACTACTTAAATGATTAAGCGCCACGGGATGATTAATCGTCTTAAGCGACCTCCCATATTTGCCATAGGCTCATATATCACCGAAATATTGTCATTGCGTATTAATATAACATGTCTGCTACCATATGAACAACTTTAAAGTCATAACTGCGGCACATCTTTATTTCCCCTTTTCCGCCATCCATTTTTGTTTGATTGACAACTACTTTTTATTCGGCACTGTATCTGTTACTATACGTAGATTTACTTCGGACCCTTAGCCGTGCCATGTTCCCGGACACTCCCTTTGGCATTATCACAAACACGGAAGTCGTTGTGGCTGAGAGGTTTAACGAAGGCAAGCTTTATCTTCAGATCGCGGCCTAGTGAGTTCGTTCAGAGTCTGGTCAGTTGGACTTAAACGCTGACTTCTCGTCCTTGACTTTGGGAGGTCAATTACAAGTACCTAAGAAGTTGGAGTAAGTTCTCCTGCTGTCGAGGGACACGGGTAACAGGAAAAGCTAATTCAAAATTTGGTCCTGACAAACGGACAACAAAACGGATTTATATGTGAATAACGAAGACACAAACAATAGACTGCGCGATTTATGGCCTGGTATATTTCGCTTCATCTCATCGGGTATATACTCCAGAAATCACACAACATAGGCTAAAATATTTTGATACATCCTTCAAGCTGAAATATACAACCCATATTTTCTCACAGAAATGTGAAATATGCTGCGAAATATGCTAGGCAATAAATCATACAATCTATTGTGTGTCTTCTTTATTCAAATTCACAACGTGAAAACACTAGTTGGAATATATATGTCTGTAAATACTCCCTAGCCTAGGGGTTAACGTGTTTCTTCGTAATCCCGTATATTTTCGTTAGTAACATAACCTGCGCCAGAATCGGTAGCGGTTCTCGCCGCGTTGGTAACTTAGGGGTATGTGAGCCGGCCGCTAAGAAAGCAATGGCAAACTACTGAGCGTAATCTTGCCTAGTAAGTAAGTAAGTAATCTTTATTTTCCAAGGGTTGAGAATTGGGCACGCAGGCCTGTCTGACATTCTGCCCTTCTTCTCTATTTCCTCTCATACATTCTTTCATTCAACATCTCTTATGAAGCAATTTTTTGACAACAAAAGAACAATAAGCATTAAAACGCATGAAAAATAATCAGTAATACATGACTCGTGGAGGCAATGATTAACATGGGCATCATGAATACCCAAGGTGGGTGTAACGTGCCATACATATGGGAATGTTGTTTTGCTAGGTGTCGTTCAAGATAATTTACCATTACTATTGCCTTTGTTGCTGTTATTTTTTTTAAAGGGGGCATGTAGTCTGTCCTGAGGTAGTGTCATCAGTAGTACATCAACAGCAGCTGAAAAATGATGATGTTGACTGCAACGTCCTGTAAGTGAATATGCAACAATATATATATATATATATATATATATATATATATATATATATATATATATATATATATATATATATATATATATATGCCGGCTGCCTGGCAGAGGGTTTAGCAGCTTTCTCCGTTAACCCGAATACTCTCGTGGTCGACGTGAGCGGACGAGAATTAGGAGTGGTTCGAGTCACGCCAGTGACTTATGAGAGTATGCAACCGGTCGCTCAGAAAGTCGTGGCGTGCTGATGAGCGTAATCTAGCCAAGGAATCAACATACAGCTGAAAGATGCTGGTGTTGACCACAATATCCTGAAACCGGATGGAAACGCGAAAAAAAAAAAAAAAAAAAAAAAAAAAAAAAAATATATATATATATATATATATATATATATATATATATATATATATATATATATATATATATATATATATATATATATATATCCTGATAAGCAAAAGGTTTCGAAATGCATTAACAGTTGTAAAAACAGTTCCAAATGCAGACTGTTACAGTGATCACAGATTAATTACTGGCACATTGAGGGTAAAGTTAAAGAAAGTCAAGTATACAGCAGAAAACCCTAAATATGACTTGTGCAAATTGAAAACTGACAAAGAAATACAAGATAATTTTAACATAGAAGTAAAGAACAAATTTGATTTATTGTCTGATCTAGAGATCCTATTTCAAGATGTAGATGATCAATGGGAAATGCTGAATAATTCAATCAGTTGTGCAGCAGAAAAAACTATTCCAAAAGTAAAGAAAGTTGGCCGTAAGACATGGATGACTGAAGAAATTTTACAACTAATGGAAACAAGAAGACAGAACAAAAATAATCCTGCCAAATATGAAGAAATTCACAGAAAAGTCAGAACCTTATGTAAGGAGGCTAAAGAAACATGGCTTGAGAAAAATTGCAGAGAAATTGAAAAACAACACAACAGTAAAAATGCGAAACTAATGCACAAAAGAATTCAGGAGATTACTAATCAAAGAACACGTACATCAGCAGGCTGCCTAAAGACAAAAGATGGAAGAGTCATAATAGAAAAAGATCAGATTTTACATGTATGGTCAGATTACGTGAAAAACCTTTATGACGATAGCAGAGACGAACAATATATTGTTCAAAATAACAATGAAGGGCCAGCAATTTTGAAGATGGAGGTTCAGAATGCTCTTAATCATATGAAATCTGGCAAAACCCCCGGTCCAGACAGCGTCACAACAGAAATGATTAATGCTTTAGAAGAATATGGAATAGATAAAGTTACCAGTCTGCTTAATACAATATATGATACTGGAAACATACCTCATGAGTTATGTAATTCTGTATTTATTGCAATCCCAAAGAAATCAGGAGCCTTGGAATGTGATCAACATCGAACAATTAGTATAATGAGTCACATCATGAAGATTTTGCTAAGAATTATCATGCAAAGAGTTAGGAGGAAAATACAACCTGAAATAGGAGAAGAACAATGTGGGTTTGTAGTAGGCAAGGGTACAGTAAATGCTGTGTATATACTGAGAACCGTAATCGAACGTTCTATAGAAGTAAACAAAGATCTACATCTTTGCTTCATTGACTACACAAAGGCTTTTGATAAAGTGAGACATGTCAACATGATAAGGATGCTTGAAGATCTACAAATTGATGGGAAAGACCTTAGACTTGTAAAAAACATATATTGGAAACAACAAGCTGCCATAAGAGTTGATAATGAAGTAAGCCAATATCAGCCTATTAAGAGAGGTGTGAGACAGGGATGTGTAATGTCTCCAGATCTGTTTTCCCTGTACAGTGAAAATATTTTCAGAAATATTGAAAATATGGAAGGAATCAACATTGGGGGACGATGCATCAATAACATTAGATATGCAGATGATACAGTCTTGATTGCAGACAATGAACAGGACCTGCAAAATTTAGTAGATGCGGTTGTTACACACAGTGAACAACAAGGGTTAGAATTAAATTGTAAAAAGACACAGATTCTGGTCGTCACTAAGAAGAACGAAATACCACAGTGTAATATACAAGTAAATGGGAATATTCTTCAACAAGTGAATAGGTACAATTACCTCGGAACAGTAATAACATCTGATGGGAGATGCCTTGAAGAGATTAGAACAAGAATCGCCATGGCAAAAGTAGCCTTTAGCAAGATGAAAAACATACTGACCAATAAAAAGATGTCAATTGAAATGAGAAAAAGAGTGTTGAGATGCTACATAGAACCTGTACTTTTATATGGATGTGAAGCTTGGACAATGAGCAGCCAGGCTGAAAAACATCTGATGGCTGTAGAAATGTGGTTTCTGAGGAAAATGCAAAGAATACCATGGACAGCCAGAAAGACCAATGAACAAGTCCTTCAAGAAACAAATGAAGATCGTAAACTGATCAGAGACATTAGACGTAGACAGTCACAATTTTTTGGGCATGTTATGAGAAGAAATGATTTGGAGAACTTGGTGACAACTGGTAAGATCGAGGGGAACAGACCAAGGGGAAGACCTAGAAACAAGTATCTGGATGGCTTGGCCTTGTGGCATGGTCGAGACAGAAACACGGAACTGATCCACGACTCTGTTGATCGAGTGAGATGGCAGAACATGACCGCCCACGCTTACCGGCATGGCACATGATGGATGGATGGATATATATATATATGCGCGTGCGTGTTTACACTTCACACGCCTAAAATACAACCACCTTAACCCATCATCATAACACGCTCGTTCAGTCAAATCTTAACACTAATTAACGCTTACAATATTTCAGCTCTTACAAGTGATTATTTGTTTACATGCGAAACTCAGCGCCATGTTGCGCGCTCACACGTCGAACACGCCTGGACAGAGACGCCATCTTAGCACTACATTTTCTTTGACTTGGCCACGTGGCCTGCCTTCCACCTCAGAACGAGTCGACCCAATAACATCCACTTTACAACCGGTCTAAATCCGCGTGAATCAATAATCCCTCCCTTGCAGGTGCCTCACCAGCCCACGTGCGGCGGTTGTGGCATTATCTTGACTTTTGAAAGAATCATCGTTTCAATCATTACTCACTGGAATGAAATAATGTGTGTTTGTCTTTGGCTAAAGTCGTCGGCAAGTGCCTTGCCGAGTGGCGTAGACAGTCGTGTATTTCTACTCTTTGCGATCTTCAACAGCATGTATCAATTCGTGAGCGCCAGTCAATATACGTGAAACTGCTCGTGTGCCGACATATTTACGTCCCAAGAAATAAGGCTGCTAAGACTCTTCTCTTGTTGTCTTCCTATATCTCTCTTTCTACAAATCTTTCTAGTTGTTACCACATGCTTCGCCCCCCCCCCCCCTTTTTATAATTTGGCCAAAACTGATGATTGCCTCTTCCATATGTTTGTAATCAGTTTTATTAATTTTTCGGCTTTTTAGTTGTTGGTTTTGTTCCATCGCTTTGAATTCAAATGTAGTCCACGCTAAACTGATCGTTGCGAGTAGGCCATCGTTCCCAATTACCAGTGTCTCTCGCCATCAAGCGAACCCACTCCGATTCCAGATACTTGTAATTTACGTCCCCAAGTCAAGGTCGAGTAGTGAACATTTTATTCCAACTAATCAGTGTTGGGGTTGAATCCGCTACCTCGCCATCAGCACACCAGAAGTTTACGAACAAGCTTCCTAATCAGTTTGGCCGCGCTGACCCCCAAGTTGTATTATAACCCAATACTTAGCAAATAAATAAATACAGCCTTTGCACGCGTGCTCCTATAGCGGGTGGGTTGGTGTAACGGTTATGAGTTTATGCATTAACACAGCCGGTCTAGAGTACGACGCCAGCACTCGACGTTCGCTATGAGCGGGGAAGACTAGCCACAGATTAATCCGGGCACTCAGGCTTTAGCAAATGTGGAGGTCTACTACACTTCACATACCTGCAGCACGTTCCTGTTAGGGGACATTTTAATGTGGGGGTTGAATGTGAGGAGAATGAGTGAGGCGTTCATATGTCTTCAGTTGATTCGTGTACTTGCGGGACACGTTGGGACAAATGACACACGAGATGGGACAATTTGTGTCTCTTCTCTTCCTCATCTCATCTCATCTCATCCTCGTCTCTTCTCTTCTCTTCTCTTCTCTTCTCTTCTCTTCTCCCTTCTCTTCGCATCTTATCTCATCTCAACTCATCTTATCTCATCTTATCTCATCTTACCTCACCTCATCTCATCTCTGCTCTTATTACCATATTTTATCTTATCTTACCTCACCCTGCCTTATCTTATCTTACCTCATCTTACGCCATCTTATCTTATTTTTACCTAATCTTATCTTATCTTGCCTTATCTTATCTGATCTCATCCGATCTTATAGTGCGTCTGTGGCTTAGGAGACAGTGAACCCCTCAGTGTCGTCACTCCCAGACATACCGAGTGCAGGTTTCTTATCAGTCGCCGGTCATTTGGAAGTAGATCGCTTTAAGCCGATTTCGATGATATGAGCGTTGGCCGTCTAGAAAGCAATGGCAAAGTACAAAACCTAACATTGCCCAGTAAATCAAAAACAGCCAACGTTTAAAAAAACCAAAGCAATGTGGTCTGTTGCCAGAATGCCTACTGTCTGTCTGTCTTTTTGTGTCTATGTTTATATGTTTGTTTCTTTGCGTCTTTGTCTGTCTATTGGTCTGTCTGTCTCTTTGTGCCTATACATATCTGTCTCTTTGGTCTCTGTCTGCCTACATTTATACATTCCTACCTAAATAATACTTACTTGCACGACTGCCTGCCTGCATGTCTGCCTGCCTGGCTGACTGTCTGCTTATATTTTCCATTTTCTTTCTCTATTTGCGATAAGATAAAATAAGATAAGATAAGATAAGATAAGATAAGATAAGATAAGATAAGATGGAAATCCCATAATAAAATCAGCGAATGTAATATTTATATTTCAACATTTCACTAATACTTCTCAAGCCGGCTCCATGGCCGAGGAGTTAGCAGCTTTCTCCGCTAACCCCGAATACTCTCGTCACGTGACGCGACGAGAATTAGCAGTGGTTCGAATTGCAAAAGTGACTTATGAGAGTATGGAGCCGGTCGCTCAGAAAGTCGTGGCGTGCTGATGAGCGTAATCTAGCCTAGGAATCAACATACAGCTGAAAGATGCTGGTGTTGACCGCAATATCCTGAGACAGGATGGAAACGCGGGAAAAAAAAAAAAAAAAAAACTAATACTTCTCATATACAATATGTACATAGTTAGTTAGCCGCGGTTCCAACTTCACAGCAACGGGTCGTCCCCATTATGCTCCGTTCCTGTGCCAGTGAATATCACATAAAACGCTCCCCACTGCCCAATGTGAAAAGTGGAAAAGACAGGAGTCTCGACAAACAACAGCCCGCACAGATACACTGTGCATAATGCCGCCGCCAGAATGTCAACACAATAGTCCCCCACGAAACATCCAGTTTATCTCTGATGTACATGTACATCATAATCATCATCAAGTGCAAGGCGATCAGCTGACTCCCTTAAATATGTGTATAAAGCCATATGTCATTATTATAATAATTATGGTGAGTTATGCAATCAAAAGGCTGGGTCTTTTTAGAGGGGTACAGGGGCGAGAAAGTAAGAGAGAGAATATGAACTGGAAAGAAATAGGTATATTAAGCTCCTGCGAGAAGAAACGTACTAAACATCAACACGTGGCACATACCTTACAAGGAAATCCATCTCGTATCCCGAAATACAGGTGAAAATCCAAAATCAGAAGCACTCAATCTATATATATAAAAGAGACTGTCTGTCTGTCTGTATGTATGTCCTTTATGCGTTCGCGAACGGTCCATCCGATTTAGATGAAATTTTCTACACGTCTTCCTCTCATTTCCGCGCTGCCAACTGTCATATTTGTTTAGTGTAAAATCGGCTACTTACTTAATATTATTTAATATTTCATTTTTCATTATAATTTCTATATAGCGAGGGGACTTAACTCTAGAAATGTTATTTCAAGGGGTATAACTTTTAATAACATTGCTATATACCTTATAGTCATATTGTTGCATCATTTTCAAAGATTTATAAACTCTTTGTCTATAGTTATTTACAGGCATATGAGTTATAATAAATAATGATATAATCTTTAAGGCATTTTCAAAGTTTTCATAAAAATAATGCATAATGCATAACATTGTAACTCATCTTTTTATGCTTAAAGAAGTTATCTACAGTCATGTAGGTGATTAAAAACAGTTTTCATTAAAAATAATGGATGGTGTGTGGAAGGACATTCTTTTAAGTAACTTTTTTTGTTGTTGTATGAATTTAATGAGACGCTCCCCGCCAGGAGCTGGGCGAAGCCACGCCGGGTCAGATAGATAGGCAGACCCACCTTTTCGCTGCAGTTATCTACAGGCATATGTGTTATAATCCTCCTCCTCCTCTCCCCTCCTACCCTCTTCCACTCTCCCTCCTCCCTCTTCCCCCTCCTCCTAATCACTCCTCTTCCTTCCTCCTCCCTTCTCCTCCTCTCTCCTCCTCCTCCCTCTTCCTCTCTTCTCCCCCTCCTCCTCCTCCCTCTCCTCCCTCCTAATCCTCCCCTTTCTCCCTCCTCCTTCTCCTCCTCCTGCGTTCTCCTCCTCCCTCTTCCTCCTCCCCTCCCTCCTCCTCATCTCTCCTCCTCCCTACTCTTCCCTCCTCCACCTCCCTCTTCCTCCTCCTACTCCTCCTTTTTCTTCTTCTGCTGCTGCTGCTGCTCCATTTACTCAATTTAATTGTTGGGGGAGGATGTAAAGATCTTTCAAGTGCTCTTTCTAATACTTTTTGTAAGTTGGTCTTCGTTTATCTAAGGTTGTTCTAACTGCAACCAATAAATGATTAGACAGACAGGCAGACAGACAGACAGACAGAGAGGGAGGGACGGACGGACGGACAGACAGACAGACAGACAGATAGTCGGGAACGGGAACTTGTATGACTACTTATATGAATTAAATGAGAAGCTCCCCATCAGGAGCTGGGCGATGCCGGGCCGGGTCAGACAGACAGACAGACAGACAGACAGACAGACAGATAGATAGATAGTCGGGAACGGGAACGAGAACTTATATGACTACTTATATGAATTAAATGAGATGCTCCCCATCAAGGACTGGGCGAAGCCGGGCCGGGTCAGCTAGTAAATATATAAAATGAATAATATAATAAAATAAAAACACACACACGCGTAAAATATGACACACAGAACGACGTTTCGATTCTCAGAATCTTTGTCAAGTACAAGACAACACGGATAGATACGACAACGAAATATAAAAAAGCACAACACTAAAAATCACAACCACTATGTATCCATGTGGGAGCAGAAAAGACGGATTTGCCAGGTGAGAAGACACTTTTGGCTGCAGAGTTTAAATATAGTTGCCAGATAGGATTGAAAAAAAAATGCGAACAGTCTGATATGAAAATATAGGTGTGTGGAGACAGTGGTATGGATATAGGGGGGGGGGGAGAGAGAGAGAGAGAGAGAGAGAGAGAGAGAGAGAGGACAGCATAGTAATGGACAGTGTAAACAGTTGGAGAAGGTGGCACAGTTATACAGTGGCGTCCACAACAGTATTAATACCTGCTGGATGGACGCATCCCAGATTGTTGATTAGTTGGCATTCAATTTTTAACCTAACGGAGCTATTTCCGTAGCAGGTTTTCAATGCGGTGACACATACATCGTCGACTCCATTATGGTTGGAGGAATTTAAATGGTTGGGGACAGGTTTGTCAGCGCCCTGATTGATGTCTCTGAGGTGTTCTCTAAAACGGTCCGCAAGACGTCTGCCTGTTTGACCAATGTATTTCATGTCACATCGTTTGCAGATGATGACATAAATCAGATTGCGGGATGTACAAGTGAAAGAATCTTTCAAGGAGAAGGTGCCTAGGAGAAATGTGATCTCCGGTGTCTGAACAACGTATGGGCATGTCAGACAGTTCTTACGATGGCATTCGAATGTGCCCACAGATGAACTAACGGTGGGGAGGCGACTATGCACAAGGTGGTCTCTGACGCTCTGGTTACGGCGAAAAATTACCCTAGGGCCATCGGAGAATACCTCACGAGTGGTTGGATCGGATTCCAAGATGGACCAGTGTCTCAGGAAAATATGCTTGATGGCATAGGCATGTGGATGGAAGGTGAGGATGAGCTTGGGTGCATTGTTAGGAGGTCGCGTTTGTTTGACGAGGGACATTTCCCGCGAGACTTGGGTTATGCGACAGAAAGCTGTGGACAAGACGTCCTCTGGGTAGGACCGTCTGCGGAAAAAGTCAAGCATTTCATGGGCTCTCTCGAGGAAATCATTATCATCCTGACAGATACGACGAAGGCGGAGTAGCTGAGAATATGGGATGGAATCTTTGCAGCTTTTGGGGTGGGATGAGCTGTACAGGAGGAAACCGTGAGCATCAGTTGGTTTGTAGTACACAGAGGTCGTAAGGCCTGTAGGATTTAATTTCATAGTGGTGTCAAGGAAATTGACAGAAGTGGTGGAAATTTCTGTGGTGAATTTGATCGATGGATGGAAGTCATTGACATAATTGATGAAGCGGTTCAGTTCCGCCTCTGCCATGTCGGTGAGACCTATGCCATCATCGATGTAGCGTCGGTAAAAGGAAGGGAGAAGACCATCATAGCTGAGTTCAATCTGGTGTTCCAGATGTCCCATAAATAAACATGCGTAGCTGGGACACCGCTGATTTGTTCAAAGTAGTGGCCATTGAATTCAAAGGAATTGTTGGCGAGGACCAATTCAGCGAGTCTCACAAGTGGGCGAGTAGGGATGGCTTGATCTGTGCGTTGATCCAGAAAGAACTGTAGCGCCCTGAGGCCATCAGCGTGAGGAATGGAGGTGTAGAGGGAACATACATCCATTAGGAATAGTCTGTATGTGTTCCCAGGAGTCAGTTGGAGAGAGTTGAATGAGAGTAACGCATGCGTTGTATCCTTGATGTATGACGGGAGATTCGCAACTAGAGGTTGGAAAATCCTGTCAAGAAACGCTGAGATCAGTTCAGTTGGGCATGAGCAGGCAGAAACTATCGGGCGTCCAGGATTTTTTAGTTTATGTATTTTGGGCAGCATGTAGAGGGTGGGTTTGCCCAAGTCAGAGTCATGGATGTGAAGTGAAGAGGCACTGGGTGGTAAGGCATCCTCACGTATGAGCTGTTTGATGGTGTTTTGAATCTTCCGGTTATAGGAGAGAGTGGGGTCTCCGGCACAGGGGGAATAATTGGCAGGTTTATTTAGTTGGGACATGACTTCCTCGACATATAGATCTTTCCGCCAAACAACCACCGCACCACCTTTATCCGCCGGTTTGATGACTATGTCCTGTCTGCGCTGTAGTTGGGATAGGGCACGCCATTCGGGAGGGGATAGGTTGGAGCGTTTCAAGCGAGGGAAAGAAAGTTGCTTAATCTCGTGGAGTGTGTTAGCTATGTAGAGGTCAAGCGCGTTGGAAGCTCCGGAAGGTGGGGTCCATGTGGAACGGGATTTGGTTGAAGATGGAAAAATGTCAGGAGGTTGTGGGGTGGGACTGTGGACAGGCTTGTCTCTGTGGTGGTACTTGAGGCGGAGTCGTCTGTGGAAGTTGGAAACGTCTTCCAAAATAGCGCGACTGTCCATACGGGGGCGTAGAGGGACAAAGCTGAGACCTTTCCCTAAAACAGCATGTTCTTCCGGAGACAGTGGTAGGTCAGGCGGTATGCATACCACTTTGGTGTGGTTGATAGGTGTCGAAGTGGGGAGAGGGACATGGGGACGTAGATGGCTAATTTTGTCTTTCTTACGTGCGGATAGCCATAGGTATAGCTCTCTATATAATAAATCTATTTTAACTTTCTCCTAGTGACCACATACTCTATATAGTTTTTGCCTTCACGTGATATGCCCATTATATTATTATTATTATTATTATTATTATTATTATTATTATTATTATTATTATTATTATTATTATTTTGTTGCATATCCCTTACAAGACGTTGCATTTTTCTGCTGCTGTTGATATACTAGGCAAGATTACGCTCAGTAGGTTGCCATTGCTTTCTGAGCGGCCGGCTCACGTACTCCTTAAGTTACCAGCTTTGCGAGAACCACTACCGATTCTCGCGCAGGTTACGTTACTCACAAGAATTTACGGGATTACGGAGAAAGATGTTAACCCCTAGGCCATTATTATTATTATTATTATTATTATTATTATTATTATTATTATTATTATTATTATTATTATTATTATTATTATTATTATAGTGCATGTCGGTTTGTACAGTACTTTGCAATCAACCTGTCTTTATTGACTATATGTGATTTACCAGACATTTTTATGTTCAGTAGTTTGCCATTGCTTTCTGAACGAGAAGTCAACAGTTAAGTCCTACCCACCAGTGTTTGAAATGAACCTAATACGCCATCGTCAGCAGAGTGAGAGTGCATTATACATTTTGGCCATGCCGACCTCTAATAATAATGATAACAATTGTATTAATAACTAAGCAAAGCTTGATACATAGTGAAATAGTGTGCCCTATTATGTTTTTTGTTTTTTTCCTACATTGCCCTAATCTCAGCATAAAATAGGTACGAGGAAATTGTCTGGGAAGAAACGGTGATTGGCAACATATTAAACACACCTCACTGACTAATCTAAACATGAGGTTATATCATCATCATCATCATCATCATCATCATCATCATCATCATCATCATCATCATCATCATCATCATCATCATCATCATCATCATCATCACTGATGAATGCTCTCTCTCCCCACGACTCGCTCTTTCCGCTGGGCACACTAAGCCAAAAGCCCTAGCGCGTGCAGATTTTCTTAAATCTTAATCCGCACCTGATTGCATTACAAGATTGAAAACATGGCACCTTTACAGGTGTTATTGCATGGTGCTTCTCTGTCTGACTCTGATGTGTGTGTGAGTACGCGAGTGTGTGTGTGTTGTGTGTGTGTGTGTGTGTGTGTGTGTGCTCGCGCGTACGCGCGTGCGTGCGTGTCCTGTTCCACTAACTGTCCCGGTTGTCCCACTACTTTCAGGGATTTCACTCCCAATGTCCCCTACCACTTACAGCGAATGGCATCGTTAACCGACTAGAGACACTGCATTTGATTGGCTGGCAGTGAGGTGTAAGCGACGTTCTGGTTGGGCACATCTTGGATGAATGGTCACGTGCAGATTGGGCCCATGCACACGATACGCTGTTCCATGTATTGTCTTATTTTGATTCTTTTGAGCAGCCGGCGTTTTATCCAAAGAATATTTCTCAAAAACACTCCTTGTCCCTTTTGAATTCAAATTCCACTCATTCTTACACGAAAATAAAGGTTTCAAAAAATTACCAAGATTGCGAAAGGACAATGGCAGTAGGACAAAAATTATCGATGTAATGTTTTTTACTATGCAAATGGATTCTCATTCAAAGTCTGCGAATACAATTAAGGGTTGTTTTGCCACGTGCAATGTTAAACCAGTAGAGACAAGAATTCATTTTTAAGTTGGAGTGGTTGTTGATAAATTTCTTCCCCGAGGTCTATAGTTCCTTCTGTCGAATTGTGTCATTTTTTTTCATATTTCTCGGCTATATAGTTTAGACTCGGATAAAAGTAATCAGTAGATTAGACTGGGGGAGGGGAGGGGGCGCCATGGCTAAGAGGTCACGGTGTCCGACCAAGGCTTAGACGGCCCTGGGCTGGGCTGGGCATCCTTCCAACAATTATTTTCTGATAGAGTGCCAAGGATTATATATCGCCAAATATAACCTTCCATATGGATAGCAGGACGATATATCGCCAAACTACGGTCATCGTAGTATTTGTTTTGATTCGTGGTATCTTCGGCAATTTCAATGCTCATTGAACGGAAATTTAGATAATAATACTTGTTCATTTCTTCTTCTTCTTTCGTTCGCTTGTAATATGTCTATAACTGCAATGTTGTCTTTTGTATGAATTTAACTGTCTTTGTTACAGCACATAGGAATTTTATAATGACGTGGAGTCTGCTTTGAAGAACTGCAAAAAATCAGAAATAAATATCATAATGGGTGATTTCAACGCAAAAATAGGACAGCAAGGCGATGGATGCAGTGTAGGCAACCATGGTTTGGGAGAGAGAAATGAAAGAGGATACAGACTTGTAGAATGGGCAAAAGAACAAGAAATGGTTGTAGGAAACACCTGGTTTAAACAACATCCTAGAAGATTATGGACATGGAGGAGTCCAGACAGCAGGATTAAAAACCAGATAGATTACATCCTGATTAGCAAAAGGTTTCGAAATGCGTTAACAGTCGTAAAAACAGTTCCAAATGCAGACTGTTACAGTGATCACAGATTAATTACAGGCACATTGAGGGTAAAGTTAAAGAAAGTCAAGTATACAGCAGGAAACCCTAAATATGACTTGTGCAAATTGAAAACTGACAAAGAAATACAAGCTAATTTTAACATAGAAGTAAAGAACAAATTTGATATATTGTCTGATCTAGAGATCCTGTTTCAAGATGTAGATGATCAATGGGAAACGATGAAGAATTCAATCAGTTGCGCAGCAGAAAAAACTATTCCAAAAGTAAAGAAAGTGGGCCGTAAGACATGGATGACTGAAGAAATTTTACAAATAATGGAAACAAGAAGACAGAACAAAAATAATCCTGCCAAATATGAAGAAATTCACAGAAAAGTGAGAACCTTATGTAAGGAGGCAAAAGAAACATGGCTTGAGAAAAATTGCAGAGAAATTGAAAACAACACAACAGTAACAATGCGAAACTAATGCACAAAAGAATTCAGGAGCTTACTAATCAAAGAACACGTACATCAGCAGGCTGCCTAAAGACAAAAGATGGAAGAGTCATAATAGAAAAAGATCAGATATTACATGAATGGTCAGATTACGTGAAAAACCTGTATGACGATAACAGAGACGAACAGTATGATGTTCAAAATAATAATGAAGGACCAGCAATTTTGAAGATGGAGGTTCAGAATGGTCTTAACCATATGAAATCTGGCAAGACCCCCGGTTCAGACAGCGTCACAACAGAAATGATTAATGCTTTAGAAGAATATGGAATAGATCAAGTTACCAGTCTGCTTAATACAATATATGATACTGGAAATATACCTCAGGAGTTACGCAATTCTGTATTTATTGCAATCCCAAAGAAATCAGGAGCCTTGGAATGTGATCAACATCGAACAATTAGTATAATGAGTCACACCACGAAGATTTTGCTAAGAATTATCATGCAAAGAGTTAGGAGGAAAATACAACCTGAAATAGGAGAAGAACAATGTGGGTTTGTGGAAGGCAAGGGTACAGTAAATGCTGTGTATATACTGAGAAACATAATCGAACGTTCTATAGAAGTAAACAAAGATCTACACCTTTGCTTTATTGACTACACAAAGGCTTTTGATAAAGTGAGACATGTCAACATGATAAGGATGCTTGAAGATCTACAAATTGATGGAAAAGATCTTAGACTTGTAAAAAACATATATTGGAAACAACAAGCTGCCATAAGAGTTGATAATGAAGTAAGCCAATATCAGCCTATTAAAAGGGGTGTGAGACAGGGATGTGTAATGTCTCCAGATCTGTTTTCCCTGTACAGTGAAAGTATTTTCAAAAATATTGAAGATATGGAAGGAATCAACATTGGAGGACGATGCATCAATAACATTAGATACGCAGATGATACAGTCTTGATTGCTGACAATGAACAGGACCTGCAAAATTTAGTAGATGCGATTGTTACACACAGTGAACAACTAGGGTTAGAATTAAATTGTAAAAAGACACAGATTATGGTCGTCACTAGGAAGGACGAAATACCACAATGTAATATACAAGTAAATGGGAATATTCTTCAACAAGTGAACAGGTACAATTATCTCGGAACAGTAATAACATCTGATGGGAGATGCCTTGAAGAGATTAGAACAAGAATCGCCATGGCAAAAGTAGCCTTTAGCAAGATGAAAAACATATTGACCAATAAAAAGATGTCAATTGAAACGAGAAAAAGAGTGTTGAGATGCTACATTGAACCTGTACTTTTGTATGGATGTGAAGCGTGGGCAATGAACAGTCAGGCTGAAAAACATCTGATGGCTGTAGAGATGTGGTTTCTGAGGAAAATGCAAAGAATACCATGGACAGCCAGAAAGACCAATGAACAAGTCCTTCAATAAACAAATGAAGATCGTAAATTGATTAGAGAAATTAGATGTAAACAGTCAAAATTTTTTGGGCATGTTATGAGAAGAAATGGATTGGAGAATTTGGTGACAACTGGTAAGATCGAGGGGAACAGACCAAGGGGAAGACCTAGAAGCAAGTACCTGGATGGCTTGGCCTTGTGGCATGGTCGAGACAGAAACACGGAGCTGATCCACGACTCTGGTGATCGAGTGAGATGGCAGAACATGACCGCCCACGCTTACCGGCATGGCACATGATGGATGGATGGTTACAGTACATTATTTTTAGTCTTTGTTTGATATGGCCAGACGCTCTATTCTCAGGTCCCCTGGTTCCACAGGACATCTGAGAAGGACCTCCAGTCGTTTTGGTCGGTCCCTTTCGAGGCATAGAGCCCGGCACTGCACCTGCCTGGGGGTCCAAAGCAGGGCGAGCACCATAACATTTAGCAGTAGTCGACATATTTCATGGCGTAATTGCGTGGCATCCTGATTTCTGTGGTGCGCCTCCTGGCTGGTTGCCTCCGTCTTCAGCACCTTTATTTGCTAGAGCAGACTGTGATCTTACTCGAGATTAGACGCTCACACGTGTCTGTGCATGCATGTACGTGCATTCACATCTAGAGCATTCTGGTTATTTTTCGGCACCAGAGACTCGCCCCCCGCTCCTTCTCCTGTTAGTATATACAGTTCCGCCCCCTGCAGGCCAGGAGTTGGACTTTTGCTGTAGAGGTGGTGAATGCACGAGCCATGGGATATTTATGCAAGGTTGGGTGCTCACCCTAACCTACTGTCAAACTGTCATAAACTGTCATTTACTGCCAATATAGTACCTTGCGGTGTATGGCAGCGGGGTATTTGAGCCTGAGGGATTAAGGCCGCCTGGATAGTCCAGTCGCCGCGAACTTTGCAGGTTAGGATTTTCTTTTTGCCCCCGACAGAAAAAACATCTCACACCTTACCGAGGATTAAAAACTGAATTAGTTAATATCTTATGGTAGCACCCGTCCGCCTACTCTCTTCGTGACGATTCTTGAAAAAGGGAGACTCTCGCATATGCGAATTCGACCTCCAGCATGAGAATGAACGATGGAAGCCGTGACAGCGGCATTCCGTTGGTTAGAGGAAACCACTGCAACAAACACTGTTTTAATAGCGGACACAAGGTGTATGCTTAGTATGGCGGAGAAAGTAATGTTTCGTGTTGAATGGTTCATCTCGCTTCAGAGGCCACCTATTGTGAGAATTGTATGGATTTTTTTCCTTAGCCATGCGGGAGTGCGGGGGGAATGAACAGACTGATAGGCTAGCAGGGAATGCAACGCTTGGTGGTATAATACCAATGGACAAGGGAGGTGGTTGTGTGCCTGTGGGACCAGGTGAAGAAGGCGGGGGAACAGATTGAGAAGACATATGTGGAAAGAATGATTTTGCGGGGGATCGGCAGGGGTTCTAGAGAATCTCAAAACTGAGAGGGAAGATCAATAGAACTTTCAATCAGATAGCGGTGGAACGATTAGTAGTGTGACTCTTCGCTGGCTGTTGAACGCGTGTGGGAATGTCCTGAGTGCAGGGATGTCAGTTGTTAGCTAAACTCAAACTGAACTCAAGTCTTGGGTGGTGAGATGGGAAACCTAGACTTCTTGGGAAGGGTGATAAAACAGGAGGCACCGTGTGCAAGTTGAGCACATTAAGTAATCTCACCGTAATTGGAAATAGTAAACAGTAGGCCGTAAGGTAGCCGCTCTGGCAAAATTGTTCAATCAATCAATCATGTGCCATGCCGGAAAGCGTGGGCGGTCATGATTCAAAATTGTTAGGGCAAGTAAATTTACTCTCGGGTAGACATGAGTCCGTTATCTTGAATGGAATCTGTATAGAGGAAGTAAACATCACACACAAGCATGCCGAGGTCGCAAATATGTTGCGGACACTATAACGTACAGGAAAATAAGGCTGTGAAGACAATAGCATCCGGGAAAATAGGTTATTGAGACTATAAAATTCAGGAAAATTGGTTGTGGAGACAATAGCATTCGGGAAAATAGGTTGCTGAGACTATAACATTCAGGAAAATTGGTTGTGGAGACAAAAACATTCAGGAAAATAGGTTGTAGAGACAATAACATTCGGGAAAATAGGTTGTGGGGGAAATAACATTGAGGAAAATACGTCACTGCGACAATAACATTCAGAAATATAGGTTATCGAGATAATAACATTAATTTAAGAAAAATAGATTATGGAGACAATAACATTCAGGAAAATACATCGCCGAGACAATAAAATTCAGCACAGGTTGTGAAGACAATAACATTCAGGAAAATAGGTTGTGCAGACAATAACTTTAAGGAAAATAGGTTATGAAGACAATAAGATTCGGGAAAATAGGTTATGAAGACAAAGAACATTCGGGAAAATAGGTTATGAGCAAACTAACATTCAGGAAAATGGGTTATGAAGACAAAAGCATTAAGGAAAATAGACTATGAAGACAATAACATTCAGGAAAATACGTTATGAAGACAAACATATCCAGGAATTAAGCTATTTTGGGCATGTAAAAAAAGTCTGGACAATATTACTTGGAGGGAGGTGTACGGGGATGCTGAGAGTATAAACATCACAATGATGAATTCAAGATGTGATAGATAATTTACACATGACAGCACAAGAGACAGGACATCTGCTTATCATAAAGAGAAAGTTGGAAATACTGCAGTGGGTGGGGGGGGGGGGGGAAGAACGGTTAGGCAAGACACTGGATGATGCTGATGATGATGACAGATGATGATATCGGAAGATGAAAAGGACAATTCAAAGGCTAGCTTATACAGCTGGCGATTTTTAAATATGTTTAGCAGAACAGAATAGGTGTGCAACAATACATATTACACCTTGAATACAGATGCTAGACGTGTCTGGCCATTGTGTTTACATAGATTAGCGAATGTGCCTGGTTGGCGTTGTTATAATTGTCTCACAATAGCAATTCAGCCACACAGGCATAATTCATTGGACGCGGTCTGCCAGGTATCTGGCGCTTCCTGCTGTGGCAGTGCGCATGGTTCTCAATGGCCGATCATGATCGTACATCCGGATAACTTTCGCATCGTATAGTTTGAATAATACGTCGAAGTTTAGGACATTTCAATAAAAAATAATAATAATGCACACACGGGGGATCTTTCCATTGACACTTGCATTCTTTTCTTTGTGAACTTGTTCAAAATTGTGCATTTTACAGTTAATTTAGTCAAGCTAGCATTTCTTTTCATTGCGTCATTGACAAGTTGATAACGATGTGTGATCGTTGGATAACTTTTATTCTTTATTGCCTCACCTGGTGCGTTTCATTTAATCTTTCTGTTGGGTCTGTCTTTTCGTATTCTCATCCTCTGTCTGTCTGTCTGTCTGTCTGTCTGTCTGTCTGTCTGTCTGTCTGTCTGTCTGTCTGTCTGTCCGTCTGTCTGTCTGTCTGTCTGTCTTCTCCTTCAATCTTTCCCTTCATTGTTTAATTATTTCGGTGTTCTTGTAGATCGTTTGTCTTTTTATACCAGTGTCCTGTTTTCGTCTTTTCCTTATTCCCCTTAAGTCGTTCTCTCTGTCGTTCTCTCTGTCGTTCTCTTTGTCGCCCTCTCTGTCATCCTCTCTGCCGTCTTCTCTGTCGTTCTCTCTGTCCTTCCTTCCTTCCTTCCTTCCTTCCTTCCTTCCTTCCTTCCTTCCTTCCTTCCTTCCTTCCTTCCTTCCTTCCTTCCTTCCTTCCTTCCTTCCTTCCTTCGTTCCTTCCTTCGTTCCTTCCTTCGTTCCTTCCTTCGTTCCTTCCTTCCTGTCTGCCTGCTTGCCTGCCTGCCTGCCAGCCTTCCTTCCTTCCTCCCCCTCCCTCCCTGCCCCCTGCCTGCCTGCTTGCCTGCCTGCCTGCCTGCCTTCCTTCCTTCCTTTTTTTTTTTTTTTTTTGGTTATTCCTTAATCGCTCTCTAAATACCCATTAATTGTTTTATTCTCACATTCATCGCCTCAGTAGCCAATGGCACGGTTGTTAGTTCAGGTGAGTGATACACCTGTCCAATAGCGACGCCATTTCTCCTTACCTGGCTGCTCACTCGTCCATGTTTACCTGTGCGTCAGTGAGGCGGCACCGGCACTTAAGTGTGACGAATGCTCTTAAGCTCGGAGCTTTGAAGTTTTCAACAATATTCTACACGCCGGTTCCAGGGTGTGACATCAGCCGCAGGCAATTTGAGAGCAGATTGCTTTGAGTTGATTTCGAAAATATGAGCGTCGGCCGTTCAAACCGCAGTGACACACTTTTGAACTTACAATTAAATCGCATAGTAAAAAACATACAGAGATCCTTTTTTTAATTTTTTTCGTTCCCTCTCTTTTGAACTCGAGCCTAGTCCTTGCTGGACCTATTTTTGCATGTGTACTAGCTTTCCTTTTTACCAGTGCCCCTCGCCATCAGGCGAACCCACTCCGACTTCTGGGGTACTTGTAATTTACATCCTCAAATCAAGGACGAGAAGTCAACATTTTAGTCAAACTGACCGTGTAGGGACTGAACCCGTTACCTCGCCATCAACACTTCTGAAGTTTAAAAGCGAGCTCGCTTATCCATTCGGCAACGCCAGCTTTCATACAGTCAATAAATGCTGAGATTGATTACAAGGTCATGTGAAAGGACAAGCCACCAGTTAATTTTTCTTGCAGCCGTACCTTCATTCAGAGTTAATATGAGGTGGTCTGTAATTGCTGTTAGCTCGTAAGTATTATTTCACGGAAACAAAACAAAAATTAAAACAAAATACATAAGGTTCTTAGAGGTCGAGGATTACAAGTGAGCTAATAGCAGAAATAAGCAAAGGATAAGCCAAATACTTTGAAGACAATAACTTTTAACCGACTCTTTTTCTTGTAACGCAGTCTAAGCAGGTTAATTTTTATAGTAAGTTACAAGTCAGAATGCCTCGTTGATGTAATCGCTATAAGGTTACGATGATCTTAGAATGAAAACAACCGGACGATGGTTCGACGCCTACGGCCGTTCGTTCGCTAAGTGAGGGAATGATGGGCCCCTGTTCCTCCTAGCTTTCAGTCCCTACCTATATCCCCCGACGCATATATTGCGTACTCTATTATCTCAGCGCATTGTTACATCACAATGCCTTTGTGTACGACAGTGCACTAAAATCGCCTAATTAGCAGACGGCACTGCTGGTGATAATGATGTAGTATAGGTATGGTTACTGGTGTAGTGGGCGGGGGGGGGGGGGGGTCGTTATCTCGTCTCTACATTGTTCATGGAAGAATCGACCTCTGATTAGACTCGTTAGTTGGAATCCGTGGAGGAGATTTTGTATTGTAGTCGTGATCTGACGACATCCGCCCGCCCACCCACTGCTGGTTGAGTCAGTCTTTTATTTGTGTCAGTGTTTCTCAATCCATAGTTTGGTCTAGTCAAGTCAACTTTTTAAAGAGCAAGTCTAGTCAAAATCTAGTCCAGTCCAGTCTAATTTATCGTGTCTTCCTTCGTACGTTTGGAATGTATTGTCTGTTTCTGCAATGTTGCCGCTTGCATAAACTTTGTTGGTGTAAAACCAAGAGGGGAAGGGGGATGGGGGGGGGGGGGAACAGGCAAGAAGATTGTCTTTTTGCATCGGGTTTTATTCCACATGGCCCGGTCTCTTTCCGCAAAACGGCCTGCCGAAAGCGTCGCACAGAGCACTAACTCCGTAGCTCCAGCGACGACCCGCGGGACTCGTGAATAGCACTCATGAAGCGAGTGACGTAGCCCGGAATCAAACCAACGACCTTCCGAGCGCGAAGCAGGAGGCGTAACCATTTCGCAACACAGACTCCCTCTAAAGGAAGCAAACCCTGCACGTGATGCAGAGCGAAGCAAACACTGCACATAATGCTCACTGACGCAAACCCTGCACGTGATGTAGACAGAAGCAAACCTTGCACGTGATGCACACCAAAGAAAACTCTGCACAACTGCTCACCCAAGCAAACCCTGCACGTGATGTAGACCGAAGCAAACCTTGCACGTGATGCACACCAAAGAAAACTCTGCACAACTGCTCACCCAAGCAAACCCTGCACGTGATGTAGACCGAAGCAAACCTTGCACGTGATGCACACCAAAGAAAACTCTGCACAACTGCTCGCCAAAGCAAACTCTGCACGTGATGTACAACGAAGCCAACCCTACACAATACCTCATCAAAGCCAACCCTGCACAATTGCTCACCCAAGCAAACCCTGCGCAATTGCTCACCCAAGCAAACCCTGCACAAATGCTCACCGAAGCAAACCATGCACACATGCTCACCCAAGCAAACCCTGCACAAATGCTCACCGAAGCCAACCCTCTACAATTGCTCACCAAAGCACACATGCTCGCCTAAGACGGCGCACTGTTGTTTGTGGTGCATGACCAGGAGTGACACACTTCCCTCTAAAGAGGGCTGGCCAAGACGAAATATTTAAATGTCATGGAAAAGGCTATGACACAAAGACTACTTATAAAAACATTAGAACGAGGCTAAGACATGAAGATCTATATATATAAAAGAGAATGTTTGTGTCTTTGTTTGTGTCTTTCTGTGTCCTTTATGCGTTCCCGAACGGTTCATCCGATTGAGATGAAATTTTCTACAGATGTTCTTCTCATTCCCGCGCAGACAACTGGCATAGTTTTTTAGTTTAAAAACACTTATTTACGTAACAAAACGACATTAAATGGAAATATGTCTAATTAAGGGGACGTAATAACAAAAGTTATATCAAGGGACATTACATTTTAGTAACATTACTATATTATGTAATTTAAATAATTGTTGTATTTTTTTTTTTAATACATACAATAAAATGTTTAAAGACGTTATTTACAGTCATATGCGTTATAATATAATTATAAAATCTTTAAGGCATTTTCAAAGTTTTCATAAAAATAATGCATCTATTTTAAATACGTGAAAATTTTCTAACTCATCTTTTTATGTTTAAAGAAGTTATCTACAGTCATGTCCGTTATAAACAAGGTGATGAAAACAATTTTCATTAAATATAATGGATGTATTTTACATACGTGAAAATTTTATTTATGTACTTTTTTGAATTACGCCGCAGTCAACCCGTCATATCTTGGATATCCTTCACACTTTGGCATCTACAGGTAAGAAGGATTTGTTTTTCCGTTCGCTTGGCCGGGAGAAGGTCAGTACAAAAGTCACACTTGCATAAAATGTATATGCTTTATTTTTATTTTTAAAAGACATTGTTTTTGTATACAATTAACGTTTATATTTATTATTAAAAAAAAGGTGCAACAATAGTTGGCCGCGTGTGCGGTCAACATCAGGTTTTCCCAACATTTCATTCAATGTTGTGGGTGTGAAAGAGAAGATAGATAGATAGATAGATAGATAGATAGATAGATAGGTAGGTAGGTAGGTAGGTAGGTAGAAAGATAGATAAATAGATAGATAGATAGATAGATAGATAGATAGATAGATAGATAGATAGATAGATAGATAGATAGATAGATAGATAGATAGATAGATAGAAAGATAGAGAAAGAGAGGGATGGATGGATGGATGGGCGGGCGGGCGGATGGATGGATGGATGTATGGATGGATAGATAGATAGATAGATAGATAGATAGATAGATAGATAGATAGATAGATAGATAGATAGATAGATAGATAGATAGATAGATAGATAGGTAGATAGATAGATCCCCGCCAGGGGCTGGGCTAAGCATAAAGACATAAGTAAGAGGCTAAGACATAAAGACAACTTATAGAAGCACCAGAAAGAGACTAGGACATAAAGACAACTTATAGAAGCACCAGAAAGAGACTAGGACATAAAGACAACTTGTCACAAACATCAGAAAAAGACTAAGATAGAAATATAACTTGTCACAAACATCAGACTGAGGCTAACACACAAAGACAACTTATCAAAAACATCAAAAGGAGCCTAAGACACAAAGATAACTTGTCAAAAACACCAGAAAGAGGCTAAGACACAGACAACTTGTCACAAAAACCAGAAGAGGCTAAGACACAAAGACAAATTATAACATCAGTCAGAAAACGACAGTCATGATAAAAGGAGGCGTCAAATGAACATCTTAAAGTGTGTGTGTGTGTGTGTGTGTGTGTGTGTGTGTGTGAGTGTGTGAGTGTGTGTGTGCGTGTGTGTGTGCGTGTGTGTGTGCGTGTGTGCGTGTGTGTGCGTGTTTTTTTTTTTTTTTTCTTCTGAAAAAGTAAAGAACAAATGTATAATTTGTAATGTAGTCACCACTGCGTTCAATGTAAGTCCTCCAGCGCTGATAAAGTGCATGGATTCCAGAAGAAAAAAAAAAATTCTATTGTTGGCTTGTGTAACTACTCATGCACCACCTGATGTACCTCTTCATCGGGCCAAAACGTTTGCAAACTTCCTACTCCATTCATATACTTTCTTGATTGACACGCATGCATCACCATATTGGACTTTCATTGGCCGATGACTTTGTATAGGTGTTACCCCTTCACTGATATTTTAAAACAAATACGAATAACAGAACGCTGCTCCTCTTTGGTGCATGTCAAAAGTGGGACAGCCGTCTGTAAACTGTCCTTATGCCGTCACCGTGTTCTTTTGCACCGTGATGTCATGCGCTTAACACTCTTGACATCCTTAACAACAAAATTGACAGGTTACACGACAATGGCATGGTTATTGTAATTTCTACCACACTTTTAAGGTTTTCATTTGAACACCTCACCACCCACCCCGCCACCCACCCCACCCCACCCCGTAATTGTGGTCACATTATGAGAAGAGTAACCATGGAACATGTTACAATTCGAAAGACCCGTATTAAGTTGGACTTTGTAACTTTGGCTTCTTATTCAGAAAGCAATGGCATGCTAAAAAAAAAAAATAAAAAATTTGCATATCCTTTACAGGACATTGCTGTCAACATCAGCATTTTTCAGCTGATTGTTGATTTCTTGGCAAGATTACGCTCAGTAGTTTGCCATTGCTTTCTGAGCGGCCGGCTCACATACCCCGTAAGTTACCGACACGGTTCGAACCACTGCTGATTCTTACCGTCGTCACGTTACTTAATGGCATGCTACTGAACGTAAAATTGTCTAGATAATTAACTTGGGGTTGATGGCGACGTCCTGTAGAGGACAAGCTACATTTAGAAAAAGACATTAGGTGGACGAAAACCGTGGAGGCAACAGAGATGCGATTTTTAAGACGGGTGTTGTGAATACTTGGTACAGCTAGAGTAACTAACAACGATTATCTGGAAAAGGCTAATGAAACTAGAACATTATAAACACATTTAATGAATGAATCACCAGAAAATGAAAAAGTAGATTGTGAGCTTTAGTAGAACATGATTTCAAGTAACAGTATGGAAGTTTAGGCTAAATCTTTCGTCAGCACAGAATTAAGAAACACAAACCGACGCAACTACATTACACAAAAATATAAAAGTTACTTATCTGTAGCCTTGTTGTGGCTGGACGCGTCTTCATAATGATCAGCGCATATGATGACTCACAATTAGTGAATGAAACAGGTGTGTTGTTATGGCGGGTCAGTGGACTAATGGTCAATAACGTCACAACAGTAAGAATGAGATAAACATTGTTCTTTGAAAACGTGATGAGAACAGAGGCATTGGAGAACATCGTGACAACTGTACAGATCAGCTATAGGAGAGGCAGAGGCAGACAGGGAGACATGATACAGGACGAAATGTGAGGGTGGCACAGATAAATATCATCAGTGTAATTGATCCCAAACACCAGGGATCCAGGTCTGTGGAGAGGCATGAACGCCTACGTCAGTTAACGGAGCACATGATGATGATGACGACTACGACGATGATGACCGTAATGATTATAATGATAATAACGACGATGACGATGATAATGATAATGACGACGATGATAATTATGATGACGACTATGATGATTATGATGATGATTATGATGTTAATGATGACGACAACGATGACGATGATGAAGGTAATGAGGATAACGACGACGATGATGATGATAATGCTGATGATGATGATGATGATGATGATGATGATGATAATGATGATGATGAGGATTGTGATGACGATGATGATTATCATGATAATGATGATGAGGATTGTGATGACGATGATGATTATCATGATAATGATGATGATGATGATGATGATGATGATGATGATGAGGATTGTGATGACGATGATGATTATCATGATAATGATGATGATGATGATGATGATGATGATGATGATGAGGAGGAGGAGGAGGAGGATTGTGATGACGATGATGATTATCATGATAATGATGATGATGATGATGAGGAGGAGGAGGAGGAGGCGGAGGAGGAGGAGGGGTAGGAGGATGACAAGGATATAACGATGACGATGATGATGAGGAGGAGAATAATGAGGATGATGAGAATAAAGATAATAATGAGGATGATGATGATGAGGAGGACTATGAGGATGGTGAGGATGATGACGACGATGGTAATGATAATGATGATGAGGGGGATGAGGATGTGGAGGATGAAGATTGACGATGACGATGATGATGATGAAGATGCTGATGATGAAGACGACGACGACGACAATGATGATAATGATGATGATGATGATGATGATGATGATGATGATGATGATGATGATGATGATGATGACCATGTTGATGTTAATTATGCCGACGGCGATGACGATAGTGATAATGATAATGATGACGACGACGACAATGATGATAATGTTGATGGCGATAATGACGGTGATTATGATGACGACTATGACGTCGACGATGATGATGATGATGATGATGATGATGATGATAATGATCAGGATAAGAATGATGAGAATGTTGAGGATGATAATGATGATGATGATGATGATAAGGATGATGGGGAGGAGGATGATAATGATGATGACGACGACGCCAATGATGATGAAGTGGAGGATGATTACTACGACGATAACGACAACGACGACGATGATGATGATGACAGCATTGATGATGATTATGATTATGATGAGCTGTTTAAAATGAAATGATAAAGTTTAAAAAAAAAACGGAAAGTAAAAAGAATTAACTTTGTAAGAACGCAATCATAAGCGATAGAATTAACGCTGCGGCTTTAACGCCATCATTAGCAAACAACAACAAACCAAAAACACTACCACAACTACATTATGAAACTACATAAAAACTGTACTAATCTGGAAAACGTGAGACCTCAGAAGAAACCAGATGTCAGATAATTAACTAATCGGGCGTCTTATCTTCCATGTCTCATTAAACCAACCGGTTTTCTGTCGCCTTGTGACGCAACAACTTTCCGCGCGACCAGTTTCATACCCCTCTCACCACTCCTAAGGCCAAGAGAACAAAAAATGTCACGCCCACCAACTCAAATATCTTGAAACGAAATACACAAAACAAACAACTAAAAAAATAATAACAATAATAAAAACATGCGATATCTGTAATACCTTGCATAAATCAATAGACATGTACACGAGGCGTGTGATTAGGCAGAAAGCAGATTTCACCAATCTGGTATGTGGAATGGGAAATCTTTTACTCGGATCGTGATCAGAACGATGTACTGCAACGAACCTGCTAGAAGACGTTGTATTAGGATTTATTACAGTGAAGAGGGACGGACAAACAAACAAACATTTGGTAGAGTAGAAATTGTTAGGGTTTTCACTGGCCAGAAGCTTGAATTGAGTTGAGTGAGTTGTTGAGTTGAATATAGTTGTTGAGTTGAGTTGAGTTGAGTTAGGGTTAAGCTAAGCTAAACTCATTTAAGTTAAGCTAAGTTAGGTTAAGTTAAGTTAAGTTAAGGTACATGTCCCACTCTTATCTTCACCAGCCTGCGAAGAGTCCCTTTTTATCGGTACCAGTTGCAGTACCAGTTGCAGTCTGATTATGTGTCCTGACCGGAAGATATGAGGCAATAATTTTTCTGTCTGTCTGTCTGTCTGTCTGTCTGTCTGTCTGTCTGTCTGTCTGTCTGTCTGTCTGTCTGTCTGTCTGTCTGTCTGTCTGTCTGTCTGTCTTTCTGACTGACTGTTTGTCTGTCTGTCTTGTCTGTCTGTCTGTCTGTCTGTCTGTCCGTCTGTCTGTCTGTCTCTGCTTTCCGTCCACCCGCCCGCCCGCCGCCCGCCTGTCTTTAAAGAAAGTGCTTTTTAAGAGCGGAGTAGGCCGAGAAAAAGCGACATTTCACAAGATGAAAAGTATTATATGTAATAAGTCAGCTCGATATATGTCAAACAGAGAACACTGACGTGTTCTATAGAACCTGTTCTTCTGTATGGAAGTGAATCATGAAACGTGAATGAACACACTTGAAAGAACTTGGAGGCAACGAAGTTGTTGTCCCTGAGACGAATGTTTCAAATTCGTTCGTTCTTTCGTTAATTCGATTGAGAATTTTCCTTTTGCTTTGTTTAAATTCAGCTTTCTCGTGTGGTAGATTTCATGCCTGTGACGTCAGCTGGTGCGGTTTCTACTGTGCTTTTCAGTGTGTCAGTGACGGCTCCATGCGGCTCCGGACGTAGCTCTTAGCAGGATACGTCCATTAGGTTTGTGCCTTTCTTTCTTCTTCCCTCTCTCTGAAAATCTTTCCTGTCTCCACCATCGGCTTGCAATTCGTCTACGGGATTTTTGTAAGTTCTTAATACCTTGGTCTGCCAGGGTAACTAACAGCGCGTGCCTGAGAGAGATTTAACAAGTAGAACATTACTTACAACTATAAGAAAGACATTGTAGTAACCGAGAGCGGAAAGAAAGGACTCTCCTTGAGTATCAAACAAACAGTAACAATGGTGATATCAAAGAAAACGGTGGCTCCAAATTGTAAAATGAAAGGTAGAAGGGAATATTCTTAGACAAGTGGGTAATTTTAAATACCTATGGGAAATTAAAACATCAGATGGAGAATTCACAACAGAGATTACGAACAAATAGGGCAAGCAAAAGAAGCATTTCAGAAAATTATCCAATGCAATAAGTCACTATCATTGAATGTAAGAAGGATAGTACTGAAATGCTATATGAAGCATGTTTTGCTGTATGGCAGTGAATCTTGGAAAGTAAAAGAACACATTAGAAAGTCCTTGGAAGCAACGGAAATGTATTTACTGAGACGAATCTTGCGAATTCCTTGGACTGCCAGAGTAACTAACAACGATTGTCTGAAAGAGGGTAATGAAACTAGAACATGACACAACAAGAAGAAAGAGACAAACAGCTTTCTTTGGTCATGTGATGAGAAGAGAGGCATTGGAGGACATTGTGACAACTGGAAAGATCAAGGGGAAGAGGAGGGCAGAGGCTGACCAAGAGAAATGATGCTGCATGGACTGGGGTGGTGGCATTAAGGAATGTCATCAGCAAAGTTTATCCAGAACACCAACGACCGCGAAATGTGGAGAGAAAAGAATGCCCACGCAGCTGGCAGGACACTTGATGATGATAAGAAAGAGACAATGTTCTGTGGTCACATAATGAGAAATGAGGCAATGGAGAACATTGTCAGGGTTGGAAAGACCAGTGGAAATAAGGCAGAGGCAGAACAAGAGAAATGATGCTGGATGGACTGAGACGGTGGCGTGGAGGAATATCCTCAAAAGAGTTGACACCAAGGATCGAGATCTGTGGAGAGACATGAAAACCTGCGCTATGTGGCAGGAAACATGATGATTATGACGCTTCAAGTATCTGGAATTCAGTGTTGTGGCTTTATAGTGGAATCAGCTGATGTAAGGCCTTAGGTTCTCATCAGGTGTTATGCTTCTTAATACTCCTTGTTATGACTAATTGAATGAACAACACTTGGTCTGACATTTAGTGACCCCCGTCGCGGCAATTAGCACAGATAATGAAGACTGAGACTTTTATCTTGATTTTGTTAGTTCTTCTTCCTCCTTTCTCTGTCCTCCTCTCCCCCTCATCTTCATTCTCTGCTCCTCTTCTGTATCTTCTCCCTTCCTCCCTTCTTTCCTCCCTTTCTCCTTTTCTCCCTTCATTTCTCCCTTCCTCCCTTCTTCCCTTCCTCCCTTTATCTCTTCTTCCCTTCCTCTCTTCCTCCCTTCTCAACAAACTCTGACGCAGAACATCGGCGGAACACATCTCTGAAAACCACGCGGATCCATTACAAAGACCTGGCATCTATTGAACGGTTAGGTGAAACACAAATGTGTTAATTGAAGAATTAGAATCGGTGTCTCGGTTCTCTTCTTCTTCCTCTTCTTCTACACTTGAGTGGCACAGCAAAAGATGGCCTTGAGCGGTGTACATTTGGGGTAGAAAAATACACGTTATGTTGCAGACCAAAGTCTAGTGGATATATAACCAGTTATTAACTGTGCTATCTTATAATTTTGCACTTTAGTATTGACGTCAATGGTTGTTGTGTATATCGATCAAATGTAAGGACCAGAATTTTCTCTTCTCTCTCTCTCTCTCTCTCTCTCTCTCTCTCTCTCTCTCTCTCTCTCTCGCTCTCTCTCTCTCTCTCTCTCTCTCTCTCTCTCTCTCTCTCTCTCTCTCTACGGGGAAATGTGTGTGTGGATGGAAAGATGTGTGGGTATGGGTGGTTAATGTGTGAGTGGTGAGGGATATGTGTGTGTTGGTGCGGGGATGTACGTGTGTGAGGGATATGTGTGTATATGGATGGAGGGTGTGTGGGTGGGTGGAGCATGTGTGTGTGTGGGATGTATGTTTGCGTGGGTGGGGATGTATGTGTGGAGGGGTTGTATGTGGGGGATATGTATGGGTTGATGGGTTGATGTGTGGATGGGTGAAGGGATGTGTAGTCGGTGGGGGATGTATGTGTGTGTGAGGGATGTGTGTGTGTGGGGGGATATTTGGTAGGATTATTGCAAGTATGTGGGTGTTGGGGGGTTGGGGGTGTGGGTAGGGAATGTGTATTTAGGTGGGTGAATGGGTTTGTAGGAGATGGTGTGGGTTGGGGGATGGGTGTGTAAGTGGTGTGGGGGATGTGTGTGGGTGTCTGTGAATGGGATATGTCTGTGTGGGTGGGAGTGTGTGAGTGTGGATGGGTAAGTGTGAGTGGGTGGAGGATGTATGTGTGGGCGGTGAGGATGTTTTGTAGCTGGGGGATGTGTGGGTGGGTGGGGAGATGTGTGAGTGGGTGAGAGATGTGTGGGAGGGGATGTGTATGAGGAATGCATGTGGAGGATGTGTGTGTGTGTGTGTGGGGGGGGGAATGTGTTTATGGGGTGGAGTTTTGTGTGGGAGGGGAGATGTGTGAGAGGTGGGGGAGGTGTGGAATGTGTAGGTGGATGATGGATGTGTGTGAGGATGGGGGATGTGTGTTTTGGCTGGGTGGTTGGGGTGTGTGTGGGTGGGAGGGCAGATGAGAGATGCATGTGGTGATGGGCGGGTGGGTGATGTGTGGGTGTGAGTGGTTGATGGATGAGTACGTGAGTGGGTGGATGTGTGTGAGAGATGAGTGTATGGTTGGGGGATGTGTGTGTTTGTGGGAAGATGTGTGTGGGTGGGGTATATGTGGGTGGTGGGGTGTGTGTGGGTGGGAGGTGTGTGTTTTTTGCGTGTTTATGGGTGGGGGATATGTGTGGGCAGGTGGGGAGATGTGTTTGTGGGTGGGGATGTGTATACAGGCTGGGGATATGTATGTTGAGAAGTGGCTGATATTGGGTGGGTGAGTGGGTGTAGATCGGCTGATATGTGTGAGGGTGGGTGGGGAAAATTGTGATTGTGCGGGGATTATAAGGTGCGGGATGTGTGGGTTGACGGGGGTATGTGTGTGTGGTTTTGTGAAGTGTTTTTTGCTGGGTTGTTGCGGGTGTGTGGGTGGTGGAGAATATGTGGGTGTGTGTGTGCGTGTCAGTTATGGGATGGGTTGGGTGTATGTGTGGGTGGGAAAATGTGTGTGGGTGGGGGATCAGTGGGTGGGTGGCGGCATGTATGTTTGCCTGAGTCTGTTTGAGTGAATGTGGGTGGGTGGGGGTGTGGTGGGTGGGGGATGTGTGGGTGGCTGAGGGATGTATGGGTGGCTGCGGGGTGTAAGGGTGGATGGGGAATGTGTCTCACAACATTTCAATATGCACTGTTTATGTTTACATCTTTCATTGACAATGTCGTTCCCCCCCCCCCCCAATGTGAATGTAATTATGCATTGTTTATGCTTACAAAATACATTTTGACAATGTTTTTTCTTCCCTATTAAATGTAACATGCACATTTGATGAATGAAAGATGAGTGATCGAAAGGGCCGAATGTAAGACTGCGTGCCCAATTTGTTACCCTTTTTAAAATAAAGTTTGTTCGTTCGTTCGTTCTCTCTCTCTCTCTCTCTCTCTCTCTCTCTCTCTCTCTCTCTCTCTCTCTCTCCCCTTTCTCTCCCAACCCTCCTCTCTCTCTTTCTCTCTTTGTTTTTCTCTCTCTTTTTCTCTCTGTCTTTCTCTTCTCTCTCTCTCGCTCTCTCTCTCTTTCACACTCTCTCTCTTTCTCTCTCTCTCTCTCTCTCTCTCTCTCTCTCTCTCTCTCTCTCTCTCTCTCTCTCTCTCTCTCTCTCTCTTCCCATGTCACTCAGTTTTTCAATTAACGTTTATGAAAGGTAAATTGCAAGGTATTCTTCAAATAACAACTTAGAATTTGTGTTAGAAATTCACAACGTCGTGCTTTCGTTGTGGGCATTTATAGTACTACTGGTAAGCGGCAAGAGTGTCCTGCGAGTGGCATCATGGCGCAGACGAACCACATGTCGTCACAGTAGTGGTATGAAGATGGCGGCTTTACAAGTCGTATGCACTAAATAAAAGCAGAGTATTTCTTCTTCTTCTTTCTTCATATTTTCCTCCTTTTCTCCTTCAATCTTCCGATTTTCTATTAATTCCGACTTCCTTTTTCTGTCTTTTTATTCCTTCTGGGTTTTTTCTTCTTCATTTCATTCTTCTTCCGCCTTCCGTCTTTCTTTATCTTTCCTCTGTTTCATTTTTCTTTTATCCAGCCTCTTCTTCTTCACTCCTTGCTTATTCTTCATTGTTCCTTTTTCTTCCGTCTTCATTATTCTTCCTTCCTCTTCATTCTTCCTTCCTCTTCATTCTTAAGTTTTCTTCATTCTTCATTCTTCTTTTTTACTGCCACTTGATTTTCTAACACATACTGACAAAAATGTGTGCACTTCTTATTCAATAATGTTTATGTCAATTTTAGGAATCAATTTATTGTATCGCATCACTATTTTTTTTTTTTACGCTACACAATGTATGTGCATAATTTGCTCGCCATTTTTTACATTTTTGTGAGAATGCTAACGATAATCGTCAGTGTAGGTGTGTGTGAAGTATCGGAGTTAGTTCACATTAGCTTCAGTGATTATTTGAGGCATTATGTGTGTGTTTAGATGTGAGAATTGTGTTTGTGTTGGGTAATGAGTTTGTGGGTGGGGGTATATATGTGTGGGTATGTGTGTGTGGGTGGGGGAATTGTGTGTGGCTTGGTGGGTGGGTGGGTGGAGAGATCTGTTGGTGGGTGGGGGAATATGTGTGTGGATGAGGGATGTTTCTGGGTGGAAATGTGAGTGGGTCGGTGGGGGGTGTCAATGTGGGCGAGGGATGTGTGTGAGTGGGTGGGTATCGGTGGGTGGGGTGTGGATGTGTGGGTGGGGATGTGTGGGTGAGGATATGCGGATGAGTGTGTGGAGATGTGTGTAGGGGGTGTGGGGGATGTGTGTATGGGTTGGGTGATAGGTGTGGCTGATGTGTATGGATGGAAGAGGTGTGTGGTTTGTGGATGTGTGTGTGTGTGGGTCGGTGTCTGTGTGTGGGTTAGGGAATGTGTGGGTAGGGAGTGTATGTGTGGATTGTGGAGGTGTATGGGTGTGTGGGAAAGGTGTGTTGGAGTATGGGGAGAAGTGTGTGGGTTGGGAGATGTGTGCGAGTGGGGATGTGAGTGAATGGATGGGGAGGTCTGGGGTATGTGGGTTTGTGGGGGATGTGTAGGTGGGTGCAGAGATGAGTGGGTTGGTGGGTGGAGGGATGTGGGTATGGATGGGGCGTGTGGGAGGGTGAGGGATGTGTGGGAGGAGGATGTGTGTTTGGGTTGGTGTGTTTGCGTGGGTGTTGATGGGTAGTGGGATGTGTGGGTGTTGGCGGGTGGGGGATATGTGGGTGTTGGTAGGTGAGGTATGTCTGTTTGCGTGGGAGATTTGTGTGTTGGTGGGGGAATGTGTGTCGGTGGGGGATGTGTGTGTGGTTGTTGGGGTGTGTGGGTGGTTGTGAAGTATGTGGGTGGGCGGGGAAATGTGTATGTGGGTGGAAATATGTGTGTTTATGGGTGGTTAATGTGTGAGTGGTTGAGGGATATGTGTGTGTTGGTGCGGGATGTGCTTGTGTGAGGGATATGTGTGTGTGTGTGTGTGTGGATGGAGGGTGTGTGGGTGGGTGGAGCATGTGTGTGTGGGTGAGCTTGAGTGGATTGGGGTATGCGAGAGTGGGTGGAAGGATGCGTGTGGGTGGGTGAGGGATGTGTTTTGAGTGAGTGCAAGATGTCTGGGATGGTGGAGGGATCTTTGAGTGGGTATAGGGATGAGTGGGGGATGTGTGATGAGTGGGGGATGTGTGATGGGTGGGGGATGTGTGGGTATGGGTGGGTAATGTGTGAGTAGGTGAGGGATGTGTGTGTGTGGGTTGGTGCGGGATGTGTGTGTGGGAGGGGGGATGTGTCACATAACATGAGAATATGCATTGTTTATGCTTACAACATTCATTTGACAATGTTTTTTTTTCCTATGTGAATGCATCATGCACTGTTTATGAGCGAAAGATGAGTGATTGGAAGGGCCGAATGTAAGACGGGCCTACGCGCCCAATTTGTTACCCCTTGAAAATAAAGATCAAAAGATCAATTCAATTGATTTTTCCTTCTTCTTCCTCTATTCATGTTTCCTTATTTTCCCTTCTTTTTTCCTCCCTTCTTCTTCCTTCCTCTTCCTTCCTATTATTGTTTTGTTCTTTTCCCTTCTTTTCCCTTCTCTTTCCTTCTTTTCCCTTCTCTTTCCTTCTTTTCCACTCTTTTTCCTTCTTTTTCCTTTGTCTTCGTCTTCGTCGTTTTCTTCTTCTTCTTCTTCTTCTTCTTCTTCTTCTTCTTCTTCTTCTTCTTCTTCTTCTTCTTCTTCTTCTTCTTCTTCTTCTTCTTCTTCTTCTTCTTCTTCTTCTTCTTCTTCTTCTTCTTCTTCTTCTTCTTCTTCTTCTTCTTCTTCTTCTTCTTCTTCTTCTTCTTCTTCTTCTTCTTCTTCTTCTTCTTCTTCTTCTTCCTACTTCCTCTTCATAATTCTTCGTCCATCTATTTCTTTCTTCTTTCATCTTCCTCATTCCACTTTCTTCCTGCATCTGTTTCTTCGTCTTCTTCCTTCTTTGTCTTCCTTCGTCTTCTTTCTTCTTCATTTTTATTTTTTCCCTGTTTCTTTCTCCTTCCTTTTTCTTTTTCTTCCTTCTTCTGTCTTCGTACTTCTTTGTCCAAGAATGTCAGACGGGCCTGCGTGCCCAATTCTTAACCCTTTGAAAATAAAGACTTATTATTATATTATTATTATTATTATTATTATTCTACCTTTCCCCTTCTTGTTCCTTTTTGTTTCTTCTTCTCCTTCCTTCTTATTCTTCTGTTTTACTTCTTAATTCTTCTATTTCCCTCATCTTCCTTATTCTACATCCTTCTTTCTTATACTTTCTTCCTTCTTATTACTGCATCTTCTTCTTTCTTCTAGTTTTTCCTTCTTCATTTTTCTTCCTTCTTCCTTCTTTGTCCTTCTTCCTTCTTCTTCCTTTTTTCCTTCTTCTTCTTCCCTCATTTTTTTTACGTCTTCGTCGTTCCTTTTTCATCTTTTACCTTTTTCTTCCTTCTTCTTCATTCTTCTACCTTCTTTTTCCTTCTTCTTCCATCTTCCTTGTCTTCCTTCTTCCCGCATTTTTCTTGCTTCTTATTGCATCTTCTTCTTTCTTATTCTGACTTCTTCTGTCTTGTTCGTCCTTCATCCCTCTTCTTCCTCTCATCTTCATTCCTTTTCATTCTTTCTTCACTCCCGCTTCTTGCTTCACCCCCCCCCCTTTCCCCCCGCGACTCCTTTCTTTTCCCCCTCAAATTTGAGTATCGGGCCTTGAGAAAATCTCTTCAGGAACATAAAGCCTAGAAATATACATTCTGTGTTACGTCTCACATCACCTCAGTGCCAATGCATCGCACTCAAGAAATAAGACAGGCCAGTGTGGCCGAATGGATAAGAACGCGTGCTCTTAAACATCCAATACCGAGGTAAGGGGTTCAACCCCTACACTGGACAGATGGACTAAAATGTTGATCTATCGTCCTTGACTTATGTATGTTAGTTACAAGTTCCTCTGAAGTCGGAGTGGGTTCGCCTGATGGCGAAGGACACTGTTAGTAGGTAAAGCTAATCCACACGCAAAATTCAGTCCAGGACTATTAGAAGTAGTGTGTATTGACTACGTTTGAGTTACAAAAAAAAAGAAATAAGATTTCACCTTCTAGAAGATTCATAACCAAACAACTAACGAACCAAACAGCTAACGAACCAAACAACTAACGAACCAAACAACTAACGAGCCAAACATCTAACGAACCAAACAATTAAATAACCAATGTGCTAATGAACCCAAAAAATAACGAACCAAACAATTAACGAATCAAACAACCAACGAACTGAACAAACTGACGAATTAAACAAACTAACTAAAAAATAAATAAACTAACGAACCAAACAACTAACGAGCCAAACTGACGAATCAAACAAATTAACGGGAAAAAAACACACACAAAAAACCAAAAAACTAACGAACCAAACAACTAAGGAACCAAACAGTTAATGAACCAAACAAACAACCAATCAAACAACTAACGAACCAAACAACTAACGAACCAAAAAAAACTAACGAACCGAACAACTACCGAACCAAACAAACAAACACACAAAACATCAAACGAACCAAACAACTAAAGAACCAAACAACTAACAAACCAAACAACTAACGAACCAAACAACTAAAGAACCAACACATAACGAACGAAACAATTAACGAACTAAACTAATAACGAACCCAACAACTAACGAAAGTAGTAAGGGATGTGCAAATGACTTAGTATTTATGGAGCAATACGTCATCAATGACGTAGTGTTTTACTATACGCAGGGTATAGCTCCAGATTGAAAATGCTCCATTTCGGCCCTCCTTTTTCAAATGTTGGCGGGTATTTTCTTGGATTCGGGTATCGTGATGACTACTTCCGGTTATCACTTCCGGTTGCCTGTTGACTATTCCGGTCTAGGGGCGGGCGAGGCGGTGGCGGCGGCGGTGGCGGTGGCAGCGACGGTGACGATGGCGGCGGCGGTGGCTTCGGGTTCGAGTCCCAGTGTGTGTGTGTGCGTGTGTGGTGGTGTGTGTGTGGTGTGATCGAACCCCAGTCATATTGATCCCCTCCTTCGATGAGGAGATAGAAGTCAGTATGACAGAAAAAATGATTTATTTCATCTCTCGAGCTAACTCGAGGATCCATTTTTGGATTGCATTAATAAACTTTTGTACGCTTCGGCAGGTTTCCTTACCCATGTATCATCATTAAGCGCTTGGTGGAAATCTGGTTTAAAAATATACTAGCCACGCAAAGATTATTATTAAAAATTAAGCATAAAACTTAATTAAACACCAAAAATTTCTTGTATGTATACTGTAGAATAGTTACGTCAATAAAAAAAAACTACAAGTCTCCATTAATTTAAACCATAACTTCCCGAGATAATCATAAAATTATGTAATATTATTAACCACAGTTATACCCCCTTAATCATAAAAGTATGTCAAGGGAGACAAACCTGGTCCCTTGACTCAATCAGAATTGTTTCCCACTTTTACACACTAACATCCCCTTGAATGAAATATTACCTGCGCATACAGGTAAAAGGTCACGTGCTGACCCCACCACCGGCCAGCTCTGATCATTACTGGAGATAAACACGCACACTAAAGCGGGCTGACAACAGTGCTGGCCAGCTCGAGTTGATCTTACCTGAGATAAACACACCCATTGAGGTGTTCTGGTTGACCGTTAACATAATTAACACAGTGACACAGCCGGGGTCGTGAAGGGAATATTTGGGTAGGAAAAAATAAGCTATGCTCAAATATACCTATACGAAATGCGTGTGAAGAAGGTGTATCAACAGCAAGTTGTCTATCTATTACAGAACGTTGCAGTCAACCCCAACATTGTTTATGCAATGCATTTACAGGACGTTGCAGACAACCACAACAGTGATTGGTTGCACCTGTTCCATCATGACATCCGTGTATGCATGCGTGTGTATGTACATGCGTATGTGTGTGCTATCTATTACAGGACGTCGCAGTCAACCCCAATATTGTTTGGTTGCTCGTATGCATCATGATTCGCCGTGTTATATCACGACCAAATGATTGCCTCGTACTATGTGTCTACCTATTACAGCTGGTAGTCAAGCTGTAATGCAATGCATTTACAGGACGCTGCAGTCAACTCCAACATTGTTTGATTGCTTTTGTACCATCACGACAACAGTGTGTGTGTGTGTGTGTGTGTGAGTGTGTGAGTGTGCGCATGTAGGCGTGTGTGCGTGCGTGGGTATACGGCCGTGTGTATGTATGTATGTGTGTGCGCGCACTACTAATTACAGGACATCGCACTCAACCTCAGTATTCTACAGAGTGTCTGACGTCCTGGGGAAAGTTTTATAATTGTCATTATGTCCGAATGACAGTCATGTAATGTGCACTCGCGCATGTGTGTGTATGTACATGCGTGTGTGCATGCGCGCGAGCGTGTGTGCTATCATTTACAGGACATCACAGTCAACCTAAACATTCTATGGAGTTTCGTGCGTGCTGGGCAAGATTGGTGCTGTCTTTTTTGAACGGCTGAATTTCTTTTACAGATGGTAGTCAAGGCTTAATGCATGGCATTTATACGGCATCGCAGTCACCCTCAGCATTCTATAGAGCTTCAGGTTTCCTGGGGTAAGTTTGCAATTGTCATTTCGAACAAACGACAGCCGCGCGCGCGCGTGTGTGTATGTGAGAGAGAGAGAGTGCATGCGCGCGCGTGTGTGTGTATGTGAGTGCGTGTGTATGCGTGTGCTTGTGTGTGTGTGTGTGTGTGTGTGTGTGTCGTGTCAGCTCACGACCAAATGTACAACTTGTACTATACCTGTGTGTCTATCTTTTACAGACGGCAGTCAAGTTTTAATGCATTGCATTTACAGGACATCGCAGTCAATCCCAGCATTCGTGCTTCCTGGACAAGATTGCCGTTGTCTTTCTGAACGACCGGTACATATGATCGTCTATAGTGTCTATCAACAGGATTACCAGCATCATCACCATCATCAAGCCTTCCGCAATCGTTGTCAAATGGAGCCATGAAAATCAGAATTATCCTCACTTGCGTGGGTGTGTGTGCTTGCATGCGCACGCATGCGTATGTGTGTGTAGGAACTGTATTTCTCTCTCTTCTCTCCCAGAAGGTCTGCCTTGATATGGTATAATATGGGCAGTCGTGGAGTATATGCTCTGCTGGCTGCGACACCAATCCACACATCCACATGGCTGATTCATCAAGCCCGAATGTTTGTACACATGTGGTCTACTCTGATATGCAGAATAATGACTTGTCCTGATCTTTCCATAACATGGTGGTCACCTTGAGGAGGCACTGTGGCTTTCTGACTGACTTGTTTATTCATTTCTTTTGGTGGTATGTAACGGGTGGATCAGACTTATCTTATTGCGGGGTGGTAGATAAATACGTCCGTTTCTTGATAATAGCCGGAGGGTAGGGCTCATATTAAAGTCTAAAGATTGAAGTCTTAGGTGGGTGATCTGAGGGTGACCGAGTGGGTGACTCAGCACGGGGCTATGTCGGCGGGGGTGAACGTACGTGAACGTGTTCAGAGATGTCTTTGGGGAAAACTGGACGATGACTCAGTGTGAACTGACAGCATAACGCTCCAGTTGAGACACTTGGGTAATGCTCACACTCGATTAAATATGGAGCTGCTTCCGGTCATATGTCTACGGTATTCAATTGAAACACATGACTAAAACCGGTAAAGATGGCGTCACCATCGTTTGCATGTGTAAGTGTACAACCACGTGACTAAAACCGATCAAAATAATAGTATAATAAAGAGATAAATGCTGCTAATCGCATATAACTGGAGTATGTGCTCGGCTGGCTGCGACACCAATCAACACATGTACATGGATGATTCATTAACCTTAATGTTTGTATACAGGTGGGCTATTCCGAGAGGCAGAATACTGTCTCGTCCTGATCTGTCCATAACAAGGTAGTCACCTTTTGTTGAAATATTTATTGAATTTGTCACCAATATGTATTATTCTCTCATCACATGACAACTATATACAACGTAAACACTAACAAAAATTCAACAACCAAGACGTAATTATAATATATGCCTGTTTATTTTACAGTATTTCAAGTACATTTTACAGTATTTCAGTACATTTTTCAAGAATAAAAATGCATAATGTCATTATACGAAATGGATGATGTGATATGAGGTGATATACATAGTATCATCACAACGTTTTATTTTCACATACAAAGCTATACACATTGTCTGATATTTCTGGATTTCTACACGCCATTGTCTGAGTAGGTTGGTTTTTTCGGTTGGTAGCCTGGTATGTACATGTCACTTAGCATGTAATCATAAAACTGGTCTCCTGTTTGATGGGCTGCTATCTGAGTCTTGTAGATACCCGAGGCATCAATCATCTGAGTGTCGGTCACATCATGTCTTCGGACAATCTGGGGTTTTCGATGTACCACCCCGTATTTCACCATTATTCTAGGTCTTATCTCTTCCGAACTCGAAAATATACGTCAGCACTGAAGTCCCGGTAGTGAATGCGACCTTTGTGCCCGTATCAGTGGTTAGAAGTATTTCCACTGTGTCGAAGGAGTAACGATTCAGCGGTATGTAGTGAGGTTTGTCGTAGGCGCGAAACACTGAGGTCGAGCGCTGATTCATGATAGGAACCGTCCTTAGTAGTGGGACCATGACATCTCCGACTGGTCTCGCCTCAATGAGATCGCAGTATACGTAGACATTTTGCAGGTCGTTATTCAGCTCTATCGCCCCTTCACCTTCAATTGTCTCTAGTATCTCTTGCAACTTCTCACTAAATGTAATAGTGGCCCTGGGTTCGAGTATTTTCACGATAACTTTCTTTGATGCATTGTCGAAGTGGAATAGAACACAGAGCTGCTCGTCCACCTTCCGATCTTTCATTAGTCGATTCAGTGCAGCTATAAAACGCCCCTGGTGAACTGTACAGTCCCGGCGGACACGCCTTTCTTATCACTCTACCGTTTGGTGGGATGTATCTTAACCATACTTCATTCTCTAGCACATTGCAGTAGTAGTTGGGGAATTGAATTTCGGCCAGACCCACTTCGAAATGTTGACTCACCTCAATAGTCTGTGGTAACTTGACGCAATAGTGACCTGGTGTGTTCTTGGGAAACAAGTTCGGCGAAGCATTACTCGGTAATGTCACGTAGAAGCTCATATTTTAGGGTTTGGTAGCATGTAACCCAAACAGCTGCTTAGAAGAGCGATCCACAACTTGCTCTCGACTGCGTCGACGTTGTCACGAGACAGATTAAATAGTGATACGCCAATGACTGTGTATATAACAACCAGTTGACAGAAGAAGACAATCTCTAGTCTCGGTACTCGCCGACCACATATACACCAGAACGAATTTCTTTCCCCTTCAGGGGTATTTTGTGGGTTAGTTTCCACGTTGGTTTCTTCCATTACCACTGTTTTTGACCTACTGAGTCATTACACTCGTGTCTCAGTTGTATCATTAGTTGCTATTGGCAAATACAAAAATCAGTGCTCGAGGCGTTCGTTGTGGGACATTGTCGGTACTAAGGACACTACTTTTTGAACTTAGCCGTAGGCATAAGGTCACCATACAAGGGTTGTCATCCCACTGTCGAGTACCCATACACGCCAGCGCTGTTCGATTGGTTACGGAAGGAGTGGAATAAGATAAGTCTGATCCACCCGTTACATACCACCAAAAGAAATGAATGACGAAGTCAGCCAGAAAGCCACAGTACTTGCTCAAGGTGACTACCTTGTTATGGACAGATCAGGACGAGACATTATTCTGCCTCTCAGAATAGCCCACCTGTTTACAAACATTAAGATTAATGAATCAGCCATGTACATGTGTTGATTGGTGTCGCAGCCAGCCGAGCACATACTCCAGTTATATGCGATTAGCACCATTTATCTCTTTATTATGCTAGTATTTTAATCGGTTTTAGTTACGCGGTTGTACACTTACACATGCAAACGAGTGCGACGCAATCTTTACCCGTTTTAGTCATGTGTTTCGATTGAATACCCTAGACATATGACCGGAAGCAGCGCCATATTTAATCGAGTGTGAGCATTACCCAAGTGTCTCGACTGTATCGTTATGCTGTCAGTACACTCTGGGTCATCGTCCAGTTTTCCCCAAAGACATGTTTGAACACGTTCACCCCCGCCGACATAGCCCCGTGCTGAGTCACCCACTCGGTCACCCTCAGATCACCCACCTAAGAGTTCAATCTTTAGACTTTAATATGAGCCCTACCCTCCGGCTATTATCAAGAAACGGACGTATTTATCTACCACCCCGCAATAAGATAAGTCTGATCCACCCGTTACAAACCACCAAAAGAAATGAATGAACAAGTCAGTCAGAAAGCCGCAGTGCCTCCTCAAGGTGACCACCATGTTATGGACAGATCAGGACAAGTCATTATTCTGCATATCAGAGTAGACCACATGTGTACAAACATTCGGGCTTGATGAATCAGCCATGTGGATGTGTGGATTGGTGTCGCAGCCAGCAGAGCATATACTCCACGACTGCCCATATTATACCATATCAAGGCAGACCTTCTGGGAGAGAAGGAGAGAGAAATACAGTTCCTACACACACATACGCATGCGTGTGCATGCAAGCACACACACCCACGCAAGTGAGGATAATTCTGATTTTCATGGCTCCATTTGACAACGATGGCGGAAGGCTTGATGATGGTGATGATGCTGGTAATCCTGCTAATAGACACTACAGACGATCATATGTACCGGTCGTTCAGAAAGACAACGGCAATCTTGTCCAGGAAGCACGAATGCTGGGATTGACTGCAATGTCCTGTAAATGCAATGCATTAAAACTTGACTGCCGTCTGTAAAAGACAGACACACAGGTAAAGTACGAGGTGTACATTTGGTCGTGAGCTGACACGACACACACACACACACACAAGCACACACACACACACGCACTCACATACACACACACGCGCGCGCGCATGCTCTCTCTCTCTCTCACACACACACACACGCGCGCACGCGAGGCTGTCGTTTGTTCAAAATGACAATTGCAAACTTACCCCAGGAAACCTGAAGCTCTATAGAATGCTGAGGGTGACTGCGATGCCGTGTAAATGCCATGCATTAAACCTTGACTACCATCTGTAAAAGAAATTCAGCCATTCAAAAGACACCACCAATCTTGCCCAGCACGCACGAAACTCCATACAATGTTGAGGTTGACTGCGATGTCCTGTAAATGATAGCACACACACGCGCGCGCATGCACATTCGCATGTACATACACACACATGCGCGAGCGCACACGACATGACTGTCATTCGTACATAATGACAATTGTAAAACTTTCCCCAGGAAGTCAGACACTCCGTAGAATACTGAGGTTGACTGCGATGTCCTGTTATTGGTAGTGCACACACACACAAATACATACACTCGGCCGTATACTTACGCACGAACACACGCGTACATGCGCACACACACACACGATTGTCATGATGGTACAAAAGCAATCAAACAATGTTGGAGTTGACTGCAGCGTCCTGTAAATGCATTGCATTACAGCTTGACTACCAGCTGTAATAGGTAGATACATAGTACGAGGCAATCATTTGGTCGTGACATGACACGGCGAATCATGATGCATACGAGCAACCAAACAATATTGGGGTTGACTGCGACGTCCTGTAATAGATAGCACACACACACACACGCATGTACATACACACGCACGAATACACGGATGTCATGATGGAACACGTGCAACCAATCACTGTTGTGGTTGTCTGCAACGTCCTGTAAATGCATTGCATAAAAAATGTTGGGGTTGACTGCGACGTTCTGTAATAGATAGACAACTAGCTGTTGATACACCCTCTTCACACGCATTTCGTATAGGTATATTTGAGCATAGCTTATTTTTTCCTACCCAAATATTCCCTTCACAACCCCGGCTGTGTCACTGTGTTAATTATGTTAACGGTCAACCAGAACACCTCAATGGGTGTGTTTATCTCAGGTAAGATCAACTCGAGCTGGCCAGCGCTGTTGTCAGCCCGCTTTAGTGTGCGTGTTTATCTCCAGTAATGATCAGAGCTGGCCGGTGGTGGGGTCAGCACGTGACCTTTTAACTGTACGCGCGGGTAATCTTTCATTCAAGGGGATGTTAGTGCGTAAAAGGGGGAAACAATTTTGGTTGAGTCAAGGGACCAGATTTGTCTCCCTTGACATACTTTTATAATTAAGGGGGTATAACTGTGGGGATTAATAATATTACATAATTTTATGATTATCTCGGGAAGTTATGGTTTAAATTAATGGAGACTCGTAGTTTTTTTATTGACGTAACTATTCTACAGTATACATACAAGAAATTTTTGGTGTTTAATTAAGTTTTAGGCTTAATTTTTAATAATAATCTTTGCGTGGCTAGTATATTTTTAACCAGATTTCCACCAAGCGCTTAATGATGATACATGGGTAAGGAAACCTGCCGAAGCGTACACAAGTTTATTAATGCAATCCAAAAATGGATCCTCGAGTTAGCTAGAGAGATGAAATAAATCATTTTTTCTGTCATACTGACTTCTATCTCCTCATCGAAGGAGGGGATCAGTATGACTGGGGTTCGATCACACCACACACCCCACCACACACGCACACACGCACACACACACGCACACACACACACACACACACACACACACACACACTGGGACTCGAACCTCCACCACCGCCGCCGTCACCACCACCCCCGCCCGCCCCTAGACCGGAAGTAATCAGCAGGCAACCGGAAGTGACAACCGGATGTAGTCATCACGACACCCGGATCCAAGAAAATACCCGCCAAAATTTGAAAAAGGAGGGCCGAAATGGAGCATTTTCAATCTGGAGCTATACCCTGCGTATAGTAAAAAAAACTACGTCATTGATGACGTATTGCTCCATAAATACTAAGTCATTTGCACATCCCTTACTACTAACGAACCAACAACTAACGAACCAAACACCTAACGAACCAAGAACTAACGAACCAATAAAATTAACAAACCAAACATCTTACGAATCAATCAACTAACGAACCAAACAAGTAACAAACAAAACAACTAACGAACCAAGAACTAACGAACCAATCAAACCAACAAAGCAAACAACACATGAAACAAAAACTAACGAACCAAACGACTAACGAACAAAAACAACTAACGAACCACAGAAACTAACAATCTAAACAACTAACCAACCAATAACTAACAAACCAAACAGCTAACGAACCAAATAACTAACTAAACAAATAACTAAGGAACCAAACAACTAACGAAACAAACAACTAATGAACCAAACAGCTAACGAATCAAACAACTAACGAACCAAACAACTAACGAATCAAACAAACTAACGAACCAAACAAACTAACGAACCAAATAACTAACTAAACAAATAACTAAGGAACCAAACAACTAACGAAACAAACAACTAATGAACCAAACAGCTAACGAATCAAACAACTAACGAACCAAACAACTAACGAATCAAACAAACTAACGAACCAAACAAACTAACGAACCAAATAACTAACGAACCAAACAGCTAACGAACCAAACAACTAACGAACTAAACAACCAACGAACCAAACAACTAAACAACCAAACAACTAACGAGCCACAAAAAAAAACAACTAAAGATCCAAACTAACGAACCAAAAAACCAGCCACACATCCAACCACGGGACTTCTTTTCTCTTGTCTGATATGACTGAAAGTCAAAATATTTTGCAACAAAAAAGAATAATAAATTTCTTTCTAGCTGACATAGTGTCATTGGTAGCAGCTTACGTTTTATATTCATTTATAGTATGATGGAAATGGTGTCAGGTCTTAGATATGGTTAAGCTACCGCATGACAGTAGATGGTACTACCTTCTGTCTGTTAGCGCCCTATGTTGGGCTGTGCTCATCAAATCCGACAACGGCTTCGGGTGGAGGAGTGCGATTGGGAGGGTACATGCCTTATCCTGGTGCAAGTAAATGCCACCTAAAGACCAAGCATCATGACAGAGTAGATCTGGTCCAAAATCTTGGTCGCCAACTGGTCTAGGATGAAAGCTCTGACAGGCAGACAATTAGAGCAATGCTTTACTGATCCGACAGCTTCTACAGTTTATCTTGTTCCAGATGTATTTGTGTTGCCTTTCTTCTTTCGTCTGGAGTAAAATAGGCAGGTCAAGAGATTAACTATGTTGCATGGTCAACACATGGTCTCTAGAACTTAGCTCAGGCGCTGTGCTATGGGGACATATAATAGGTCTTTTTCTGAAGCACAATGTAAGTACTCTCTGTCAAAACGGCCATATGCCAGTGACATTCCAAGCCCACGGTACTACTAAGTCCTATTAACACACCTAAGCCTATCCATCAATATCTCCCCCTACAAATTCACCTCCACGCAATTACCTCCACCTTACCTCAGCAGTTTCACAAATTGCAACGGCCTACAATCCTTTCTCATCAATGAAAGCTACATTCCACGACACAAAACAATTACCCTGGCTAATATCGATGACGTCAAACTGTATTGTTTCGCCCAAGGCGACGGACTCCATCGCCTGCTACATACACAACAGTCTCGAATTGAAGAATCCCCTTGACCTACAAAGAAATCAATATCTTATAGCTTGCCTGCAGTCGGCAAAAGGTCATTCCACACCGTTATTAAGTGTTGGTATAGTATTGATCACATAATTTGCACCTGGATTGTGAAGGTAAATCTTTTCTGCCTGGATTTGATAGTTGTAAATAACTAGACTGTGTATTAGCCAGGTGTTTGCGCAGGCGTCCTTGAACTGTTCAAAATATTGGAAAATGTAAATAAACAACCTGACAAATAGTTTGGCTTAGAATAATTTTCCGTTAGCGCTGTATCAGTGCAGTCGATTGTTGCACAGTTCAGGAAGATGCAATTATGTACAGGAAACAAACACACGAACAAACAAACAAACAAACAAGCAAACAAACAAACAAGCAAAATTCGAATATTACCTGTCTACCTACCTAGCCTACATACATGCTCAGATATCAACCTGCCTATTTACCTTTCCTGCTGTTTTGACTTATCTACTTACCTATTCGTCTGTTGCACAATGATGAACGAAAGATGAGTGATAGAAAGGGCCGAATGTAAGACGTGCTTGAGTGCACATTGTGTGACCCTTTGAAAATAAGTTCGTTCATTTGTTCGTTCGTCTGTCTGTTTTTTTTTTTTTCTGCCTGTGTGTCCCACTGTAACTATTTGTATTCCTACTCATCTGCCTTGAACTTATATATCTGTAAAAGTGTATATGGATTTGTTTAACAGTCTGCTTGTCTGTTTGTCACTCTGTGACCATTTGTATTCCTATTCGGTTGCCCTCAACCTTTGCATCTATTTGTATATGTATTTTCTAAATCTTCTGTCTGTCTGGGCCCTCCTTGTCTGCCTGTCTCCGTGTTTGTTTTAGTCTGTCTGTAACCGTCTGTCTGTCTGTCTCCGTCTGTCTCTCTCGGTTTATCTGTGCCCGTCTGTCTGTATGTCTCGGTCTGTATCTTTGTCTGCGTCTGTATCATCTGTATGTCGGTCTCCATCTGTGCCTGTCTGAATGTATGTCTCCATCTGTGTCTGTCTGTATTGTCTATCTCCGACGGTCTCTGTCTATATGCCTGCCTCATCTGTATTCCCGATTACCTGTCCCTCAACATATTCATCTATATGTAAATGTGTATATCTATTTATTTAATCGTCTGTCTGCCTGGCTTTATGTATATCAACCTGTCTGGCTTTATGTATATCAACCTGTCTGGCTTTATGTATATCAGCCTGTCTGGCTTTATGTATATCAGCCTGCCTGCCTGCCTGCCTGTCTGTCTATCTGCCCGTCCGTCCGGCATTTGTTTCAACGGCCCAGCACACTGCCACGCTCGCCACTGACACCTGCACTAAGCATACTCACTGACAGATTCCAGACTCTCAGTGTTGTGTTTGATGGCGCTCCATTACCACGCTTGTCGGCAGGGCACAAGATTATATTAACAGTAGAAAATGCACACTAATAATGCGACCTACCTCTGGTTAAGCCCATGAACACATTATTTCACGTGGAATAACGACAATTTCGCTTGGAATAACGACAAATTTGGATGTCAAGTACTCACCTTTCGATATGCAACGACTTTCAGTTCTTACGCAATATGTTCCATCGAATTTTAGCTGGCATATACAAGACACATTATTTCCAAACTTTGCTTCATAATCCATGAAAGACTCACATTATTTTCGAACGTTATGTTATAATACATGAAAGTATCACAATATTTCCAAACGTTATTTTATAATACATGAAAGTATCACATTATTGTCAAACGTTATTTTATAATACATGAAAGTTTCACATTATTTGCAAACGTTATTATATAATGCCGGTCTCTCTGGCTGTGGGGTTACAACACTTTCTCTCTGTAATCCCGTTTATCACGCAGAGTCTCGCAGCGGAGCGAGAACTGAGGTGGTTCGACCCCCGCTCGTGACTTGCGGATACTGAGCCGGCCGCTCAGAAAGCAATGGCAAACTACTGAGCGTAATCTTGCCAAGAGATCAACAGACAGCTGAAAGATGCTGCTGTTGACAGCTAAGTCCTGTAAAAGGATACGCAAAAAACATTATATAATACATGAAAGAAGTATATTATTTCAAAACGTTATTTTATAATCAATCAAAGAATTACATTATTTTCAAACGTTATTTTATAATACAGGAAATTATCACATTATTTTTAAACGTTATTTTATAAAACATAAAAGGATCACATTATTTTCAAACGCAATGTTATAATCCATGAAAGAATCACATTATTTTCAAAAACTATGTTATAATCCATGAAAGAATCACATTATTTTCAAACACTGCTCTATAATTCATAAAAGAATTTGTATATGTTATTCAATCTCACATTACATTCATATGCCGCTATAACATTTATGAAAGAATCACATTATTGTCAAACGTTATTTTCTAATAAATGAAAGACGCACATTGCTTTCAAACGCTGCTCAATAATCTATAGTTTGGAAACCTGTCATGTGATTAATAGAGACAATGAGTTTCGTATGGTATTTAGCAAACAACAGTTATAGGTGTCATAAGCAATTGCGATTTATATACAGCCAACTTTGTGCAAACAAAATGGCACTATAGTCAGTTTAAACTTACAGTGGTAGAATTGTCAAATTAATATATGAATATGTGTGTTGTATATTTCAGCTTGAAGAATTTATCTTATTGCTTTACATGTACAGTTTGCACTTGACGAGATGCAGCAAAATATGTTAGGAAATTAATTGTGCAATTTATTGTTTGTTCAAATTTACTACCAGAAATCGTTGTTTGAATATATACAAAGCACACTGTGTTCTTAAACGATATTTGAAAAAGAAAAGGAAAAAAATTTAAAAAGAAATAAAACACACACACACACATCACATTATTTGTTATGAAACAATGTATGGAGAAACATAATTCACATACACAAATCATATTAGTTTTAATATGGGACGTGTCTAATTCGGCAAGGGACCCACCTCAGGCTAAATCATTCATAGAGCATGCTGGGAAGGGCGAAAACAGGCATGCCTCCTGCAGAAAGGTATGCTTCAGTTCAAACATTAAAGATAAGGAGTATCCTCATGACGTGCTGGTGTCCACTTTTTCACCGCCTCCATAACCTCGTTGTCGTCTGCAAATCTCTGATCCCCACAACTGTTTTTTTTTCAAGGGTCCAAATAAATTAAAGTCCGATGGCGCCATGTCTGGACTCTTTGTTGGATGCTTCAAGACTTCAAATTTTGGAGCACGTAGTGTATTCACTTCTTTTTCTTCTTCTTTCGTTCGCTTGAAATACGTCTATAACTGCAATGTTGTCTCTTGTATGAATTTAACTGTCTTTTTTAGTTCACTCAGCGGTACATAGAGTTTATCTTCCATGTCATCTCTCTAGGCCAGAAGGTTGGCCTAGCTATGTTATATTTTGGGCAGTCTTGGAGTATGTGCTCTGAACTTATGCTACAATAAGCACAGCTCTTGAAAAATTTAAGTATTTAGAACATAACTGGTTGGTTTGTGTAGATTTTAAAATGATGAACTTCTTGCTTGGACAGAAAAGTGGATTCACCAAATATCCATGCTTTATATGTTTGTCGGATAGTAGGGCAAAAGCAGTCTCCGTGGCCAAAGGCTTGCGAACACGGTTTGTGAGTCGCTTACCAGGCGTTCGAAACGCAGCCGCGACCGATTTGTGCAGCAGACCGTGTCGCGTTGTGTTATAACGTGTTGGTATGGGAGCCGGTCGTTCAGAAAGCAATGGCAAACTACTGAACGTAGAAATTTGCCTGACAGTTGATGGATGAATTGAAAGTTGGAGAAAACAATATTGTCAACAATCCACTCGTTGATTGAAAAAGGGTTCTGCTGCCACCTTTACATATAAAGCTTGGCTTGATGAAGCAATTTGTTAAGGCACTGAACATAGATGGTATCTGTTTTAATTACTTATGCAGAAAGTTGTCAGGAATTCAGCATAGACAAATTTAAAGCTGATATATTTAATGGACCTCAAATTAGAAAGTTAATAAACTCTCCAAATTTGATTGATTCGATGAACAAAACAGTCCACGGACTGGTCACCATTTGTTTTAGTTGTACAAAACTTTCTGCGTTACTTTAAAACAGACAATTATTCTGAATTAGTTGAAAACATGCTGTCGAGTTTTTGTAAGTTTGGATGCAACATGGGCATAAAATTGCACTACCTCCATAACCATTTACATTTCTTTCCCAAGAATCTTGGCGACTTAAGTGAGGAGCAAGGTGAAAGATTTCACCAAGATATAAAAACAATGAAAGAGAGATACCAGGAACTTTGGGATGCCCACATGATGGCAGTTGGACGCTTAAGCATGACTGTGCAGGTACATCACATTCCAGTTAGTGGTCAAAAGGAAGCTTTTATGCCTTGACTATATATATAAAACAAAATGCTAGTCATAAAGATTTAATACATTTTTTGTATGTTTAGACAGAAAACTCTAACCTGCACAGTTCGCGCGACTGCACTAGCCATGCGGCCTTAATGCCTCAGGCTCAAGACCCCCCTTGGCATACACCGCAATAGATGACTTCTTCTTCTTCTTCTTCTTCAGCGTTCCGAGCCATTGAGGTTCTTTGCTGCAAATACAATCCGCCTCCATTCGTCTCTCTGGTGGACCTTCTCTTGCCAGTCGTTGATTCAATAGATGACAGTTTTTAAAAAAAAAATAAAGTTATAAAGTTAGTTGCATATCCTTTACAGGGCGTCCCAGTCAACACCAGCATTTTGTGTTGTTGTCATCGCTTGGCAAGTTTATGTTCAGTAGTCGCCATTCCTATCCGAACGGCATAACATTTCGTATAAAACCAATGCAAGGCGAACTGTTGGGAAATCGCCCGCAGCTGTGTTTCAAACGCGGGTATGCGGGTTTACGAACTGCGCCCGTAACTCCTTCGCCACGGATTGATTTGTTATATGTAGGTAATAAATGCTCGGTAATTACATATAAAATGAATGCAGGTTACAGTCAAAATGGCACTGATGGCATCTAACTCTAGGCTTGGATATACCAATAGCCTTACTAAGAAGGTCACTCTTAGTTATTTCAAAAACTAGAGCTAACTGAAAATATCTGATTACATTTTTGGAATCAGCTACACAAAATTACCCAAGAACAGTTTTTAATTTAAGGCATAAAAATGTGAGTAAACTAATGTTATCAATGATGATTTATCTTCCATTTTGAAATATTTCTACCCATTCTTGCACGTTCGGGTCCCATCGATTGACGGACGTCGGTCGCGGCGATTGGGCAATCTTGAGCATAGCCTACGATGGGTAGCGTTGTGATATTCTGTTGTGATAATTTGGTGTGTCCAGTGTGTGCCGCGTGGTTACACACCCGCTTCACACGCGTGATCCGGGACTGTTTCCGGATCCGGTCATGGATATGCACTACTGACGAGCTCAAACGAGGGCGAAACTCGAGTATAGTGCTTCCATATTGACGTGGATAGGCCTTAGGTTCATACCAGAATGCGATCGGCGTTGCCAGTAGTGGGTTGTGCTCAATATTTAAATTTCAAATCCCGAAAAAACCACATAATCAACTATCCTATGACTCAAATAACTTTTTTTTTTTACACTGGGCCATCATTCTTGTGTAGATTTAACAATTTTTCACACTTTCTGACCACATACAAAAGTAATAACGCCGGAGTTGCTCTTCAACGGTGCAAGTCGATAGTGTGGCAGCCATTTAGTCATCGCTTGTTCGCAAACAATGCTGGATCCTCAGGAATCCCACATGGTGTATTGTTTAAGAGCCAGTTTGTGTCCTGAAATAAGATTTTCATTTATCCACACTCTGCCATGTATTTTATAACAATCCTACTACTTAAAGATTTACCCATAAAGGCACGCACTTTTGTTTCTAGGAAGGGAAACAACAAAGAATTTCGGAAACGGGAAGCAACTCTCCAAAACAAAAGTAGTGGAAATTAAATTGCTTGTCTCCCTTTGTCTACGATTTCACCTTTCATAGATTTCCTGAAACTGGTATAATCTATCCAACGACAACGTGTTGGCTAGGCGTTCCCAACGGGCGAGTTCATGAGTTCGGATTCTCATCAGGTAGGATTCTTAACACTAATGTGGACTCCCAGGCCTACCTAGCCTTAAATAGATACCAGGAGCTGCCTTGGGATGTAAAAGTATGATACCGAGAACATCGCCCACCCAGTGTCCATTGGTCTATAAAAATATTACGTTCGCTCACTTTGAACTCAAGTGTAGTCCATACACGTTCTACTACTTCTGGTGCACTGGACTGATTTCTGCATGTGGATTTGCTTTCCCTATTACCAGTGTCCCTCGTCATCAGTTGAACTTACTCCGACTTGTTAGGTACTTGTAATATGTATCCACAAGTCATGGACGAGAAATTAAGAGTGGAATTAAGCAAAGTTGTGTACGAGCTCATATCCTCTTTGGAATATACTGTTCACTTCTGCTGAAGTTTGCCTTTCGTGATCAGGATGTTGGCATATACATTCACTCACGCTCAGATGGCGGCCTCTACAATGCTCAGAGATTGAAGGCCAAGACCAACATTAGAAGGGTCCTGATCAGGGAGTTGCTGTTTGCAGATGATGCTGCGATTACGACCCACTCTGAGGAAGAATTACAATGTCTACTATCTGCATTCTCAAATGTTTGTTCTGAATTTGGTTTAACAATTAGCAAATAGAAGACACATATTATGTCACAAGTTGCTCATGGGGTACCACCACTCATTATTGACGACACCGAACTGGAGATAGGAGACCATTTTACATATTTAAAATCTGAGGTAAATAGCAAATTATCCATAGATCAGGAAATCAACATCAGAAACAACAATGAACAGGTTAACAAAAAGAGTCTGGGAGAACAGGAAGCTTACCGCCAAAGCAAAAGTCCTTGTCTATGAAGCCTGTGTCCTTAGTACTCTTCTTTATGGCAATGAAGCCTGGTCAACTTACTCACACCAAGAGAAACGTTTAAACAGCTTTCATATGCGGTGTCTGCGAAGAATACTTGGTATTAGGTGGCAAGTCAAAATCACAAATACTGAAGTATTGGGAAGATCAGGTTGTGTGACGGTGTTCTCCATGCTCAGTCTTCGTAGACTTAGATGGATAGGACAAGTTAGGAGTATGGATTATGGTAAATTACATATGGGTAAAAGATCTCGTGGTTGGCCTCTACTACGATACAAAAATGTGTGGAAGCGGGACATGATTGATATTGGCATCGATAATGCACATTGGGAGCAAATCGCCGCCGAACGTTTCGCATGGAGGACAAGATAGGGCACACACTGAGCGTGAGAGACGTAAGATGGTGCGTGATGGTAGAAATGACCATGTGTTCACATGCATCCATTGTGGACTAACATTTACAGCGCGAATTGGCGTGATCAGTCACATTCGCTACCGACATGGGTTGTAGTTATTATGCCTTTTTGAAGCACAATGTAACAAACTATCGTCTGTCAAGACAGAAAGGTGCCAATAAATAAATGTCTCTGCATGCGCATCATGTAAAGTTTCGTTGTGGTTTAATGTTAAATCTGTATTCATAGTCCACGACCACTACCAATGTGGGATAGGTCATCGGTTTAAGGCTTCGGACAGGGCACAGCGGACTTAACAAGCATATGTACAAGCTTCGCCTGAGTGACTCTTGGCAAATGGGCCCTGTGGCTCCATGAGGAAGTGGACTCCCTTAGACATGAGAAAATATGATAAAAAAAATTAATGTCCATTTTTTAAGCTTTGTGTCTTATCAATAAATATTTTTAGAGCCCATTCGACTGCTCACATCTATGTTCATGTGGGCAGTGTGGTCAAACTGCAGTGCAATGTTCTCCAAGGTGTCCCCAAGTACAGCAGCTGAGGAGGGAATACTGGTCTGTGATATATTGGATTTTCACAAACGTAACATCTCATCTCATCTCATCTCATCATGTTCCTCTTGTACCTTGCGGTGTCGAGGTGAAGTATAAACTTCGTGAGAGTGCCCGGTTATGGGCTTCGTATATCGACATTCCCATGGATTCTGTTATTCCCTCCGTCCAGCGTTTACGTGGTCGGCCTCTTCCTCTGTTTCCATCTGGTCTGTACGTCATTGCCTGTTGTGGCATGCTGTTGACTGGTAGCCTACTTGCATGGCCAAACCATTTGACTTGCTGCTTTCTAATAAAATCTAGAGCAGCTTTAACCCCCACTTTAGTCCTGATTTCTTCATTTCTGATCTTATCTCTTCTTGATACGTTGAGTATTCTTCTCAGGAACCTCATTTCTGTTGTTGTGATTTTTCTTTTCTCTTTTTCTGTCATTGTCCAGGTTTGGCATTGGTAGCACAGAGTTGGTAGGAAGATTGTGTTGTAAAGTGCTTTCTTAGTAGTTATTGATACATGTTTGTTCTTTAGTATTGGTGCCATTTGTCCAATGAGTTGATTTGCCTTATTGCACCTATTTTCGATCTCGTCTTCTGATCTGCCATTTGATGATATTATACTTCCTAGGTACTTGAAGCTCTTTACTTGTTTCAAGGGATGTTCGTTTAGGTGAATTGTTGCTGTTTGTTCTTCTTTAGTTATAGTCATTACCTCTGTTTTGCTTGTGCTAATTTTCATGTTATGTTCCCTACACATTTCGTTTAGACTATTCATGTGGTCTTGTAATTCAGCTTCTGATTTTGCTATTAGTGCTTGGTCGTCCGCAAACAGGAGTTCTCTAATGGTTAGATTTGCAGATGGTTCTTCTTCTGTGTTCTCGTCATGCGGTATTCTTGCTGTCTCTGCTTGGCTGGTTTCTTTACATATGTTGTCTATATATGTTATGAACAAGAGAGGGGACAGGACACAACCTTGTCGTACTCCAGATCTTATGGTGAAGGGTTCTGAGTGTCCTCCAGTTGCTCTCACTATGCATTCACTGTTGTCGTATAAACTTCTACATAGGTTTGTTAGATGTGTACTCACTCCATATTGTTTAAGGATTTCCCACAGCTTGTTTCTATCTACCCTATCAAATGCCTTTTCTTGGTCAACAAAGGCTAAGTAGAGTGTTTCATTGAATTCAATTGATTTTTCTATAAGTTGTCTAAGAGCAAAAATGGCGTCTGTGCATCCTTTGTTTTTCCTAAATCCAAGCTGCGTTTCGCTTAGCTGGGGTTCTAAAGTAGTTCGTAATCTTTTTTCAAGAATTTTGCAAAATATTTTCCCAGTATGACTCAACAGTGAAATGCCTCTGTATTGTGTGCAATCTCTTTTGCTGCCTTTGTTTTTCCAAATTGGGATAATTATGGCGTTTCCCCAGTCTCGTGGTGTCTGTTGTTCTACCCAAACATGGTTGAATAGTCTATGTAGCCAAGCTGTTCCTACTTCCCTTGCTGCTTTAATTAGTTCATTTGGTATTTCATCCTGTCCTGGTGATTTGTTCAATGGGGCTAATCTGATGGCTTCTATAATTTCTTCTTTTAGTATGTCTGGTTCTAGTTCCTCGGTGACATCTGTGTAGGTCTCTTGACTTCCTGTGACATGTGATGGGATGTTGAGAAGTTGTTCGAAATACTGCTTCCATCTTATTAGGATGTGTTTTTGTTCACTTATTGGTTCTCCATTTTCGCTGTTAATTATTTCAGTTGGGTCAAAGGGTACTCCTCTGGTTCGCATTGCACTTATCTTTTTGTAGAAGTTTCTGGTTGCCTCCTTGTAGTTTTTATTTAGGGTTTCTCCATACTCTTCCCAGTCTTTCTGTTTTTCCCTCTTTACTATTCTACTCACATGTCTTCTCGATATTCTGTATTCTATGAGATCACATTCCTGTTTGCTCTTCAACCACTTTTTATATTTTTCCTTTTTTTCTTTTACCGCTTTCTTTACTTCTGCGTTCCACCAACTTGTTATTTTCTTTATCCGTGTTTTGCATTTTTTCGTGGTTCCGCATGTTATTTTTGCAGTATTTAAAACGCTTGATTTGAACGTCTCCCATTCTTCTTCCACTGTTTTTCTTTCCGTAGGTAATTTTACAAAGAGTTCAGTTAGTTCTTTCTCATAATTTTCCCTTACTGCCTCGTCTTTAAGGTTTTTTAAGTTTACTGATTCGCATGGCATGTATTTTCCTGCTTTTTGTTTTCTTCTTCTAATGGTTCTTATTGTGGCAACGACTGCTTTATGATCTGTGTTTATACTGAAATTGGGCACTGCTCTTGCATCTAATATATTTCTCTTTCTGTTATTTCTTGTTAATATAAAATCAATTTGGCTTTTAGTATCTAGATTGTTCCATTTATACCAGGTGTATACTTGCGAATCTTTATGTTTATAGAATGTGTTTGTTATATAGAGATCGTGTTGGCTGCAAAGCTCTATCAGTCTACTTCCGTTATCATTCCTTTCATTTTGCTGATCTCCAAATGCTCCCAGGTGTTTTTCTATGCCCCCTCTGTTATGTCCTAGTCTTGCATTGAAGTCTCCCATAACTATGATGTTGTCCTGCTTATCTATTTTATTTAGCACATCATGTATGTCTTCGTAGAAGTCCTCACATTCTTGCTCATTATTGTTTGCATTACATGGTGCGTATATCTGTACATATGTTGTGATTGTTTGTTCTTTTATTCTCACTGTTATGATTCTTTCTGATATATATTTTATTTCTAGTATTGCTCTTGCTAGCTGTGGTTCGATGACTATTCCCACACCGTGTCTTGCCCTTTCTTGCTGTTCTACTCCAGAGTAAACAAACGTGTAACTGCGGTGGAGCTCCTTGCATCCTTTCCCTTTTGTTCTGGTGTCCGCTATTCCCATCAGACCAATATTCCTCTTCTCCATTGTTTCTATAAGCTCTTCTTCTTTACTATTGAAACCACAGACGTTCATTGTGCCTATTTTTTGAATCGCTGATCTATCTCGTAGTCCGTTAACATTGCCGGGTCGATAGCCGTTTGGGTCAGTCCGTTTATACTTCTTAGTTTTTCTACGAGCAGTATGAAGATCCCCTGCCGGCTTGCTAGGCCAGTCGCAGGTTTAGGACACTAATCTGACCACAGGGAGTCCATCCCCTATGGCGAGCCATAGCCCCGTTAGCCCATGACCTCGCGGTCATGGTTGCCCGGTCTGCACCACGTGGAGGTGGGGGTTGACTTGTGTAGTCTGCGGGTCATCGGCAGGCTACTAATTTTCGCTCTTCACCCCTCCTGGGAGAGGCTAGCCGATCCTAACCCTGCTGGCTGCAGGGCCAGGCGCATTCCACACCTTACAGACCCTACAGACAAAACGTAACATCACGATTAAATATTTCCAGGACGACAAAAATCGGCGTTCACCACAAACAAAATGGTTTGTTCCACAATTGTACGATCCAAGATTTAATATACCCGTTGGGAATGAAAAACATTAACCAGGAAAGACACCATATAAATAGCAGTGAACAACCGGAACACAGCCTGTTTTTCACCAACCCACACACACACACGAACCAGGAGAGATTCGATGAACGAAGGGAGTGTAGTCTCTTAAAAATCAACTTTACAAAGATAATTTAGTATAAGTTAGATAGATGAAGACAAACATCAGCCCACGACATCGCATTGGGAAAATCTAAATCCTGGCGCCGAAGTGTGGAAGAAATTCATTTTAAATGAAGGTAAACAGTAATAATTTATTTTAAATCTTAGATTAAGTTGTGAGTTCAGTTTCCCAGAAGAGTTGATAAGTCGACTTGTGAACGCGTGTGGTGATTTCTTAAGAAGTTAATTATAATTAATGGTTATAGTTTATAGATAAACTATTCATTAAGAATCACCATAGTGAAATTTAATTTCTCCCGAAGTAAACAAATGATTGAATGTATAAGCATTAATCCAAGTTGTACATTTATTTCTTAAGCAACTCAATCTACAATGATTTGGAATGGTGAGTCTTGAGAATATAATCTAGTAGCAACTAAATAATATTATACTCAGTTATTATAGTCATAAGATAAACTGTGCATTTGGAGAAAACTACAGTGTTTATTTTCTCCGAGCTAAACAGCTTAGTTAATGTATAAACATTAGACACATGTTGTAAATTTTATTTCTTAAGCAACTCAATCTACCACGAATTAGAGTAACTTAAGACTTAAGGAAACTCAGAATTCTTAGTACAGTGGTAAGGACATATTGTATATGTGCCCACTAGTAAGATTAAAAACTGGTTTACATGTGCCAGCACTAATAGAGAATTTAGTGGAATGTGTATAGTCAAGTAGATTGAGCACATTAGTCAGTAGATTTACTTTTTGACATGAGCACCTGGACAAACAAATAGTTTTCTGATAATTCATGAACACATTAGAATCAAAAAGAGATCTACCGGTATCATAATTTGTGTGATGGTACGGCACACATGGGGTAAGGCAAATATATAGACATGGCTGTTAACCATGGAGAATAATAATATTTGTTCCACATAATAGTTCGTAACCAACCGCCATGCAAGAAGTATTTTAATTCATAATGCCTGAATGCGAATTGGATATAGCACCTAAATTGTATGTATTTTATGAGAACATGTGATAACTCCTAGATTTCATGTTGCTAAATCCTGGGTGAATTGCATAAAGTGTGTCTAATGATCACAATGATCACTATGTCATTGCTGATAACATGTCTGTGAGGAGTCATGTATGATTTCATCATTGTTAAACAGATGTGAATGTATCATTTGATAAAACCCATCAGCTTGCATGACTAAATATCCAGGAAATAATATAAGTAGGTTGAAGGATGAGATTCCCTTGTAATGTTATTCTTGTTGAATCTGTGAATGTATTCTGTATAAAGCACCTACATAGACATGATGTCATTCCTACAGATATGATGTGTGTGGGGTGGTAAATATAATAAATTAGAATAAGGACAGGTTTCGCTAGGGGTATTCAGTATGAATGGGGTTTAAAACCCAAACACGCCCTCTATAGGAATTAATATATTGGCTCGTAACCCCCAAGTATTGAACAAGGCAGAAAAGGGTGCAAGTTCAACACTAACATAGAAGAAAGGTTTCCCATAGAAGGCTGGGAGATCCGGGAAGTTCTACCACAGACACCCGAGTACTAATCACTCTACCCAGAGGGTGTGTCTATGTGTAAGTGCCCCGCCCCACATTTAATCTCCCACATATATATATATATATAAACAATGACAAGTATCCACTGTCATGCACATCCACAGTATTATACAACAGAGGGACAACAACCAATGTTAGACGCAACAACTGGATTACATGACAGAGGAAAACAGCCATTGTTAGACAAAAACAGTACACTAACTCACTGTATCACATAACAGTAACAATAACTGGACTATAAACATCAATTTAGGAACAACAGGTTAACAATGAAGTAACTGCAAGGCTTTGTTAAACCAAACAAACAAACAATTGTATTGTGGAAAACATTTGGGTTCTGGAAAACCCTGTTGGCTACAATATGGTGACCTGGACATGAAAGAAATTATTCATATTCAGGCAATGCACACAAAGTATACAACCACAACAGAAGTCCCCAATAATCCCCAAAAAAGGTTCACATCAAATACCTGTGTCAAACACAAAACAAAGTAAATAATGCATACAAAGAAATAGATAAAGAAAATCTATCTAATCTGTCTCTAGAAATATCCTAGGGGTCTGATGATGACTCCCTCTCCTTCAATATCCACTAGAAAAGTCTGGCCATAATCACACACTCTATAATCCAAGGAAAACAGCTGCTTTGCATATATCCACTATTTAGAAAATTGGGGATTGCACACACACACACACACAGAACTTTCACTTCTGGATCATATATCCATCGCGAAAAACATGTAGGAGTAATCCATATGAATCCAATGTGGATATACTGTAATCTCTCAAGTCACAGTTGCTAAGTCACTGGGCTAGGAGCGTTCCAGGGTGATATAACAGACAGGTATAAATAAGTCTGAAGCGTTCTGGCGTGGCGTGACACACAGGAGTCCATGTGATTGATTCGATCAGGATCAGGCACAAACACTTTCAGTATCTCTTTGGATGAGGAGTGACATCACATAATCCATTAGAATTTCCTGACAGAACTTGAATTGGGCATGAATATTCCAGCCCCTTTCTCTGGGTTAAGATGTAGGTTATTCTTTCTTCAGTTGAATATACGACTTGATTGACGGGAGTTGGTAATGTGCTTGATTATCCATGTCTGGGATATGATGGATGAGAAGATTCAAAGGAAGCTGGGAGTTCACACAATCAGTTGGTAAATCCATACTGGTAAATGATGGTGAATTCCAGACTATCCATGAGCCTCTGGAATATGACAGTTGAATGTGGAATTAGGCGGTGACTTTTAGAAGAGGTTATACTCTGTATCCATCTAGGCCAGGCATGCCTCATGTCTTTGCAGACATTGAAAAGCTTAACACCGTCTGTAAGTTCCCAGAGGTAGGGAATCCACTTCCGCATATTCAAAATCCGTTACGTATCCAGGCATTGACATTCAGGTTCAGGGTGAGTAGCAGTAACCAGCACTCTTTGTAGAATATTAGAGGAGGCTGATATCCCAGTTTCCTGCCTCTAAATCCAAACAAGTTGACTATAAATCCAGTGCGAAGCATGGTGACTAGTGCCAATACTCCACCGCCATCTCTAGCGCCTATGTAGTGAAGAAGAACAGGGTTGATATAGATTAGTTATACAATCCAAACTTGGATAACAATGTATCATAATAAACTATACATATATATGATGAATAACAGTGTATCATAATTAAAAATAGAAGGAACAAAAGGGAAGGAGAAAAAAAAAAGTGTAGCTAGTTCCCTAGCACTTATCGCCTACTGTAGAGTTTTGACCCACTCCAAAAGTGAGTAAGATATCTACTCAATAGGTACATTTCTTCTGGACTGATACTGGAGCTTCCTGAGGGGTTACGCACCACCTAATCCATCCAAACATTTTGATAGTACCGCTGTCACACCATGGAAAAAGTTCATGAGACACTGTCCTCATGTAAACAATTCATAAATCTCCTTTCCATAGTTACAAACAGCATTATGTAAGTACCACTGATAAATGGCAGAAGTTTAGCTACCAGTTCAGTCATCTCCTTTTGCATCATCATCATCATCATCATCATCATCATCATCATCATCATCATCATCATCATGATGTGTTTGTCCCCAATGGGGGGGGGGGGAGTTAAAAGATCTACTCCAACAGTAACATCATGAATAGAATATACATATGATGAATAACAGAAAACCTTGTTAGTCTTTTACTAAACATGGTATGAACTCTCTAGTGGGCATTACCCAACATCTCAAAATACTCATAAAAGAGAAATCATGGGAATCTTTTCCCATACACTTGAGATTATGTATATCATACCAAATGACAATCTTATAACAGCATTTATTACAGCATCAAGCAGTAACAATCATGAGCATAAATGGTAAAATACTCATAAAAGAGAAATCATGGGAATCTTTTCCCATACACTTGAGATTATGTATATCATACCACATGAAAATCCCATAACATCATTTATGAAAATAAAAGACTACAAGACAATCTCTGTGTATTTACAACCAGGTAAACAAAAGATTAACTCCTAAGTGCATGAAAAAGTCAAGCGAGAATATATCTCTCTCTCTCTATCTAACAACCTATATTAAAGTTGTACACAAATGTGAGATAGTAATATTTCTCCATCATAAGAGCAGAAATACAAAATAAGCACTCAGGAAAAAACACTTTAAAACACAGAGACCAGTTGTGAAAAATAAGCATTTAGGAATAAAGTAAGTTCACAAAATCATCTCAGAAGAATGACTCATAGCAAGATTATATTGTAAGCTTTATGAAGGCTGACTGGACAACATGGCGATGTCCCGGCTGTGTGACGTAAACCAACATTTCAATGAAAGCGATTCTCCTAATTTTCACACACACAACTTCAATCATGATATTAGTTGCCACAAAGCATTTCCTAATACATAACATGATATGTTGTATATAATATAATGCTCACCTAAAACGCAGAGAATAAGTGGGCTTTAAATTAACCCATTAACAATGGGTCACCCGCTAACATTGGAGAAACATGGCGATTGACCAGACCGCTTTGTCTACCAAGCCTTTGTCTAGATTAAGCCTGTGTTTCCGGGGCGCGGCCAATCAATTGCCTTCAAACAAAACGAAATTTCGTTTCGTTAATTCTCCCGTCCTAAGTTTTCATAGCGCGTGAAGCTGTCTGCTGGAAAAGACTGCGAGATGATGACATATATGTCACAATGTGTATAATGAGTGATTGTGAAAGGAGATATTTCATTGTGATATCAGTGATGCTAATCATTTTATGTTGTCATTGGGAAATCACATAAGTATAATTGCCCACCTTACATGTCAGTATGAAGGATGTGTGATGAATGATTCCTGTATGATCACCCATACCAATATGAATATGTCTGTAGACTGAGTGAAATGATCATCCATGCATATGAATGATGCATGAGAAATGTGAGTGAGTGAGTGAAGTTACATGCTGAGAGAGAGGGAGTATAAGCCAACAGTCAATCTCAGGATAGCCGGTAACTTGATGTGTATTGCCAGGACTGTCACCAGAGAAATGCTTCGGCATAACCCATAAACTAAATAATAATTTAGGACACTCCGGCGCATAACAACACTGTGTATGAAATATCATTCATGTCACTATCATCTAGTTTTGTGTGCTAAGCACGACACAACCAATATCATACATTACGCATATTACAGCATCTGTGTGTGTAATTTAAGCATACTTCCACTTTGTATTTCATGTCACTTCTGGTAACACATATGGTCTAGTGTAATGACATTATTGTAATACAATGATGATGATGATGACTGTAATGTAATGAAAATAATGATGATGTAAGGATTTATAATGTCATAAGCATGATAATAATGATAATGATTGTAATTACAATTATTATAACAACCATGATGATGATGATGATAATAATAAATATTACATCCATGAGAATGGAAGAAATCTTCTCACTTGCAGCATTTAATGAAGAAGAATGCACTTGAAGGCTATACAAGAATAATACCATAATGTACTTATCTTGTTTATAAGCAAATACTTATTGAAATGGGAACTGATTTTTAAAAAGCCCTTAATGTATGAGACCCTTTTTCTTGAATAGAAAAAGATGAATAAGAGAATTAACTAGGAACAGAATGGGATAGGAGACATAGTTGTAAATTCCAAATCAATCAAGGTATGACTTAACAGGTAGACCTGAGGACAGGCATAGGTGAAGATGAAACTGCACATCTGCTAGTTAAAACCTTGAACACCTGATAGTGGAAGATTGGAGTGAGAACAAACAACTATGTTGGTGATAACTAAATGAGAACACCATGACTATCTTTCTTCTATGTTAATTTTCTCTAAGAACAAGATTCATTCTATTGTTTTCACTTGGTGTGTTCTTAGGCTTTTACATTTCATTTCTAATGTCATATTTATGATATAATTAGAATTATGTGATGCTAAAATTGCAGGTAGTGGTCATTATCCAGACCTGACTTTGTGAATGCAGCACTTTGTGAAAGTAGTTGTAGCAGCTTGACTGAATGCAGTAGCCACTTAACTGAGTGAGGCAGCTGAGATAGTGAAGCCAAATACTATTCCACAGCAACTTCCAATTTTCACCACCTTTCCAGGACAGGTATCACATATCTTTGTAGCCAGATATAGGTGAAGAACACCAGTGAGCCAGATTTGTAATAAATTACCGGGGAAAACAATAAAGAACTCTAGAATATTCTACACTGACTGTAACCGAGATCCCATAACTGGATGGTAAATCAACCAGGGTGTACCCAGTTTCTTTCCACAGATTAGAATTAGGCCAGCAGAAAAGGCCCAATAATCATAAGTTAAACGGGTTGCAACACTGAGGACAATGTATGATACAGTGGCACAGTCATGAGATAGATACTTAGTTAAGAGACTAATATACCCATAATATTGTAATTGAACTGTAATGTTGTGGTCTGTTATTGCATGTATAATCAATAGTTCTATTTATATATAATAAATGATAAAATTACAGGTTATTGTCTTTTTTTTTAGAGTTCTCTTGTCATACTAAAATTGTTGTAAGTAATTACCCTAGATTAATTATTTAGTTGGTAGAGGAGAGGCAAGGAACCATTCCTCAGGACATTTGGGATACTCAGTAAAAATTTCATTTTTTCCTTGAGGTATTCCTTGGTTCTCCAAAACTCTATTTAATGGTCTCAAATCATTGAGCCAGTAACAGCTAAATTAATTTTAATGGGCAGGATCACATTGAGATAGAGAAACTCTGGATCCTTGATCTCTCTGGGGTTGAGCCATCAACTATTTATCCGACATGGTCCATTGAGACGGCACTGGACCAGTTAGACGGTACTGCATTCGCAAATGTATGGAACACTGGCCTAGTGAGACGGCACTTCATTCACAACTGTATGGAACACTGGCCTAGTGAGATGGCACTGCATTCACAACTGTATGGAACACTGGCCTAGTGAGATGGCACTGCATTCACAACTGCATGGAACAATGGCCTAGTGAGACGGCACTGCATTCACAACTGTATGGAACACTGGCCTAGTGAGTCGGCACTACATTCACAACTGTATGGAACACTGGCCTAGTGAGACGGCACTGCATTCACAACTGTATGGAACACTGGCCTAGTGAGACGGCACTGCATTCACAACTGTATGGAACACTGGCCTAGTGAGACGGCACTACATTCACAACTGTATGAAACACTGGCTTAGTGAGACGGCACTGCATTCACAACTGTATAGAACACTGACCTAGTGAGACGGCACTACATTCACAACTGTATGGAACACTGGCTTAGTGAGACGGCACTACATTCACAACTGTATAGAACACTGGCCTAGTGAGTCGGCACTACATTCACAACTGTATAGAACACTGACCTAGTGAGACGGCACTACATTCACAACTGTATGGAACAATGGCCTAGTGAGAGGCACTTCATTCACAACTGTATGGAACACTGGCCCAGTTAGACGGCACTGCATTCACAACTGTATGGAACAATGGCCTAGTGAGACGGCACTGCATTCACAACTGTATAGAACACTGGCCTAGTGAGACGGCACTGCATTCACAACTGTATGGAACACTGGCCTAGTGAGACGGCACTGCATTCACAACTGTATGGTATACTGGCCTAGTGAGTCGGCACTGCATTCACAACTGTATGGAACACTGGCCCCTAGTGAGATGGCACAACATTCACAACTGTATAGAACACTGACCTAGTGAGTCGGCACTGCATTCACAACTGTATGAAACAAACGAGGAGCTTCATAGAACTGTTGACTACATCTGTCAGATACACATGAAAGAAAGAATGCTTAAAGACAAAAAAAAAAAAAAAAAAAGAAAGAAAGAAAGAAAGAAACAGAAACAAATTAAGAAGAAGACAGACAGGCAGACAGACATACAGGCAAACAGACATACAGACAGACAGCACAAGAAGAAGTCTAATGTTAACCACATATTTAACACAGTGCGTAGGAATTTTCTGCAGACTTAAAACACCACAAGTAAACCAACGATTACCTTTCTTTTCCTTGTAAGGGAACCGACAATGATTTATCTATATGCAAATAATGAAATAATCAAACGGTGTTTAGTAATCAAATATTTAACACATTTTCACTCGAGGATGACATTTAGCCGGTACAAATATCGATACATGAAATAATTGGATAATTATTTTACCTGGTTGATGATGTCGCCATATATGTTTTATATCCACAGCTGTATTGAATGCTATGATTGAATTTACTTAAAATAATTATCAAACACTCCGTAGTATACCTGGATTGTTAATAAAATATTGAAGTTAGCAGATACAATTGTTCACACATTTTTTTTTCGAATTATTAACGGTAAAAAAAAATTTAGTTTGTTTCAGTTTCCCAGACACCGTAAGAAAGTAACTAGAGAAATTAGACGTAAACAGTCACGATATTCTGCGCACGTTAGCAGAAGAAATAAACTGGAGAACTTGGTGACAACTGGCAAGTTTGATGGGAAAATAGCAAGCGGAAGTCAGTGAAGCAAATATCTGAATATCATGGTCACATGGCATGGTCGAGACAAAATCATGACACATGATGATGATGACGATAAGATACTGATTGGCACTGATAAAATAAGTAAGAAACAGAAATGGGAGGACAAACTAAACACTACACAACTGAAAGCTACCGACAAATCAAGATTTGAACAACTGTACAGTACGATTCTCTCCATTGAAGTAGACATGAACAATCAACTGGCGTCCCGTATCTACCCAGCCTAAAATGGGTACTAGGGCATGATTTAGGAAGTAAAGGCGGTCGATTTAATGTTGACTACATAATCCTAAAAGTGCCGATTAGTTTATAGTATTCTAGGGGTGCCAGTCTCTCTGGCCGAGGGGTTACAACACTTTCTCCGTAATCCCGTTTATCACGCAGAGTCTCGTAGCAGGGCGAGAGCTAGGAGCGGTTCGACCCCCGCTGATGACTTGCGGGATAACTGAGCCGGCCGCTCAGAAACAATGGCAAACTACTGAGCGTAATCTTGCCAAGAAATCAACATACAGCTGAAAGATGCTGATGTTGACAGCGATGTCCTGTAAAGGATATGCAAAACATTTATTCTAGGGGTAGAACCATCTAAACATACGGCTAAACGTGTGGAATAATGTCTTTTAGTATCTTCACCTTTTCAATAGTCAGTTACCATTCTGGTTATCTCTAACGTCTTGTCATTCTAGCTATCACCAATGCCTCGTTATTCTGGTCAACTCGAACAGCTTGTCTTTCTGGTCATCTCTAACGCCTTGTCATTCTGGTTATCACAAACGCCTTGTCATTCGAGTTATCACTAACGTCTTGTCATTCTGGTCTTCACTAACGCCATGTCATTCTGGTCTTCACTAACGCCTTATCATTCTAGTTATCACTAACGCCCTGTTATTCCCTACTGTCTGTATGCTTTGATACGAACACGAGCCCAGCATTCTGTTGTAAGCCATTATGCGTATTACCAGCATGGGCCATGACCAAAAGTTGTCCTATACTACTGGGCACATATCGCTTTATCTGTCCATCCACTGATTGCCATTTTTATCACTTGTGTGGTGCGCATTGATCCACATTTCATCCAAACACACTATGCCATAATTTTCTTTGCGCATTTCCCTTATTTCACGTAGGTATCTGCTTCTCATGGATCCTAAATGCGGTTGCTCGCAAAGATTATTTCTACAGCACTTGTACTTACAAATAGTGAAGATAATCTTCTTATATATAAAAAAGGATCTCCGTCCAAATGTATGTCCTTTATGCGTTCGCGAACGGCCCATCCGATTGAGATGAAATTTTCTACACGCCTTCCTTTCAATCCAGCGCTGCCAACTGTGATATTTTGTTAGTGTGAAATCGCCTGCTTACTCAGTATTATTTCATTTTTCATTTTTCATCATAATTTCATATATCTCAGGGGACCTAACTCTGTAAAAGTTATTTCAAGGGGCATAACTTTTCTGTATAACTTATAGTCATATTGTGGCATCGTTTTCAAAGATTTATAAACTCTTTGTCCATAGTTATGTACCGGCATATGAGTTATAATAAATAATGATACAATCTGTAAGGCATTTTCAAAGTTTTCATAAAAATAATGCACAATGCATAACATTGTAACTCATCTTTTTTTGCTTAAGAAGTTACTGTAGTCATGCAGGTGATTAGAAAGAGTTTTCATTAAAAATAATGGATGGTGTGTGGAAGGACATTCTTTTAAGTTACTTTTTTTGTTGTATGAATTTAATGAGAACTTATATGACTACTTATATGAATTAAATGAGATGCTCCCCACCAGGGACTGGGCGAAGCCGGGCAGGGTCAGGCAGACAGATAGACAGATAGACAGACAGATAGACAGTCGGGAACGGGAACTTATATGACTACTTATATGAATTAAATGAGATGCTCCACACCAGAAGCTGGGCAATGCCGGGCCGGGTCAGACAGACAGACAGACAGACAGACAGATAGTCGATAACGGGAACGGGAACTTATATGACTACTTATATGAATTAAATGAGATGCTCCCTACCAAGGTCTGGGCGAAGCCGGGCCGGGTCAGCTAGTGTCCTTATAATTGTCCACAAAGTTGTTTTGGATAGCTCTATGTTATTGTTATTTCTGAACCAAACCCTAAGTTTTCTTACAGTCACTGTTTCTTTGACATCCATCATTTTTATAATGCTGGATAATCCTGGATATAAAATCCAAAATTTTTATAATTTTAGGAGGCTCCTTGGCGAAGTGGTCAAGCCTTTTGACTCGGGCTCCAAAGGTCGTGGGTTCGATTCCGGGCCGCATCCTTCGGTTCACGAGTTACATTTTTCGGAGACTTCTGTGGGTCGTCGCTAGAGCTGCGGAGTTCGTGCTTTGTGCGATGCTTTCCGCGCTGCGAAAAGAGACCGAGCCATATGAGATAGAACCCGGTGCAATGAAGTCGACCCTGTCGTATATCAAGCGACGTTTTAAAGCATTTTTATAATAGCTCGCCTTATGACATCTTTGTCAAAGCTGTCTACAATAATCTTTCTACCTACCGTTTGATTATTGCGTGGTGGTTTAATTCCAGATTCTTGCACCCATCGACGAAATGCCCGTTTACTCAAACCCAATGCATGCATTGTTCTTTTTTCGGAATTTGTAATAGTATAAAACAGTTTCCTGCGATCAGCTCCTTGACAAAAATATGCGTACAACTTCATAGCGATTCTTTGAAGTGTATAATTTCGCATTCAATCGCATTGAAAAATATTAACACATTTCAATGTTAGCGATAAGTTGTAAGATTTAAAAAAAAACAAAAAAACATATTAATCAGGTTTCATGAAATAGCCCACATTCTGAGACACCTCTGAATGAACAATCCTAGTTTAAACAACGCGGGGAGTTGGCATAAGGCCAATCCCGTGAAAAAACGTACAATATTCAACACTGAGCGCTGATTGTCTGGCTACGCTGTAATACATTTAAAATTATGAATTTCATCTCAGACCCGTAAATTATATACCGCATATAAACAAACTTTGAAATCTGCTGTAAAATATCCAGAACAAAATTTTTTTTGTTGGGTGGACATAATGATAAGGTTATATACTAAATCTCATAATTTTCCCTCAGTTGGTTACTAACTAACTAACTAACTAACTAACTAACGCTTTTCCTGTAGAGTCTATAATGGTGAAGTGTATGTTTGACCAAATAAAGTTGTAATTCTCGCAACAGTTCAAGAAAACAATACATAACTACGTCTAGAGACAATGTCAGAAGATATGGCGGACGAGGCAACGATCATTATTCGCACCATCCTGGACATTGCAATCCGCAACATCGTGTCGGCTGTGGGTGTGGTCACCAACGTTTTGAGCATGCTCATCTTCAGTTCCCTCGGCCTCAAGGACAGTATGAGTGTTGGGCTCTTCAGTCTGTCCTTCACAGATTTCCTTATCACGGGTTTCCAAATGGCTAGTGGTGTTTGTTATACTATTGATCTCTTGTACCCAACAAACCCGATTGACTTATGGTCGGTTGGCTATTTTATCTTTGGATTTCTTGTAGGTACGACGTACACAGTGTCGTGTGGGATCACCGCCATGATTTCTGTAGAGCGATGTGTCTGCGTCGTGTGTCCCTTCAAAGTGAAACAAATCTTCACACGGCATCGCTGCGTCGTGTATGTTTTACTTATGTATTTAGTTGTTTGCCTCTGCCATATTCCCATCTACCTCACACACAGAATGGAGTGGGCAGAAAAAATTCCTCCAGCTCAGAGAGATAACTCCACCGCACCACCTGTTTATAATTTTATTGTTATATTTAGCTATCAAGCACCGCTCATTGAACTTATATTTGATTATACTTTCGGGGTCGGCGTGCTATTTATAGGACAGATAATTATTATGGTCTGCGCTGTGTGGATGGGGTACTCCTTGGAATCATCATCTAGAGTTAGGCATAACATCGCCGACCAGATCACAACTTTATCAAGTGACAAACATCAATCAAATTCTCCTAACCCCCCATCTACATTATCCAAACGAGAGAGAAGACTTGTGAAGGTGGTGCTACACCTGGGATTAATACTGACTGTGAGTAACATCCCCAAGATAGTGACCATCTCGGTGTATCACGCCGTGCCCGGCATGGACACAGCTTCCCTGGAGCATGTCAGTACAAGTCTGTGGGCCATTTCGTCGACCATCGCATCTCTTTGCTGTTCGGCTAATTTCTTTGTCTACGTAAAACTTAACCAGAATTTCAGGCGTCGCTTCTACCAGATGTGTGGACTGAAGTATGAACAATTATAAGCGGCGCTTCTACCAAATGTGTGTACTGAAATATGAGCAATTATAGGCTGCGCTTCTATCATATGTGGGGACTGAAATATATACGTAATTATAGACTCAAATATGAACAACAATTACAGGTCGCTTCTTTCAAATGTGTGAACTGAAATGTGAAAAACAACCACAGAACGCTTCTACCAGTTGTCTGGACTGAAATATGAACATCTTTTCAACAATTACTGGGCGCTTCTACAAAATATGCATAGTTTCATATGAACAACAATTGCAGGTCGCTTCTGATAATGACGTAGCTGTGTGTGTGTGTGTGTGTATTTTTTTTTTTTTATTAGGGGGTTGGGGGTGGGAGAGGGTAGGGGTTAGGCCAGCGGTTTCTCTCATTTTGTCCTATTTAAAAAAACAACAAGTTGGTACCTACTTCACACACTGTGAAAATGATCAAACTAAGGAATATTACCGCGCAGTGAGAGATTCAAGCAATGTAGGGATAGAGTAACAATTACCGCACATTTCAACTTGCACCTCAAGAACAGTGCTGCCATGACTCAAACAATTTGTGTACAGTTTGACGTGCCCTGATATCGTCTGCTGGATAAATGATTACATATATCTCAACAGAAAGTCACTGCAGCCAATGACGCTTGATACTTTGAGATAAAGAAATATCGACTATCGGGGGGAAAACATACACTGATTTATACTAACATGTCGACCAAAGTCTTTGTCAACGACGACTAAGAAATACAAAACAGCACACACACAAAAAAAAGGCAGAATAAAAACAAGGATGCTTAATGAGGGATATGAAGACTGTAATCTGTTCAATGGGGAGAAAAAAAAAAAAGACTTTTTGTGGACTGAATTTGCATTTTCCTATCGTCGAGCTCCTAGTATTATTTTTTGTTGACGTGAACTTCCAGTATTTGGTTGACGCTATGTATCTTCCATTCTCGAATTGTGTCCATAACAAGCCAAATGCGTGACAATTATTTCCGGTGTGCGCGTGGAGAAAGGTAACAGCGGCCCACTTTCCGGACGGGTGTTGTGCCATCGTGCAATCACTAGGCGTAAACACATGACTAATCGACAATGATTATGGGAAAAGTTGAATGTCTGAACGACCATGATTGACAGATCGAGTAAGGCCTCATCTAAACCAGGCCACGTCAGCATAGCAACTGGGCAGAGTAAAACAGACCGAAATAGGCAGAAGATGAAGGTCACTACAAGCTACAGAAATTAGAGTCAAGGAAAAGAAAAACTTGGGACTCGATCAGCTATTTCCAGGCAAATGGAGCGTTATTGTTGTTTATTATTCTCCTGTACGTTAGAAGCTCAGCTTGCCCATCCTGTTACTAAATCTATTATGTTACTAAATTTCACTTCTTTCCTGCAATATTATTTTTATAGTTTACAATTTGTGGACCTTCAGCCAATGCATGAGAGTAATTGCACGTTTGGAGTCAACGCTTAATCTAACTAACGCTGCTGATCCCGTAACTGTTAGACAAACTCATAGTAATGTCGAATATACTCATATGCCTGCGCACCTGGCAACAATCCTGTTATAAACACAATATTGAACTAATGTACACACACACACACACACACACACACACACACACACACACACACACACGCACGCACAAACGCACACACGCACATACATACACCCCCACCCCACCCCCACACCCGCACGCGCACGCGCACGCGCACATGCACATAAACGATGTAAGATCTATGACCATAACAACATATGTCGGATGGAATATTAGGTCTCCAAGCAAAGATTAGGGAAATTGCCCCAAATTCACCCTTTGCTTTTTGCAGTGCTCACAATTTAAACAAGGTTCTAACTGATGCTCTGAACCTCAATATTAAAACCAATGTTTTTAAAACAATAGAAATACCTTTTTTCTGGAAGTTTACTTAGTCTATCAGTAATAACTGAAAAATAACGCAGTCAGATCGAAGCTTTCACATTAACTTGGGATATTTGGGACATCACTTAACATGAGAGAATGAAAGAGAAATCTAAAGCACGCTGTGCAAAGGCAAATCAGGTACTGGGACAACTAGCACCTCTTCTGTTGCATAGACAGATACCCATAATTACTACCGCAAATCTCATTAGAACGATTTTTTGGCCGGCATTATACTAACACTGTCAAATATGGGCGCTTACGGCAACCATGAAGCGCAAAAACATAACAACAGAGTTGAAATGCCTTTGAAAAGCTGCGAGAGTAACCGTGAGAGCTAGAATTAGGAATAAGAAAATTAGGAGACGACTAGGTCTGAAATCAGCCAAGCAACTCATTAAAGAGCATCAGATTGAATGGTTTGGCCACCTCACAAGAATGCCCCTGTTCCATCTACCACAAAGAGCCACATTGTACGAAATATTTATACAGAACAAGGGGAAGACCGCGTAAATGATGGGGGTGATGGTGTTCATTTCTCTAAGGTTGTTCTTGATAGCAACTTACAAACAGCATTAAAAAGAGCACATACAAGATCTTTACACCCCCCCCCCCCTTTCTCCGTTTCCCAAACTCTACATAAGTAAATGGAGGAAGAAAAGAATAAGTGGAAAAAGTAACTATTGATGATAATCTTCAACAGTAATGTATTTTACTGAAAATAAAACTTCATGTTACACAACAGGTAAAATAATTTAGGTTTCAGAAATGCCAGGCAATTCAACGAAGAGCAGATAGCAACAAAGAAACAGCCGACTGCCCAAAGAATTGTGCCAAGGCTTTGTTGTGCAAAACAGTCCATGCCAGGTAATATTGTGTGATACAATTACATTATCACAAACTGTGGCTCATTATCCGCTGAAGTACAAAGAGGTGGAAACAGAGAATGTAAAGAGAGGGATATTTGTTGTTTGTCCATCAAGAATGATGACGACCATTCATTTCATCCAGTGGGGTTGAAAGTATGGAGCCGTGAGTTCTAAGGTGGCTGATAAGGCCAATTTTGGCTCGAAATGTTCTTTGGCAATGTGGGCAAAGAATGCTTGACGTTCCTTGAGGAGGATCTCCTGCAGTGGTTTTTCTGTCCAGCCTTTTCTTCACAGCACTTGCAGTCCTGGTTGCTTCACAAGTGACTGCATCCTTGCGTAATGATGTACGCCACGAATTTCGGTCTTTGGCAGCAGCCTCCCAGGTGTCAAGACGTATTCCAAAAGCTTTCAGTGAGATTTTCAGAGTGTCTTTAAAGCGTTTCCCCTGGCCGCCTTGTGAGCGTTTATCGCAGCTCGCCGTAAAAATTCGTTTAGGGAGCCTGTGATCTGGCATGCGAGTAAGGTGACCAGCCCAGTGAATCTGATTCTTCATTAGTATAGTACGCAGGAAGCCAAAGAAGATTGATTAACCAACACAGAACTGGTGTCGTGAGCCGCTACACGCTGCGGGATTTGCTGAGGAGGGGATCCGAGCACTTATGGACTGAATTGTTCGATGTGCAATGAGGATGATCTGTCGACTAACTAACTAACTAACATAGTATGGCTACTGGGCATGGACGCTCTTTCCTGAACTTCAGAGTCTGGGATCTTGTCTTGCCATTTAATATTCAATAGCTTCTTAAGGTAGACTGTGTGAAAGTGGTCCAATTTGCTAGCATGTCGCGGATAAACAGTCCATGTTTCACAAGCATATAACAGTGTGGATAATACAACTGCTTTATAGACTTTCAGCTTTGTTTGCAAGCTTATTCCATTTCTGCCCCATACATTCTTAAACAGTCTGCCAAAGGCCGCACTGGCCTTGGAGATTCTTGAATTCACTTTGTCATCAATTGTGGCAGATTGTGACTCAGTGCTGCCATGATAGGTGAATTTGTCCACAACACTTAGTCTATGACCATTCACCATGATATTCAGCACGGTGTGATTATTCCCTGGAGCTGGCTGGTACATAACTACAGTGTTCTCCAAGTTGATATTGAGCCCAAAGTTGGCACAGGCATATGAGAAAGCTGAAACATTGTGATGCATGTCTGCCTTGATTTGGCATATAGAGCGCAATCATCAGCAAACAGCAGCTCTCTGACGGCGTCGCTGCTAGTTTTGGTTTTAGCTTTCAGCCTTCTGAGATTGAACAACTTTCCATCCATGAGGTAGTTGATGTCTATTCCAATGTCATTGTTCTCGAAGGCATTCGTCAGCAAGGCTGAAAACATGAGGCCGAACAGTGTTGGTGCCAGGACACATCCTTGCTTCACATTTGACAGGAAAGGGATCAGACAGTTCACCATTTTCCTATACTCTTGCCTGCATACCATCATGAAATAGCCGTACTATTTGGCACACTTTCGTGGACAGCATATTTGGCCATAATCTCCCACAGTCCTTCTCTGCTGACTGTATCAAAAGCCTTGGTAAGTGAAGATGAAAGTGAAAAACATTTCGCAGTTCTGTTCCTGACATTTCTCTTGCAGCTGTCTTGCAGCGAAAATCATGTCAACAGTTCCTCGTTCTTTTCTGAAGCCACATTGACTCTCAGGAAAAAGACCTTGATCGAGATGGGCCGTGAGGCGATTGAGAAGAATTCTGGCGAGTATCTTCCATGCGATTGAGAGCAAGGAGATACCTCGATTGGTTGTCACGGGATTGGCGATTTTCTTTACGTTTGTAAAGGTGGACTATTGGCAATCCTTGAAATCTTGTGGCATGGTCTCGTTCACCCATATGTTTGTATAGACTTGGTGAAGCTGCTCTATTAGGACCGGCCCACCTGCCTTGTATATCTCTGCTGGGATAGAGTCAGGACCAGGCGCCTTGCCGCTGGAAAGTTGCTGGATGGCTTTGTTTACTTCCACTATGATTGGCAGATCATCAAGTGTATCATTAGTGGCAACTTGAGGAAGGCAGTTGATGGCTTCATCATCGAAGAAGGAAGTTGTATTTAAGATGTTGCTAAAATACTCTGCCCAGCGTTGAAGGATTTCTTTCTTATCGGCGACCAATGTTTCCCCATCTGCACTGAGGAGGGGAACTATGCCTGGTGATGGAGGACCGTAAACCGCTTTCAGTGAGTCGTAGAAGTTTTTCATATCATGTCTGCCAGCAAAGCCTTGAATTTCATCAGCTTTGTTTCTCAGCCAGTAGTCCCGTATGTGCCGAAGTTTCTGCTGCACTATTCTCTGAATGTTATTGACGGTATCTTTTTTATGTTGACTTCGGGTCATTCAAATATGCCTTGAGGAGAAGATGTTTCTCGGCCAGGATTTCCATGGCAGTGTTGTAAATTATGTCCTTTGGGGCTCTACACTCTGTTTCCGCATCCTGTTTAGCTGCAGCATTGGGCTTGAGGCGGTCTTCTTGCATGTTTTCAAACGACAGCTGCATTATTTTGCTATTTAGGCGGGTGACATTTAGTTGTTGTTTTTTTTTTTTCATTTTTACCACCTGAGGGCGCCGTGGTGGTTTGATGTGTATGTTTATTTGTTTATTTATATGGTCTGTCCAACATTCGGCACCACACATGGATTTTGTCACCCGAACGTCTTGTCTGTCACTCCTCGTGACGATGACATAGTCAATGAGGTGCCAGTGTTTTGAGAGAGGGTGCATCCCCGATGTCCTATTTTTTGTGGGAAGACAGAAAATTGTGTTGGTGCTAAGGAGATCGTGCTCGGCACAGGTCTGAAGGAGGAGAAGTAAAGAGAGGGATACAAGAATAATAAAAGCGTTATAAAAGGAAATGAAGCAATTTTGTGGTCGAGAGTGGGAAAACCCACACTTCTTCTCTGCAGTCTTGCTTAGTATCAACCCCCTCCCCCCGCCACACACACACACACGCACGCGCACACACACACACACGCACGCACACAGACTCACAGTAATTCTGATTTCTCTATTTCAGCCCTTTCATTTCATACTCTACATATTTCATTTGTCTGTTGCTGAAGGTTTAAATGATTGAACTTCTAACATCTTGTGCACCCTTCCCATTTTAAAAAAAAAAAAAATGTTAACATTCCCCGACTGTCATATAGAGAAAAGCCATATTTCGGAACGCGTTGTTGTGTGAATTTACCCGATCCTGAAATTACACTTGCATTTTTTTTTTTTAAGGTTGCATATCCCTTACAGGACGTTGCAGTCAACACCAACATTTTTGAGCTGCTGTTGATGTTCTTGGCAAGATTACGCTCAGTAGTTTGCCATTGCTTTCTGAGCGACCGGCTCACTTACCCCATAAGTAACCAACGCGACGCGATGCACTGCCGAATCTCGCGCAGCTGTGTTCCTCATGTGGTTATACGGGATTAAGGAGAAAGTCGTTAACACCTTCGCCAGGGAGACCGGTACATCTGAATTACATTTGATATTACATCTTGAAACTAAAGCTTGATATTACACCAGAAAAGATATCCTATAGCCATTATTCGGCATATTTATAACTTCAATCCTACTACATACCTTAGTACATTGACATTGTTCAAGTACGAAAGTACACAATAAGCACTAGAGTGCATAGCTGATAATAGCACCACGCTGAACCAGTATTTAACACTTCTAGCACGAGACAAGTGTAGGCATCAAAGTGAATAGGCACGCAGTGCACAGTTCGATACCCAGTAAAGCTCCAGTTCGAGAACTGGACGGAACGTTGGAGCAACGACAGGCGTCTTCGCTGAAGCAATCAGAGAACCTAAGTTCACGTCAAGTTTTGAAATTGCAACTACCCTTAACACTAGCCTATGCCCGGTCGATGATTAATAAATAAACAACTAACGCTGACTGAGCATAAATATATCTATAATATATCACCCTTTCTAATATATTTTTTTTTTCCGCGTTTCCATCCTGTTTCAGGATATTGCGGTCAACATCAGCATCTTTCAGCTGTATGTTGAATCCTAGGCTATATTACGCTCATCAGCATGCCACGACTTTCTGAGCGACCGGCTCCATACTCTCATAAGTCACTGGCGCGACTCGAACCACTTCTAATTCTCGTGCGCTCACGTCAACCACGAGAGTATTCGGGGTTAACGGAGAAAGCTGCTAACTCCTCGGCCAGGGATCCGGCTATATATATATATATATATATATATATATATATATATATATATATATATATATATATATATATAGTGCAGAGCATTTTGTTTTCTCCCTATGGGGGTATATTTTTAAAATTTATAAATAATAGTAATTACTGTGTTGTAGCTAATTACCAAACAAACGCGTTGACGTTTATTACCTTTTATTGCCATTAGATATTAATTCCTAGAATAGTGTTAAGGAGTGAATATTGTTTGTATATGTTGTGTCTCTTTTGTTTGTCGAGCGAGATGGCAGTAGGGGATTAATCTTTATTGCAGGATCCTGTGGCACAGATAATTGAGCCTGCTGTCTTCTGTCCGAAAAATGGCGGGAACGTAACGTTCGTTCTTCGGGAGACGCTGTTTTTAGTGTTTTTAAGTGGATTATGTGGTGTTATTTCGTATTCGTTTATTGGAAGTGTTCACAAGAAACCACGGAAGGCAGATGGTAGATGAAATTTTGAGGGCAGCCGACAGATAGTTGTTGGTTATCGTCTCAACCGCCAATTTTGAAGATGGAGGTTCGGAATGTTCTTAAAACATTTGAAAGCTGCCAAGGTTCAGATAACATCACAACAGAAATGATTAAAGCTTTAGACGAATGTGGACTAGATCACGTCACCAGACTGCTGAACACATTATATGATACCTGAGATATTCCTTTACAATTATGTAATTCTGTATTTACTGCAATCCCCCAAAAAAATCAGGAGCATTGAAATGTGATCAATATAGAACAACATAATGAGTCACATCAAGAAGATTTTGCTACGAATTATCATGCAAAGAGTGAGAAAGAAAATACAACCTGAAATAGGGGAAGAATAATGTGGGTTTGTAGAAGGAAAGGGTACAGTAAATGCTGTTTATATGCTGCGATCAGTTATTGAACGTTCTATAGAAGTAAACAAAGATATACATTTTTGCTTTATTGACTACACAAAGGCTTCCGATAGAGTAAGAAATGTCAACATGGTAGATATGGTTGCAGACCTACAAATTAATGGGAAAGGCATTAGACTAAAAACATATATTGGAAACAACAAGCTGCCATAAGGATTGATAAGGAAGTAGGACAATATCAGCCTATAAAGAGAGGTGTGAGACAGGGGTGTGTAATGTCTCCAGATCTGTTTTCCCTATACAGTGAAAATATTTTCAGAAATGTAGAAGATATAAATGGAATCATCATTGGAGGACAAAACATCAATAACATTAGATATGCAGATGATACAGTATTGATTGCAGTCAATGAACAGGATCTGTAACAATTAGTAGATGCTGTTATTTGCACACAGTGAACAACTGGGGTTAGAATTAAGTTGTAAAAAGACACAGATTATGGTCATCACTAGGAAGAAAGAACTACCACAACAAGTGAATCGGCATAATTGTCTCAGAACAGTCATAGCATCTGACGAGAGATGCCTTGATGAGATTAGAACAAGAATTGCCATGGCGAAAGTAGCCTTTAACAAGATGAAAATCATACTGACCAATAAAAAGATGTCAATTGAAACGAGAAAAGGAGTGTTGAGGTGCTAAATAGAGCCTGTACTTTTGCATGGATGTGAATCATGGACAATGAGCAGTCAAGCTGAAAAACATTTGATGTCTGTAGAAATGTGGTTTCTGAGGAGAATGCAAAGAATTCCATGGACAGACAGAAAAACCAATGACCAAGTACTACAGGAAACAAATGAAAGTCGTAAATTGATTAGAGAAAGTAGACGTAGACAGTCAACATTTTTTGGACATGTTATGCGAAGAAATGAATTGGAGAACTTGGTGAAAACTGGCAAGATCGTAGGGAACAGACCAAGGAGAAGACCGAGAATTAAATACCTGGATGGCTTGGCCACATCGCATGATCGTGACAGGAACACTGAGCTGATCTACGACTCTGGTGATCAAGTGAAATGGCGAGTCATGACCGCCCACGCTTTCCGGCATGGCACATGATGGATGGATTGTCTTCTGTCCATCGCACAGCTGCCAGCTTTACCTTCTGTTTTCCCGTGCCACTATAAGGAGATTAGACTTCTTTATGGGCCGTTGTTCTAACCTCCTAGCACCAAACGAGCCGTATTGTCTTCTCTTCCTTCAGTGGGTTGATTGTCCCAATGGTCAATCTTTTTGTCTTCAACATTATATGTGGGATTTTTCTCTACTGTCGAAGACCACACTTCACACTGACAGCTCAATATTGATTTCCTTCCCTGTTCGTGATATTCTCCTTATTCTTCTCACAAACCACATCTTTTCTGCCTCCGCTTTCTCCACCTTTTCATTACTCATTGTCAATTATTCGCATCCATTAAACAGAACAGGTAATACACAGTGTTTTGTTGAGCTGATGTTAAGCACTTGATATGTTTCCAATTCAGGAAGCTGTATTGATTTCGAAAAATCCAATTCACCAAATGCAGTGAATTAAACTTGGGAGCTCTCTGATTGTAAGCAAGGGAACATTCACAATACCACCCTTTTCTAGAAAAAATAACAATATAACAATATCTAAGTAGCACACAGATGCAATGGTAGGTGCGTTAGTTGTTACGGAGCCACGGTGCTTGACGACTGCATTTCCTCGTCCATAAACAGAGGAAACGATTGGCTACATATTCCCCCGTGAACTGTAACCTTCAAAGTGTTATGGTTGTCACATGACAGATCCATAACATTCAATATGCATCATCATCATCATCATCATCATCATCATCATCATCATCATCATCATCATCATCATCATCATCATCATCATCATCATCATCATCATCATCATCATCATCATCAAGTGCCATGCCGACTGGTGTACGCGTTCATGACGTTCCACTGATCTCGGTCTGTGGTTTCCTGGATCAACACTGCTGATGATATTCCTCCATGCCACCAGCTCAATCCATTCAGCATCATTTTTCTTGGTCTGCCTCTGCTTCTTTTCACCTGAATCTTACCAGTTGTCATGTTATTCTCCAATGGCTCTCTTCTCACCACATAACCAAAGAGAGCTGCTTGTCTCTTTCTTATCTATATATATAAAATGCAATGTTTATCTGTCTGTATGTCTGTATGTATGTGATTTATGCGTTCGCGAACGGTCCATCCGATTGAGATGAAATTTTCTACACGTGTTCTTATCATTCCCGTGCAGCAAATTGTCATAGTTTGTTAGTTTACAAACAGCTATTTACGTGATAAAATTTAATTTTGTAATTTACATTATAATTTATATATAGCGAAGAGGACTTAACTTAAGAAAAGTTATATCAAGGGACATAACTTTTAGTAGCATTGATATATCTTAAGTTAAGTCCCCTTGCTATATGTACGCCGAACATAGATAGATAGATAGATAGATAGATAGATAGATAGATAGATAGATAGATTAGATAGATAGATTAGATAGTTAGATAGATAGATAGATAGATAGATAGATAGATAGATAGATAGATAGATAGATAGATAGATAGATAGATAGATGGATGGATGGATGGATGGATGGATGGATAGGTAGATAGATAGATAGATAGATAGACAGATAAATAAATAGATAGATAGATAGATAGATAGATAGATAGATAGATAGATAGATAGATAGATAGATAGATAGATAGATAGATAGATAGAAATCAAATCAAATCAACTTTATTATGGTCACAAATTGGGCGCGTAGGCCCGTCTTACATTCGGCCCTTCCAATCACTCGTCTTTCGTTCATCAAGAGCATTATACATTTACGTAGGAAGAAAAATAAACATTGTGAAATGAATGTTGTAAACATAAACAAGGCTAATTACCATGTTATGAAGCCCATCTCCCACCTATTCATACATCACCCCACCCACATAACACCCCCACCTACCCACACACACGCACACCAAGGGACACATAAATACCCCACCAACCGACCCATCCCCCTCCCGCACATCCCCCACCCACCCACACTGCCCTCACCTGGTCCCCCAACCAAAACACACTCGCCACCCACAAACATTCCCTCACCAACCCACACATCCTACGCCCATCCACATAGACATCCTAACCCACACATCCTCTCCCCACCCACACCTCAAACCACCCATCCCCCAGCCACATCTCCATCGACAACATATTCCCCACCCATGCACACAATCCCCCACCAACCCACACATCGCACATCCACTCACACATCCCCAAACCATACACACACATCCCCTGACATGTCCCTACTCCCCCCCCCCCACTCACACACACACATCTCCCTAACCACCCACACATCCCCAATCCACTCACACACACCCCACCACCCACACATACAACTTCCGACCACCCACACATGCCTTAACCTAATCCCTAACCACACAATCCCCCACCCGCACATCACATACACCCCCTACCACGCACTATTCCCAACCCACGCACCACACACACATATCCCTCACCAAAACATACCCACTTACACACCACACACATATCCCCCACCCAGATACCACACAATATTCCCACCCACACCCACACAGATACCCTTACCCATCCACCCCACATACCCCCACTCACACACCACAAAAATCCCCCACCCACACACACATACCTCACCCACACAATATCCCCAACCAACATACCACACACCTCTCCCCACCAACACACGCATTTCCCTACCCGTCCACCAACACACACTCACTCACGCATACATCCTCCACTACGCACTCACACACCCCCACCCACCCACCCCAACCAAACATCTCTCGATCACAATACCCCTATCCTCACACATCCCACCCCGACACAGACAACTCCCTCACCCACCTACACATCCCTAAGCCACTCACACACCCCCACCCACACATTCCATATCACACACACACATCTCCCACCCACACACTCCCACATACTTCCCCCAACCACCACAATCCCCTACTCACCCACACATATACCCCACCCATACGCACATTTCCCGCACCCATCACACATCCCCCACACCACACACTATCCCCCACCCATACCACCACAAACATACCCTCCACCCACACATCATTCACACATCCCCCACCAACACACCGCACACATATCTCAAACCCACACACGATACACTTCTCCCCACCCGCCCTTGCATCCTCAATCCACCCAACACAATCCCCTACCCACACAACTCCGCCTCCCACACATACTTCCTCAAACCATCCACACATCTCCACCCACATAAACACACATCCCCCGCATCCGTCCCATACACATATCCTCCACCCATACACACATCCCCCACACCCATTCCCACACCCCTACTTTCACCCCCACACATCCATCCACACATCCCACCAACACCCACAAATACCACTACCCACCAAAACCCACACACCCCAACCCATCCAAACGCATACCCCCACCCACACACCCCCACCCACACATATCCCCACACTCACACACATCCTCCACATACACTCACACTTCCTCACATCTAGACACATACAAAATGTCTCACGTTAGTATTGAAACTAGTATGAACAAACTCCCACACTTTACTCACACACATACACTGACACTTGTCATGAGCAGTCTCATAAAAATGTTAAACATGGAGAAAAATGTGTACATAAAATGTATGTGACGTAAAAATAGTAATGCTCTCTCTCTCTCTCTCTCTCTCTCTCTCTCTCTCTCTCTCTCTCTCTCTCTCTCTCACACACACACACACACACATACACACACACACACATTCACTCTCACGCTCACACATTCACTCTTCCGCTCATTCATTCACTCTCACGCATTCACTCTCCCGCTCATTCACTCTCACGCTCACTCATTCACTCTCACGCTCACTCATTCACTCTCCCGCTCACTCATTCACTCCCCCGCTCACTCATTCACTCTCCCGCTCACTCATTCACTCTCCCGCTCACTCATTCACTCTCCCGCTCACTCATTCTGTCTCTCATTCACACTCACTGACTCTCTCACTCAAACTACAGTAATGAACATGAGTTTATATTATGCATGATAAAATCAAATGGTATTTAACTGATAATATGACATATGAGAATACACAAACATATAGATTCGCGTGTTACATAACATGCGTGTTACATGACATGCATCTGCTCAGCTCTCTCTCTGTGTGTCTCTCTGTCTCTGTCTCTGTCTCTCTCTCTCTCTCTCTCTCTCTCTCTCTCTCTCTCTATCTGTATTCTTTCATATACACACACTCGCACGCATGCGCGCTCACACACACACACTAACACATCAACTCTCCCACTGTCTCACTCTCTAACACACAATCCTTCACACACACACACACACACTCACTCTCTCAATCACACTCTCTCAAACATACACATACACATAAACGCATGCACGCACGCACACACTCCCTCACTCACTCTCACACATACACGTACGAATGCATGCACTGACACATTCCCCCACCATTTCTCGCTCAATCACTCTCTCCACACACACGCATGCACGTGCGCACACACGCATTAACTCTCTCCCTCTCTCTGACACCCACTTTCTCTCTCTCTCTCTCTCTCTCTCTCTCTCTCTCTCTCTCTCTCTCTCTCGCTCCCACACGCACACACATATATAGTGAACAATTATAGTTAATAAATTATAATGAACAATTATACTGAACAATTATACCAGTAAATGAATTATGGTGGCATATAGTCTGTATCGGGGTAGGGGTATCCCCTATCAAAGGAGAAGTAAGGCGCCTCCTTCCCTCCGCTAGCCTACGGGACACCCTTGGGCAAGGTGGAGTACCCGTTTAGCCCCCCGATCAGGGTTACGTGAAGCCATGGGTGCAGGTGGTGGATGAAGATGGAGAGCAGCCAACAGATAGTTGTAGGTTATGGTCTCCACCTTCACGACGGTAGGCAGAGGATCTCTTTTTTGAGGAGACAATGGCTACGGTCACTGACCAGTATGGTCACTGCTAGGAAGGAAAGCAATGGCAAACTACCTTCTTTACACATGCCAAGAAAATCATGTTGTGTGAAATCATCGATAATCAGAGAAACGGCGTAAATGGGTGCTCCATAGGAGCAACCTCGCCCGGTAGGGATAGTCATGCGCACCAGGTGACTCCAGACCGTCAACAGGCTACTAGGTGCAACAGATTAATATCATTGAAAGTAGGAACTTGGAACGTTAGAACAATGAATGCAGATGGAAAGTTAGAAAACATCAAAAAAGAAATGAAGAGAGAGAAGATTAACATATTAGGAATATCGGAAACGAGATGGAAAGGAGCAGGGATAAGGACAGGAGAGGATTGTAAGATTATTTACTCTGGGGGAGAAGAACAGCAAAGAGGTGTAGCCATTATATTAGATAAGCAAACATCAAATTCTGTCAAAGGATATCATGCTGTGTCAGACAGAGTCCTATTAGTAAAATTAAACGGAAGACCTTTTAAAATAAATGTCATTCAAGTATATGCCCCAACAAGTGAAAGCAGTGAAGAAAGCATAGAGGAATTTTATAATGACGTGGAGTCTGCTTTGAAGAACTGCAAAAAATCAGAAATAAATATCATAATGGGTGATTTCAACGCAAAAATAGGACAGCAAGGCGATGGATGCAGTGTAGGCAACCATGGTTTGGGAGAGAGAAATGAAAGAGGATACAGACTTGTAGAATGGGCAAAAGAACAAGAAATGGTTGTAGGAAACACCTGGTTTAAACAGCATCCTAGAAGATTATGGACATGGAGGAGTCCAGACAGCAGGATTAAAAACCAGATAGATTACATCCTGATTAGCAAAAGGTTTCGAAATGCGTTAACAGTCGTAAAAACAGTTCCAAATGCAGACTGTTACAGTGATCACAGATTAATTACAGGCACATTGAGGGTAAAGTTAAAGAAAGTCAAGTATACAGCAGGAAACCCTAAATATGACTGGTGCAAATTGAAAACTGACAAAGAAATACAAGATAATTTTAACATAGAAGTAAAGAACAAATTTGATATATTGTCTGATCTAGAGATCCTGTTTCAAGATGTAGATGATCAATGGGAAACGATGAAGAATTCAATCAGTTGCGCAGCAGAAAAAACTATTCCAAAAGTAAAGAAAGTGGGCCGTAAGACATGGATGACTGAAGAAATTTTACAACTAATGGAAACAAGAAGACAGAACAAAAATAATCCTGCCAAATATGAAGAAATTCACAGAAAAGTCAGAACCTTATGTAAGGAGGCAAAAGAAACATGGCTTGAGAAAAATTGCAGAGAAATTGAAAAACAACACAACAGTAACAATGCGAACCTAATGCACAAAAGAATTCAGGAGCTTACTAATCAAAGAACACGTACATCAGCAGGCTGCCTAAAGACAAAAGATGGAAGAGTCATAATAGAAAAAGATCAGATATTACATGAATGGTCAGATTACGTGAAAAACCTGTATGACGACAACAGAGACGAACAGTATGATGTTCAAAATAATAATGAAGGACCAGCAATTTTGAAGATGGAGGTTCAGAATGCTCTTAACCATATGAAATCTGGCAAGACCCCCGGTTCAGACAGCGTCACAACAGAAATGATTAATGCTTTAGAAGAATATGGAATAGATCAAGTTACCAGTCTGCTTAATACAATATATGATACTGGAAATATACCTCAGGAGTTATGTAATTCTGTATTTATTGCAATCCCAAAGAAATCAGGAGCCTTGGAATGTGATCAACATCGAACAATTAGTATAATGAGTCACATCACGAAGATTTTGCTAAGAATTATCATGCAAAGAGTTAGGAGGAAAATACAACCTGAAATAGGAGAAGAACAATGTGGGTTTGTGGAAAGCAAGGGTACAGTAAATGCTGTGTATATACTGAGAAACATAATCGAACGTTCTATAGAAGTAAACAAAGATCTACACCTTTGCTTTATTGACTACACAAAGGCTTTTGATAAAGTGAGACATGTCAACATGATAAGGATGCTTGAAGATCTACAAATTGATGGAAAAGATCTTAGACTTGTAAAAAACATATATTGGAAACAACAAGCTGCCATAAGAGTTGATAATGAAGTAAGCCAATATCAGCCTATTAAAAGGGGTGTGAGACAGGGATGTGTAATGTCTCCAGATCTATTTTCCCTGTACAGTGAAAGTATTTTCAGAAATATTGAAGATATGGAAGGAATCAACATTGGGTGGCGATGCATCAATAACATTAGATATGCAGATGATACAGTCTTGATTGCAGACAATGAACAGGACCTGCAAAATTTAGTAGATGCGATTGTGACACACAGTGAACAACTAGGGTTAGAATTAAATTGTAAAAAGACACAGATTATGGTCGTCACTAGGAAGGACGAAATACCACAATGTAATATACAAGTAAATGGGAATATTCTTCAACAAGTGAGCAGGTACAATTATCTCGGAACAGTAATAACATCTGATGGGAGATGCCTTGAAGAGATTAGAACAAGAATCGCCATGGCAAAAGTAGCCTTTAGCAAGATGAAAAACATATTGACCAATAAAAAGATGTCAATTGAAACGAGAAAGAGAGTGTTGAGATGCTACATTGAGCCTGTACTTTTGTATGGATGTGAAGCGTGGACAATGAGCAGTCAGGCTGAAAAACATCTGATGGCTGTAGAGATGTGGTTTCTGAGGAAAATGCAAAGAATACCATGGACAGCCAGAAAGACCAATGAACAAGTCCTTCAAGAAACAAATGAAGATCGTAAATTGATTAGAGAAATTAGACGTAGACAGTCAAAATTTTTTGGACATGTTATGAGAAGAAATGGATTGGAGAATTTGGTGACAACTGGTAAGATCGAGGGGAACAGACCAAGGGGAAGACCTAGAAGCAAGTACCTGGATGGCTTGGCCTTGTGGCATAGTCGAGACAGAAACACGGAGCTGATCCACGACTCTGGTGATCGGGTGAGATGGCAGAACATGACCGCCCACGCTTACCGGCATGGGACATGATGGATGGATGGATAGTCGGTATGGATTAAGTATTGAAAGAGTTTTCGGTTAAATGTGTAGGGACTCATTGGAGTTTTCAGATCTGGAGGCAGATCATTCCATAAGTGAGCACCAGAATAGGCGAAACATGTTTTGTATAGGTCCAATCTAGGCTTTGAGACATGTAACAAATTTAGGCGCTTGCTGTTCATTGCATTAGATTGAATCAGCGGCAGAAGATACTCTGGGGTATTTTGAGATATAATTTTATTCACTAATTTGGCTTTGTTGAAAAGGAAGCGCTTTTGTAGTGGTAGAAGTCTTAGATGACTGTACAAATTATTACTTTCAACGTGCTTTATGCCAGAAACCAGACGAATAGCGCGGTTTTGTAGAGAACATAGTCGTTTTAAATTAGATTTAGGGCAACCATCCCAAACTGTGGAACAGTAATCGAGATGTGATTGGATATAGCATGTATAGAATATTTTTCGTGTGCTTTCGTCCAGGAAGTGCTGAATTTTAGCAAGTTGATAAACTTTTTGTGCTATTTTCTTGGTAAGAGCGTGAACATGAGAGCTCCAGTTCAAATGGCTGTCAATTAAAAGCCCTAGTGTTTTATGTTCAGTCACATTAACTATAGGTAACGTGCCCATGCGGAGTTCAAGCGGTGATCCAGTTATGGCTAGTGTCTGTAGTTTTTGTCTGGTCGTTATTAGCATGGATTTGGTTTTGTCGATGTTAATTTGCATGCGGTTTTCATTGCTCCATCTAGTAAGATTATCAAGTTCCTTTTGTGAAGAATTCTCTAATTTACTACGGTTTTCTTGACTAGTATATATAGTACAGTCGTCTGCAAATAGATCACAAGTTGAATTGATATATAAAGGAAGATCATTAATATAAACTGCAAAAAGCAGCGGACCTAGTATTGAGCCCTGAGGCATACCAATATTAAGCTGTGTGGGTCTTGATAGACAGTTGTTGAAGGACACGACTTGTTGCCTGTCGGATAGAAATGACGTAATTATGTTCACCATGTTGGTGCTTGTCTTCATTTGCTTTAGTTTTCTAATTAAAATATCGTGATCTACCATATCAAAAGCTTTTTTAAAGTCTACAAACACCGCTCCACAAATTATACCGTTGTTGATGTTTAAGTGCCAGTTATCGGTCATTTTTGTTAGAGCACTATGGCAAGAATATTTAGGTCGAAACCCAGATTGACTGTTAATTATTAGATCATTGTTAATTAAATGGTGTAACGTTATTTTATGAATGTGTTTTTCTAGAGGTTTTGATAGTGACGATAGTAAGGAAATAGGTCTATAATTACCCAAAACGCTATTATCGATTGAGCCATTTTTAATTAGCGGAAACACTTTAGCAATTTTAAATGCAGATGGAAAGTAGTTTTTGGCCAGGCACTGGTTATATATGAACGTTAAGGACTCGCTAATGACTGGTGCAGCACAACGAAGAATTTTATTACTGATACCATCTAGGCCGTATGAGTTTGTTGATTTGACGTTTAAGAGATATTTATAAACGTTTGCAACAGACATTAAAGGAATCTCAGCGGGAATATTTCTGGTGCACTTCTCCTCACAGAATGATGCCAGTGAACTTAAATTACATGATGAGTCTGGTATTGAAGACTTTAGATTCTCTATTTCTGATTGAAAGAACCAACTGAATTCATCGCATGTTGTAGAATTTGGTATTGCTGATTCTGTAGGTAGATAGATAGATAGATAGATAGATAGATAGATAGATAGATAGATAGATAGATAGACAGATAGATAGATAGACAGACAGACAGACAGATAGATAGATAGATAGATAGATAGATAGATAGATAGATAGATAGATAGATAGATAGATGGATAGATAGATAGATAGATAGAGAGATAGATAGATCCCTGCCCTATTTAGTTATTGGGATGAAGATTGTTCTCTTCCAATCTGTTCGCCATATTTTCCGAGCTTATATGACTACTAATATGAATTAAATGAGACACTCCCCACCAGGGACTGGGTGAAGCCGGGCTGGGTCGTCTTTTTTGGGAACGGGAACAGGAGCAGGGGCCGAATATGTATTAAATGAGACGCTCCCCACAAGTGGCTGGGTGAAGCCGGGGCGGGTCGTCTTTTTTTGGGAACGGGAACGGGTGCAGGGCCGAATATGAATTAAATGAGATGCTCTCCGCCAGGGACTGGGCGAAGCCGGGCCGGGTCAGCTAGTTATTTTATATAATGTTCTAGTTTCATTAGCCTCTTTCAGGGAGTCGTTGTTAGTTACTTTGGCAGTCCACGGAATTCACACCATTCGTCTCGGGAACCACATCTCTATTGCTTCAAAGCTCTTCCTAATTTGTTCATTTATATTCCAAGATTCACAGCCATACAGCTAAACAGGTTCTATACACCACTTCAGAACTCTCTTTCTAACTTTCAATGATAGTGACTTATTGCACAAGATGCTCTTCATTTTCTGAAATGCAGTTCTTGATTGCCCTGTTCTGCTCTTAATCTCTGTTGTGATCTTCCATCTGATGTTATAAATTCCCCTGGGTGTTTAAAGCTATTCAATTGGTTAAGAATGTTCCCTTCTATTTATATTTAACAATTTGGTTTCACCTTTTTTCTTTGATATCATCATAATTACTGTTTTCTTGACATTCAAGAAGAGTCATTTCTTTGCACTCTCTGTTACTACAATGTCCAATAATTATTGTAGATCTTTTGCATTATCCGCCACCAATACTGTGTCATCTGCATAGCGTATATTGTTTATATTATGCATGGATTAAAAATGTGATGGTTTGTCACATCATAAACCCATAGCATTCCATATGCATAGGTGAAAAATGAAAAAGTGCTAACTATGGAGAATTACAAAGAGAAGTGACGTGCCTTTATTTACAACTGGAATTGTTACACAACTCTGAAGCTCAACGGGTACTGTAAGATATGAGGCTCTCGACTTCAGTGTACCGGGTTGTGTTCCATATGATTCGGCAGAGTGGTTTGTTGAAAGTGTAGCACAGATCACAAACTCGATAGCTCCAGCTTCGACCTCCACGGTGCTCCGAGAAATTTAGACTCAACGAAATCACAAAGTCCAAAACAATGTATTCCCTTAGTGAATATAAGCACAGAAGCCACAAACTATATGTTGCAGGATTTGTTGCCTGGCATATTTCGCTGCATCTCGTCAGGTGCATGCTGCAAGGTTATATACCATATGGAGTACATAAATGAATAATACCTCAGCTGAAACAATTAAAACACATAGTCGCATTGTTCCAATGTGCAACACCTGTTATTCCTTCGGTAATTTGAAGCTTGCCGGTCTCCTTGGCGAAGGGCTTAACGACTTTTTCCTTAATCCCGTATATCCACGCTAGGAACGCAGCTGCACGAGATTCGGCAGCGGATCGCGTCGCGTTGGTTACTTACGGGGTATGTGAGCCGGTCGATCAAAAAGCAATGGCAACTACTGAGCATAATCTTTCCAAGCGCATCAACAACAGCTGAAACATGCTGGTGTTGATTACAACGTTCTGTAAGGGATATGCAACGTTAAAAAAAAATAATTTGAAACTTATTATGAACTCTTTATGTTTGCACAAAATCGACTGAAACCGCCAGATTGTTAACGCCTCTCTATATTTGAACATCCGCCTATTGTTCGTCAAATACAGTATACAAAATCACAAAGTCCGAGAATGAACCCACGACCTTCGAAGCGCCAGGCAAGCGGCTTGAGCACTTGACCACGATTGATAGAATAAGATCCTGTAGCTAGAATTGAGCTTGAGGTAAACTAGGATGTTTGTAGAAGAGGTCATAGCAAAACACAGACACGTACTTGCCCACAGAACTGTTGTTGCGTACTGTTGCACCGAGCCGTCCAAGTTCGGTAATATAACATAATAAATTATAAACATTACAAACTTTGGTACGTTACCAACAGTCACCATTATAGCCAGAAGTAGCACACATTTGACAAGTCGCTTCTCGCGGTTGGAGAGTGTTGACGCCATCTTGGCAGACAAAGTACGATACATTGTTGGCACATCAGCTGACGCAGGATCATCATTTTTAATATGACAAATTCTAGAAGAAACATGCAACGAGTAACCCATCCACAAGGCACATGTAATCACTACTACTTGTATGACTATTGTCATTGTCACATTGATTGATAAATCGAAATTTTTTTCGAAAATCATAGTTTCATCACTGACTGTTATAGTGAGCAGAAAATCAGGTATGTTGTCGCTCGTGTTTGCTGACGGTGACGCTGATTCTTTGTCTGGCAATTGTTCTTTGAATATGACATAAACAGACGAGGTTACTAAAATAAAAACGACGTATGTCATCAATATAAGTTTGATGCAGCCAGATCGTGTACAGATTAGTTTCACCTTAAAAGTATACACCACACACAGACATCTTTCTACCGAAATCACGGTGGTCATCCAATAGGATATTAAATAAATACAAACCATAGGGTACCCAAATACTATCGAAGTCAGCGACAAAATGTCAACAGAAGTGTCAGAATACATAACGCCAATTATATAACAAACACTTATTGTTAATTGGATGAAGGCGACCAGAAAGTCTGTAAATGACAGAGCGAAGAGTTCAACAGACATGCTCTCCTTGAGGCCAAGCTTGTAGAAGATGACCATGCTGAGGATGTTGCTCCAAATGCCAAGAAATGAAGCAATGCCGCCTACGGTGAAGATGACAACTATGCCAACAAACATCAGGACATCGTCTTCTCTCTCCACTGATGTACAATCATTGCCTACTGTGGAAGAAACTGCAGTCTGTAGCATTTTCTGGTCTCCTCGTATCATAATGCTGGCATTCAAATGATGTGTTGTGGTAGCTTGCAACCGGCTGGCACATGTAGAAAAACAATGGCACAGAAGATGGGAAACTTCTTGTTCTTCTTTTCCGTTCCTTTGTTGTTGTTTTGTTTTTTCTTTCCCCTAGGTGAGTGTGTCACTGCTACTTATGCACATTATAGGTCAGTGTGTTGACATGGGCATGCATTTGTGTCAGGTGTGCTTCTTCTACACCAGGAGTCACCAAACTACGGCCCACGGGCCGGATCCGGACCGCGACATCATTTCATCCGGCCAGCCGACGGTGCTCGAACTTGCTTGATATAACGTATGAAACACGAGACGTTCCGATTAAATTTAAGTGTAAATATTTTTAGAATAATAGGGAAACTTCACACGTGCGGCTACCTCCTAGCTACTCTAGGCTGTTTATTTAGGCCAGCCCTATTTATATATTTTGCAAACCTTATTATGAGATATATTCTATTACCAAATGAAACCGCCTGCCGCGACTCTAAAAGAGTATGGAGTAGCATATATTGTGATAAGGGTTTTAGTTTGTGGAGTGGGACAGATAGAAAAAAAATGTTTTGCATATCCTTTACAGGACATCGCTGTCAACATCTGCATCTTTCAGCTGATTGTTGATCTCTTTGGCAAGATTACGCTCAGTAGTTTGCCATTGCTTTCTGAGCGGCCGGCTTACATACCCCGTAAGTTACCGACGCGATTCGAACCACTGCTGATTCTCACCGTCGTCACGTTACTTACGAGAGTATACGAGATTACGGAGAAAAGTCGCTAACCTCTAGGCCAGGAACCGGCGGGACAGATAGAACTACAAAAACAAAATATATTTTTAAGAGCATGCATCTGTCCCATTACAACTTACACATGTGAGACCTGGACACTTACTAAACAAGCTGAACAGCGCATAAATGCCTTTGAATATAAATGTTATAGACGAGTTCTAAGAATTTCTTGCATAAAGAAAATAACAATACATCCATACTTCAAGAGCTGAATATTGAAGACGGTTGGCTATTAACGACGATAAAATAAAGAAAATTGAAATATTGTGGTCACTTGAAAGGTCACGAAAGTTTGGAGAGAACAATAATGAAGGGATGAGAGAAAGAGGAAGGCCAAAGAGAAGATGGGTGCAGATTGTGGCAGATGATAACCAGATGGGTGTATCTGAAGCGGGGCATCTTGCTTATGATCGAGAGGTTTTCCGGAAGGTTGTTATGGGTGCAAGGTTCTGCAAAAGATATGCTACTGAATGAATGACCTTTGTTCCATCTTGTTGCCTGAAAATTGCTAGTGTTGTGTATCAGACAACAGTTACTGTGTTGGATGATTACCCATGCTGTGATGGAAGATCACTGGTACTGTGTTGGATGATTACCCATGCTGTGTATACGGGATTACGAAACGCGTCCGTAAGACCTCCGCCACGGATACCGGCGCAAGTATTGTATAGAATGACTATCCGGCCCGCGCTCGTCATTTTGTCAGTTATCCGGCCCCGCCGTGAAAAATGTTTGGTGACCTCTGCTGTAGACATATTCCACACCAGATAACCATCTCTATCTACCCGTGTATAGGTTTCCTTACCTAACAATTTTGTCAGGGTAGGTGCTTTATGGCCTACTCAATACATGTTCAACTGCACCTAAAACCTCGTGGTTTCCGCCATTAACCGAGGAGACTAAGTATCAGACATCACTACCGAAGAAGGCAGGATCACGTGTGTACATACCATTTGTTTTTGGGAGAATTACTAGCCTAATGAGACCGGGGCGGACGCGATACCTCTCAGCCACGGCTACCCAGATACGTGACCATTAACGTACCAAAAATAATATTAGCAAAGTAAATCAGTGACTGAGTATTGTTGTTATACTGATATTTGTTTATGATATTTGTTTATAATCATCATCATCATTTGCCTTATTATGCCACCTCACGCGATCACCAGAGTCGTTCAGTGTTCTTGTCTCAACCATACCACGTGGTTAACCATCCAGGTATTTACTTCTCTGCCTTCCCTTTGTTTTCTCCCCTCAATCTTGCCAGTTGTCATCAAGTTCTCAAAGTTATTTCTTCTTATAACGTGCCCAAAATTTTGACTGTCTACGTATCATTTCTATAATCATTGTTACGATTTTAATTTGTTTCTTGTAGGACTTGATCATTGATTTTTCTGCTTGTCCATTGTATTCTTTGCATCTTCCTCAGAATCCACATATCCACAGCCATCAGATGTTTTTCAGCTTGTCTGCTCATTGTCCACGCTTCACTTCCAAACAAAAGTACAGGTTCTATGTAGCACCTCAACACTCTTTTTCTCGTCACGAATGACATCTTTTTTTATTGGTCAATATGTTTCCCATCTTGCAAAAGACTACCTTCGCCATGGCGATTCTTGTTATAATTTCGTTAAGGCATCTCCCATCAACTGTTATAACTGTTCCGAGATAATTGTACCAATTCACATATTTAAGAATATTCCCATTTACTTGTATGCTATGACCATGTTTGCTTGCTTGTGTTCTCTGGCTGTGAACTCCAGCACAAGGTCCTGTATGTCGGATGAAGACATCCTGTTGTCCAACATCAGTGTGATGTTATACAGGACATGAGGTTTGTGTGAGTATCAGTTGTCCTATGTCTGGTTTATTGGTGTGCAGACTGGTGGTTCCTCGCCGTGCAGGCAGATACTCTCCGTCTTCGGAAGAATCAACGATCCTACTACGTTAGCCAGGACTCCGAAGGGACCTGTTGTCCAGGACGCACGACTAGGGCGTGTTAGTAGGTCTTGGCCAGTATAGAACCTGGTCCTGGTGCCTTGGAAACACCTCTGCGTCCCGCTTCGACAATAATATGTGTCTTCTTACAATTTAATTCTAATCCTAGTTGTTCACTGTGTGCAACAACCGCATTTACTAAATGTTGCAGATCCAGCTCTTTGTCCGCAATCAATACTGTATCATCCGCATATCTAATGTTATTGATGTTGCATCTCCCAATGGTGATTCCATTCCTATCTTTAACATTTCTGAAAATATTTTAACTGTACAGGGAAAAACAGATCTGGAGACTACACATCCCTGTCGCACACCTCTCTTAATATGCTGATATTGACCTATGACATTATCAATCTTATGGCAGCTTGTTGTTTCCAGTTTATGTTTTTTACATGTCTAAGGTCTTTTCCATCAATTTGTAGATCTTCAAACACCCTTATCATGTTGACATGTCTCACTTTATCGAAAGCCTTTGTGTAGCCAATAAAGCAAACAAAGGTGTAGATCTTTGTTTACTTCTATAGAACGGTCAATTACTGTTCTGTTCTGTTTTAAATACAGATATATTTTATATCTATATACACAGCATTTACCCTTGCCTAGAAACCCACATCATTGTTCTCATATTTCAGGTTGTATTTTCTTCCTAACTCCTTGCATGATAATTCGTAGCAAAATCTTTGTGATGTGTGACTCATTATACTAATTGTTCGAAGTTGATCACATTCCAAGGCTCCTGATTTCTTTGGGATTGCAATAAATACAGAATTACATAATTAATGAGATATATCACCAGTGTCATATATTGTATTCAGCAGTCTGGTAACTACTAGTTAAATTAAGTGGCAGACCTTTTAGCATAAATATTATTCAAGTATATGCCCCAACAGGAGAATATAGTGAAGATAATGTAGAGGAATGTTATAATGACATAGAGTCTGCCTTAAAGAAATGTAAAAATTCAGAAATAAACATCATAATAGGAGACTTCAATGCAAAAGTAGGAAATCAAGGTGATAGGTACACAGTAGGAAACTATGGTTTAGGTGAGAGAAATGAAAGAGGATACAGACTCGTAGAGTGGGCAAAAGAACAGGAAATGATTGTAGGAAACACCTGGTTTAAGCAACACCCTAGAAGATTATAGACATGGAGGAGTCCTGATAGCAGGATCAGAAACCAGACTGACTACATTCTGATTAGCAGACGATTTAGAAACGCACTAACAATAGCAAAAACAGTTCCCAGTGCTGATTCTTATAGTGACCACAGATTACTTACAGGTACACTGAGGATAAAGTTGAAGAAAGTCAAGTATATAACAGGAAACACAAAATATGATTTGTGTACATTGAGTAATGACAAGGAAATACAAAACAAATTCAACATAGAAGTACAGAACAAATTTGATGTATTGTCTGATCTAGAGATATTATTCCAGGATGTGGATGATCAATGGGAAATGTTGAAGAATTCAATCAGTTTTGCTGCAGAAACAACTATTCCAAAATTAAAGAAGGTGGGTCGTAAGAAATGGATGACAGAAGAAATTTTACACGGAAACAAGAAGACTCAACAAAAACAATCCTGCCAAATATGAAGAAATTCACAGACAAGTCAGAATATTATGTAAGGAAGCAAAAGAAGCATGGCTCGAGGAAAAGTGCTTAGACATTGAAAAACAACACAACAGTCAATATAACAAATTAGTGCACAAAAGAATTCAGGAACTTACTAATAAAAGAACAAGTACATCAATAGGCTGTCTAACAACTAAAGATGGCAAAATCATAATAGAAAAAGATCAGATTCTACATGTATGGACAGATTATGTGAAAAAAAACCTTTATAATGATAACAGGGAGGAACAGTATGATATTATATTTAATAATGAAGGGCCGCCAATTTTGAAGATGGAGGTTCGAAATGTTCCTAAGCATATGAAAGCTGGCAAGGCCCCAGGTGCAGATAACATCACAACAGAAATGATTAAAGCTTTAGAAGAATTTGGACTAGATCAAGTCACCAGACTGCTGAACACATTATATGATACTGGAGATATACCTTCTGAATTTTGTAACTCTATATTTATTGCAATCCCAAAGAAATCAGGAACCTTGGAGTGTGATCAACATAGAAAAATTAGTATAATGAGTCACATCACAAAGATCTTGTTACGAATTATCATGCAAAGAGTGAGGAAGAAAATACAACCTGAAATAGGGGAAGAACAATGTGGGTTTGTAGAAGGAAGGGGTACAGTAAATGCTGTGTATATGCTGCGAACAGTTATTGAACGTGCTATAGAAGTAAACATGGATATTCATCTTTGCTGTATTGACTACACAAAGGCTTTTGATAGAGTTAGACATGACAACATGGTAGATATGCTTGCAGATCTACAAATTGATGGGAAAGGACATTAGACTTATAAAAAACATATATTGGAAACAACAAGCTGCCATAAGGATTGATAATGAAGTGGGACAATATCAACCTATTAAGAGAGGTGTTAGACAGGGATGTGTAATGTCTCCAGATCTTTTTTCACTATACAGTGAAAATATTTTCAGGAATGTAGAAGATATCAATGGAATCAGCATTGGAGGATGAAACATCGATAACATTAGATACGCAGATGATACAGTATTGATTGCAGACTATGCACAAGATCTACAACAATTAGAAGACGCAGTTGTTGTACACAGTGAACAGCTGGGGTTGGAATTAAATTGTAAGAAGACACAAGTTATGGTCGTCACTAGGAGGAACGAAGTACCACAATGTAATATACAAGTAAATGGGAATATTCTTCAACAAGTGAATCGGTACACTTATCTCGGAACAGTCATAACATCTGATCGGAGATGCCTTGAAGAGATTAGAACAAGAATCGCCATGGCGAAACTATCCTTTAGCAAGATGAAAAACATTCTGACCAATAAAAAGATGTTAATTGAAACGAGAAAAAGAGTGTTGAGGGGATACATAGAGCCTTTTCTTTTGTATGGATGTGAAACTTGGACAATGTGCAGTCAAGCTGAAAAACTTCTGATGGCTGCAGAAATGTGGTTTCTGAGGAAAATGCAAAGAATACCATGGACAGACAGAAAAACCAATGACCAAGTACTACAGGAGACAAATAAAAATCGTAAATTGATTAGAGAAATTAGAAGTAGACAGACAAAATTTTTTGGACATGTTATGAGAAGAAATGGTTTTGATAACTTAATGACAACTGGCAAGATCGAAGGGAACAGACCAAGAGGAAGACCGAGAGGAAAATATCTGGATGGTTTGGCCACATGGCATGGATGAGACAGGAACACTGAGCTGATCCACGACGCTGGTGACCGAGTGAAATGGCGAGCCATGACCTCCCACGCTTTCCTGCATGGCATATGATTGATTGATTGATTGTTCTAAAGCATTAATCATTTCTGTTCTGATGCTGTCTGAACAAAGTGTCTTGCCAGTTTTCATATGGTCAAGAGCATTCTGAACCTCCATCTCCAAAACTGATCGACCTGCATTATTATTTTGAATATCATACTGTTCTTCTCTATTATCATCATAAAGGTTTTTCACATAATCTGACCATACATGTAAAATCGGATCTTTTTCTATTATGACTTTTCCATCTTTTGTCTTTAGGCAGCTTGCTGATGTACGTGTTCTTAGATTTGTTAACTCCTGAAATCTTTTGCGCATTAGTTTGTTATTTTTACTGTTGTGTTGTTTTTCAATTTATTTGCAAATTGTTCTCGAGCCATGCTTCTTTTGCCTCCTTAATAATGTTCTGACTTTTCTGTGAATTTCTTCAAATTTGGCAGGACGATTCACTGTGCCTGTAATCAACATGCGACCGCTGCATTTTGAACTGTTTTTGCGATTGTTAATGCATTTAGAAATTTTCTGCTAATCAGGATATAATCAGTCTGGTTTCAATCCTGCTGTCAGTACTCCTACATGTCCATACTCTTCTTGCATGTTGCTTTAACCAGGTGTGTCTGATAATCAGTTCATGCTCTTTTGCCAATTTTACAAGTCTGTATCCTCTGTCTTTTTGTTCTCCCAAAACATGTTTACCTATTGTGCATCCATCACCTTGCTTTCGTACATTCGCATTGAAGTTACCCATTGTGATGTTTATTTCTGAATGTTTACATTTATTCAAAGCATTGGCCATGCCATTATAAAATCCCCCTACACTATCTTCACTGCTTTCTCCAGTCGCGGCATATATTTTAATAACGTTTATTGTGGAAAGGTTTGCGATTAACATCACCAATAGAATTCTGTCCAACACTATCCAATATCTTTTAACAGATTTTGTATTTTTTCAAATGCAAGATAATTTCTACACCTCTTTGCCTTTTCTCTCTACTAGAATATATAAATTTAAAACCCTCCCCTGGCTTAATCTCTGTCCATTTCCATATCGTCTCTCACATTCCTAATATATTATCTCTTCTCATTTCTTGTTAGATGTTATCTAATTTTCTAACTGCCCTTAAGGTACCTTCCATGCTGCCAATTACACTGTTGCTGTCCTTTTCTTGCGACTTTCTGTAATTTGACGGATCATGGTAAATTAATTATAAAGGGCGTTCATTTGAAATCCGTTCGTTCGTGCCGCACCGCGCGTTATTGCATACGTTGAAGATAATCATACCATAGTCATGTGATAAGTACTGATCAATGAATAAAAGAGCACGTGCGCATCGTCCCATGATGCATAGGTTCTGTTTCTTGCTGTTGAGAAAATTGCCGGGTTGATCCAAAATCAACCCAAAAAGCTCAAAGAGCGGTGATTCAGTTTCTTTCCTTTGAAGGATGTCGACCAGTGGACATTCATCGAAGAAAGCAGGCAGCGTACGGTAACAAATGTGTGTCGAAGACAACAGTGACAGACTGGGCACGAATGTTTCGGAAAGGACGTCAGTTCACGACAGATCTTCGACGGCCGGGTCAAGCGCATATTGTTGTAACAGAAAAAACCATCGCCAAAATTGATGTAGCAGTACAGATGAACCATTGTCAAAGCATATGTTCGTTAGCAAAAAAATTTGATGTGTCAGTTGGGACAATTCAAAAGGTCGTTCGTAAGAAACTGCAATATCGGAAGGTGTGTTCACAGTGGGTACCACGGATGTTGACCGACCACCAAAAAGAGGAACGCATGGGATGGTGTTTGAACCACTTGCTGCGTTACAGAGTGGATTGTGATGCATTTCTTTTCCGGGTACTTTTGCCTTAATTCACCCCAAACAAACGTCACCAGCTATATTTAGGGTCACCAGCTATATTTAGCACTGACGGTGATCTCCTCTGTGTTGGGTACAGTTCGTGTCAGTGCGTTTCAATTGCCCCACAGTGTTTCTTTGGGCTTTGGCAACCGTCTCTCTCTCTCTCTCTCTCTCTCTCTCTCTCTCTCTCTCTCTCTCTCTCTTTCTCTCTCTCTCTGTTTGTGTGTGTGTGTGTGTCTCTCTCTCTCATCATCATCATCATCATCATCATCATCATCATCATCATCATCATCATCATCATCATCATCATCATCATCATCATCATATCATCATCATCATGAGTTTTCTGGAACGGGCAGTAGCAGCTGTCCACGACAAGCCAGAGCAGCGTTGCCTTTTCTGCAGCAGCATCATGGCATCTGACATTCTGCTAGACACTGTTCTTATAATCATGTCATCGTTGGTGCTATCGCTGACTGCGTGTCAGGACAGATGGGAGATGCCGACGACGACGACATTCACCATGTATGTCGGCAGGACATCCTCCCGCTGAGACAAAGCCACATGGCTGCAAGACAGATCATCATCATTCTTTTCGTATACTGCTGGTCTCAAGAGTTGACAAGCATTTCATTTTGCCAGTTACAGTTGGGGGATGTCGCCAAGAGCAACTGTTGCACATCGATAAAAATGCACACCGAGCTACGGCGCAACACAGGGAACCCCTGGATGTGACGTCATACCCTGGGATTCCGATTGTTTGAGGTGAATTAAGGCAAATGTACCCTCTTCCGCATAGTGGCATGCGATGAATCATGGTGTAACTACTTTGAGCCGAGCAGCAAAAGAGAGAGCATGCAATGGATGCATGTTGTATCACCAAAAGCCAACAAATTCAAGTTACAGGTTTCCGCTGGTAAGGTTATGCTGAGCGCATTTTTTGACCATGAAGGGCTATTGTTGGCCGACTTTAAAGAACCTGGTGTCAACATCAATTCTACCCACTACTTGCAAATACTAGAAAAGCTACAAAAAGCCATCAAGAATAAACGACTCGGCATGCTTTCTCGCGGTGTGATTTTGTTGCACGATAATGCTCGTCCGCATGTCGCAAAAGATTGTGCAGGAAGCATTAGCAAGGAAGAAGTGAGAGATTCTGCAACATCCAGCCTATAGTCGTGATTTATCACCATGTGATTTTCATTTGTTCGAACCTCTAAAAAAGGCTCTCAAGGGGCAACGCGTTCACACAGATGCAGACGTAATGAACGCGGTAAACACTTGGTTCAGTGAGCAATCACAATCTTTTTTTTTTTCGGAGGGCATTCGCCGCCTACCTAAGCAATGGGTTTCTTGCCTGAATGCCTACGGCGACTTCTTCTGATCAACCCATGGTTCATAATTCATTAAAAATGAATACTTTGTTTAATTCAACAACACTAGTTAATGTTTCTTTCATGCTTTTGTAATAAAACCATTGGAACGGGTTTTAAATGAACGTCCTTATTATCTTTAAAGAAGGTAGTTTGCCGTTGCTTTCCTTCCTAGCAGTGATCATATTGGCAGGTGACCGTAGCCATTGTCTCGCTACAGATATCATCTGCCTACCGACACGAGACATGAGACAATAACTAACTACTATCGGCAGCCCTCAAAATTCCTCCCACCACCTGCCTTCTGTGGTTTCTTGTGAAAAACATTCCCAAACCGGTTAAAAGATTCACATCCTCCCCAGAAAAAACACAAACCAGCATCTCTCTGCGACAAAAAAAAAAAAAAAATATTCCGTCGCCATTTCACCGGTTTATGATATCTGATTATATTTGTTTTTGTTTTTCGCCGGTACTGTAACAAAGGGGTATGAACGCTTTCGCAATCCTTTACATTGCGGTTTAAACATAGCTGCGGACGATTTAGAAGCAGATCGCTTTGCGCTGGGTTTCATACAATAGTATGATTGTCGGTCGTTCAGAAAGCTATGGCAAAATACTGAAAGTAAACTTGCATAGAAATACCAGACAAATGAAAATGCAGGTGTTGACTGTTACGTCATGCAAAGGATGTGCAACTAACTATTTTATTACCTAAGATTCAACCTAGATATATAACTGCTATGACAAAACTCTTTTGATCTAAATTGATCAAATAATAGCATTACCCATGAACTGATAACTCTCGTACACGCTTTATTTATTACCTTTTACCAGCATACATCTATCTTTTACAGCGCTATTTTGTATTATTTCTTGAATTATGATTACTCAATTGGTTACTTCGCTCATGTCCTCCCATCTGACTTCAAATGTAACTGAGAAAGGGAAACTACTTTCCAAATTGATTTGCCCCTACGCCACATACGCAGATAAAAGGGAAACACGTGATTATATTTCGTTTAATTGAACATTTCTAAAATAGGGGACACAATTGTATACTGCTGTCTGGGAATGTTCTTATCATGGAAATGTCGATGTTTTGGAGTGAAAAATGAAGTTGGCATCGTCACAGAAAATAAATTGCTAGTAATTTTAACACCATCTGCAAGATAATTATTGATTAGTGAAATGCGATAGCCATGTGCGGGGTAAAATATTCATTAAGTACAGAATTATTTACTCAGAAGGGAAGGACTACAAAAGCGGAATTGGCATAATTTTGGAGCAAATGAGTGCTAGGACAGTTAAATGATCTTGGACAATCTCAGTCCGAGCATGGAACTCCATGGCAACCCTCTGAACATTAACATAATACAAGTATATGCACTAACAGCATACAGTAAAGAAGAAGATATAGATGTACTTTACAATGAATCAGACATGGCCGTAGACTAGTGTAAATATTTTGAAATGACTGCTAAAGTAGACAATGAAAAGGTAAGTGGCGTGACTTGTTGGTATGGCCTTGGTGATAGGAATGACAGAGGCGAAAGATTAATAGCATGGGCAGAATGCCATGAAATGGTAATAGGTAACACCTTGTTCAAACCCAATCACCGACGATTACATACGTGGAAAAGCCCTGAGGATAATATTCGCAATCAAATACTGATTCCAAAGAGATTCGGAAGCTGTTTAGTAGGATCAACAACTAATCCAGGAGCAGACGGACATAGTGACCATGGGTCAGTTATAAGAAAGATGAGATTAAAACTTAAGATCATAAAGTATTCCCCAAAGAACATCACATGCTAGATGCATTAATTAAAACAGCCAAGGAAATTAGAGAAAGGTACAATGTTACTGTTATGAACAGATATAATGTCACGGAGTTAATACAGACTATAATGAACAATGGGAAATGTTGCGGGAATCAATCTAACAGACATGAAAAGAAATAATTCCGCCTAAACACAGAATTGCAAATAAAGAAATGGATGACAGATTAAGTTTTGCAGATGATGGATGAAATGAAAGAAGAAAGAAAAAGCAAGAAAAAAGACGAATATAATAGATTACATAAAGAAATAATAAACAAATGCAAAGTGGCTAAATATGTACGGCTGAATCAACAGTGCATGTAAATTGAGACAAACTATGGAAAAGACTCACATTCCATCAATCAACAAATAAATAAATTAATAGGTAGGAAAATACCACTGGAGTTTTAAAATCGAAAAATGGTGCAATGTTGATGGGACAAGATGATATAGTCAATAGATGGACGGAATATCTGGAAGAGTTGTATGATGATAGGAGGCCGGATGTAAATATTCAAAACAATTGTGTGGGTCCACCAATACTTGCAGCGTATGTTGAAGATGCACTACATCGCATGAAGAAAGGAGAGGTACCCGTTCCTGATAACATTATATTGGAGGAAGCTGAGGCTCTAGGTGATATTGGAATCGAAATATTGACGAAATTCCTAAATGACAACTACACTAGTGGGTACATTCCTAGTGATCTATTCAAATCCATCTTTATAGCTCTGCCAAAGAAACCAGGTTGTGTAGAATGCAAAGAGCATCGCAAAATAAATCTCTTGAGTCACACGAAAATGCTGTTTCTCAGAATAATTATGAAAAGAATAAGAAACATGATTAAACCAGAAATTAGTGATGAACAGTGTGGATTTGTGAAAAGAAAGGGCACAAACAACTCTATATATATTCTTAGGACACTATTAGAAAGAGTTATGGAAGTAAAAACAGATCTGTGCTTATGCTCCATAGACTGCACAAAGGCATATGACAATGTGAAAACATGACGAAATAATACAATTACTAAAGGTTAGCGGGGTAGGGATATCCCCTATCAAAGGAGATGTAAGACGCCTCCTTTCCTCCGTTAGTCTACGGGACACCCTTGGGCAAGGTGGAGTACCCGTTTAGCCTCCCGATCAGGGTTACGTGAAGCCATGGAAGCAGGTGGTGGATGGAGTGTGAGAGCAGCCGACAGATTGTTGTTGGTTATGGTCTTGCACTCTGCGGCGATAGGCAGATGATCTCATCAGTAGAGACAATGGCTATGGCCACCGACTAGTACAGTCACTGCCCAGAAGGAAAGCAATGGCAAACTACCTTCTGCAAAACTTGCCAAGAAACCATAGCAACCATGAAAGAAAACATAATAAGAAAGAGATCTGGTTGTAGATGGGGAATGTGTGTGTGGGTAGGAGATTGTGGGAGATGTGTGTGTGTGTGGGTGAGGGATGTGTCTTGGGGATGTGTTTGGGTGTGGTGTTGTATGGGAGGGAAGATGGGTGTGGATAAAGGATGTGTGTGTGGGTTGGGTGTGGTTTGATGTGGGTGTGCGGTTGGGTGTGAATGTGTGTGAGGGTGGGGGATTTGTGTTTGGATGGGTGGTTGGTGTATGTGAGTGTGGGTGGGTAGATGGGAGATGTGTGTGTGTGTTGATGAGTGGGTGAGGGATGTGTGGGTGTTAGTGGTTGAGGGATAAGTACATGTGTGGAGGGATGTGTGAGGGGGATCAGTGTATGGGTGGGGGATGTGTATGTGGGTTGGGTGTGCGTGGATGGGAGGTGTGTGTTTGTGAATGGGGCATGTATTGGTGTGTGGGGATGTGTGTGAGGGATGTGTGTATGGGTGGGGAGATGTGTTTGTGGGTGGGGATGTGTGTGTATATGGGTAGGGGTGTGTGGTTAAGGGGTGTGTGGCTGGGGAATGGGTGGATGGGTGATTGTATATGGGTAAGGGTGTTTGATTAAGGGATGTGTGGTTAATGGATGTTTGATTGCGGGATGGGTGGGTGGAGGATGTGTGGATGGGTAGAGGATATGTGCGTAAGTGAGTGTGTGTAGGTTAGGAGATGGTGGGGGATGTTTGTATGGGTGGGCTCGGGATCTGTGAGTGGGCTGGGGGAGATGGGAGATTATGTGGGTGGGTGAGGAATTTGTATGTGGGTAGGTGCGGGATATGTGAGATGGCGGGGAGATGTGTGTGTGTGTGTGTGTGTGGGATGTGTGGTTGAGGGATATATGTATGGCTGGGTGGCTGGAGGTGTGTGGGTGAAGGAGGATATGTGGGTGGGTGATTGTTGGTGGGTAATGGGACGGGTGGAGGATATGTGAGTTGGTGGGGAGATGTGTGTAGGTGGGGGATGTGTGGGTTGGGGAATGCATGTGTGCTTGGGGTGTGGTTGGTGGGAGTGTTTGTGGGTGGGGAGATGTGTAGGTGTGGTGATGTGGTGGATGGGTGGTGGCATGTATGTGTGCCTGGGGTGTGTCTGTGTGGTTGGGTGGTGGATGTGTGGGTGGTGGATGTGTCTCACAACATGGTAGTATGTATTGTTTATGTTTACAACATTCATTTGACAATGTTTTTGCTATGCACTATTGATGAACGAAAGATGAGTGATTGGAAGAGCCGAATGTAAAACGGGCCTGCGTGCCCAATTTGTTACCCTTTGAAAATAAAGTCTGTCTGTCTGTCTGTCTGTCTGTCTGTCTGTCTGTCTGTCTGTCTGTCTGTCTGTCTGTCTGTCTGTCTGTCTGTCTGTGAGTAAGGGAGTGGGAGTGTGTGTGTGTCTGTGTGTGTTTATATATATATATATATATATGTGTGTGTGCAAGAAGAGAGAGAGAGATAGAGAGAGCGAGCGAGCTTGCGAGAGAGAGAGAGAGAGAGAGAGAGAGAGAGAGAGAGAGAGAGAGAGAGAGAGAGAGAGAGAAAGAGAGAGAGAGAGAAAGAGAGAGAGGGTTGAATTGCATCAGTAATTTTTACTTTACAAAATGTATATGTAAAATTTTTCTCCATGTTTTCACAATTTTGCTAGAATGCTCACGACAATCGTCACTGTATGTGTGTGTGTAAAATGTGGGAGTTTGTTCATAATAGTATGGTGGGGGATGTGTGTGTGGGTGGATTCGTGGTGTGTGTGGATGGGCTCAGGATGTGTGGGCGGGGTGGGATTGTGTGGGTGGGTGCGGGGTTTGTGTGTGCATACGTGCTGGATGTATGGGCTGGCGGTGAGATATGTGTGTGGGTGGGGGATGTGTGTTTGGCTAGGCGGTTGTGGGTGAGTGGGTGGAGGAGGAAATGTGGGTGGATGATTGTTGGTGGGCTATGGGATGGTTGTGGGATATATATGTGGGTGGGGTGATGTGGGTGTGGGGGATATGTAGTGTGTCGGACATGTGTGCAGGCGGGGTGGTTGTGGGTGTGGGGATGTGTGTGTGGGTGAGGGATTGTGTGGGTGTAGGATGTTTGGGTGGATGGGTGGGGAGTGTGTGTGGTTGGGTGGATGTGTGGGTGTGTGGGTGAGGGATGTGTGGGTAAATGTGTGTGGGAGTGTGGGGGATATGTGTGGGTATGTGATGGTTGTGGGTGTGGGTGATGGATGTGGGGATGTGTGTGTGGGAGGGGATGTGTCTGGGTGGGTGGGGGTGTGTGTGGCTAGATGGATGATGTATGTCTGGATGGTGAGGGTGACTATAGATGGGGAATGTGTGTGTGGGTAGGAGATTGTGGGAGATGTGTGTGTGTGTGGGTGAGGGATGTGTCTTGGGGATGTGTTTGGGTGTGGTGTTGTAAGGGAGGGAAGATGGGTGTGGATAAAGGATGTGTGTGTGTGTGTGTGGGTTTGGTGTGGTTGGATGTGGGTGTACGGTTGGGTGTGTATGTGTGTGAGGGTGGGGGATGTGTGTTTGGATGGGTGGTTGGTGTATGTGAGTGTGGGTGGGTAGATGGGAGATGTGTGTGTGTGTGTTGATGAGTGGGTGAGGGATGTGTGGGTGTTAGTGGTTGAGGAATAAGTACATGTGTGGAGGGATGTGTGAGGGGGATCAGTGTATGGGTGGGGGATGTGTATGTGGGTTGGGTGTGCGTGGATGGGAGGTGTGTGTTTGTGAATGGGGGATGTATTGGTGTGTGGGGATGTGTGTGAGGGATGTGTGTATGGGTGGGGAGATGTGTTTGTGGGTGGGGATGTGTGTGTATATGGGTAGGGGTGTGTGGTTAAGGGATGTGTGGCTGGGGGATGGGTGGATGGGTGATTGTATATGGGTAAGGGTGTTTGATTAAGGGATGTGTGGTTAATGGATGTTTGATTGCGGGATGGGTGGGTGGAGGATGTGTGGATGGGTAGAGGATATGTGCGTAAGTGAGTGTGTGTAGGTTAGGAGATGGTGGGGGATGTTTGTATGGGTGGGCTCGGGATCTGTGAGTGGGCTGGGGGAGATGGGAGATTATGTGGGTGGGTGAGGAATTTGTATGTGGGTAGGTGCGGGATATGTGAGATGGCGGGGAGATGTGTGTGTGTGTGTGTGGGATGTGTGGTTGAGGGATATATGTATGGCTGGGTGGCTGGAGGTGTGTGGGTGGAGGAGGATATGTGGGTGGGTGATTGTTGGTGGGTAATGGGACGGGTGGAGGATATGTGAGTTGGTGGGGAGATGTGTGTAGGTGGGGGATGTGTGGGTTGGGGAATGCATGTGTGCTTGGGGTGTGGTTGGTGGGAGTGTTTGTGGGTGGGGAGATGTGTAGGTGTGGTGATGTGGTGGATGGGTGGTGGCATGTATGTGTGCCTGGGGTGTGTCTGTGTGGTTGGGTGGGGGATGTGTGGGTGGTGGATGTGTCTCACAACATGGTAGTATGTATTGTTTATGTTTACAACATTCATTTGACAATGTTTTTGCTATGCACTATTGATGAACGAAAGATGAGTGATTGGAAGAGCCGAATGTAAAACGGGCCTGCGTGCCCAATTTGTTACCCTTTGAAAATAAAGTCTGTCTGTCTGTCTGTCTGTCTGTCTGTCTGTCTGTCTGTCTGTCTGTCTGTCTATCTTTCCATCTATCTATCCGTTCACGTCTGTTCCCTTGCTCGTCTGTTTCTGATGATCCCGTTCTATTTCAGTTTGATCCGCGGGAGTGAAGAACAACAACTGTTTCTAACTAATTTCTGGTTTAATCAGAGAGTGAGTTCCCTTTCCGCAAGATGGCGGGACATTTCTTGGTCTGTTTATGAAGCTCGTAATGCCTTTTCCTTTCTTTGAGGATAAATTGTTGATTTTAAACTAAATAACTCTGTGTGTTGGCTCCGCGGGAGTGAGAAGAAAATCTGTACAAAACTTCATCTCAATCGGATGGACCGTTCGGGAACGCATAAAGGACACACACACACACACACACACACACACACACACACACACACACACACACACACACACACACACACACACACACATTCTCTTTTATTTATATAGATTGATGTCGCCGGCTTCCTGGCCTAGAGGTTAGCGACTTTTCTCCGAAATCTCGTATTCTCTCGTAAGTAACGTGACGACGGTGAGAATCAGCAGTGGTTCGAATCGCGTCGGTAACGTACGGGGTATGTGAGCCGGCCGCTCAGAAGGCAATGTCAAATTACTGAGCGTAATCTTGCCAAGAAATCAACATACAGCTGAAAGATGCTGATGTTGACAGCGATGTCCTGTAAAGGATATGCAAAACATTTTTATTTTATATTGGTGTCAGGTCTTAGTCAGATATGACTGAGCTACCGTGTAACAGTAGACGGTACTACCTGCTTTCTGTTAGAGCCGAACGTTGGGCGGCGCTTATCAAACCCGACACCCCACATTGTGTCAACGGCTTCGGACGGAAGAGCGCAAATGGGAGGGTACAAGCCTTACCCTGGTGCGAGGAAATGCAACCTAAAGACAAAATGTCATGGCAGGGCAGACCAGGACCTAAGCCTTGGTTGGCGGCTGATCTAGGATCGAAGCTCCAACAGGCGGACAGTTAGAGCATTGCTTTGCTGATCCGGCAGCTTCTGCAGCTTGTCTTATTCCAGATGTAGAGGTGTTACCTTTCCTCTGGAGGGAACTGTGCAGGCCGAGAGAGGGATCATGCTGCATGGGCAACACATGATCTCTATATTTTAGCCCAGGCTTTGTGCTATGAAGAGGCAATAACTCCATCCCTGGTCTTAACCGGTCTCGGAATCAAAGCGAGAGGCAACTGTTACGGGTTATAAGTCCCTGTCAATGGCGTATACATAGAGCGCCACGCGTTGCCTCTGACGGTGGGAGACACCTACAGGTGTCACTGATCAGCTACCGCCCGCCTCAAGCTGGGCAGACCCCGGCCAATTGGGTGCTGATCCGCCACAACCTGCCTGCTTCCATGGGTGCTTGGGGCTAGGACAAAATCTGAATCGCGGGATGTAAAACCAATGCACCAGGTACTAATAAAAAGAAAAATAGAAACCTCAAGCTACGGCTTGCAACCTGGAACGTGAGAACCACGTGTCCGGGATTTTCCACTGACTTGACCAATATTGACGTTATGAGAAAAACGGCTGTGATTGATGCTGAACTCAGTAGTCTTAACATTGATAATGCTGGCCTGCAGGAGACTCGCCTCGCTGGGGAAGGGTCACTCAAGGAAAACAATTACACCTTTTTTCGGAAGGGTAGAGGGCAGGCAGAAAAAAGGCAACACGGTGTGGGCTTTGCAGTGAAGCATTCGCTACTGGGAAGGATTGACATTCCAGCAGGAGGAAATGAAAGACTCTTATCCCTGCGTTTGGCAACATCTTGGGGTTTTGCCACCATTATTACTGCATATGCACCGACACTCGATTCCTCTGATGATGTGAAAGATTCGTTCTATGAGGAGTTAGAGTGATCAAGGCAGTTCCAAAATCTGACTACATTTATATTCTCGGTGATTTAAATGCTCGTGTGGTCAAGGACTCGAGTTCATGGCCAGCGTTCCTTGGAAAATACAAAATCGGTCGCATGAATGAAAATGGGCAAAGGCTGCTGGAGCATTGCACCAGAAATGACCTATGTATTACAAACTCGTTTTTTAAAACAAAAGAGCTGCATAAGGTCACATGGAAACATCCAAGATCCGGCCATTGGCACCAGCTGGACTTCATCATCACACGGAGACAAGATCTGGACCATATATCATTGACTCGAAGTTACCACAGTGCTGACTGTGATACGGATCATTCTTTGGTTGTTGCAAGGGTTAGACTGAGACCAACGAGAATCTACACAGCTAAACACTAATCTAGCCCCAGGATTAATATTATTAACACTCACGATCCTGAAAAGTGCTTTCAGTTTCAACAGTAACTTGAAGACGCTTTCAAAGATACACCAGAAAATTGTACAGTAAATGAAAAGTGGGGTCAACTTAAGGACACTCTTTATAAAACTGCCTTAGGGATTTACGGCACTGTGGATCATCAGAGGCAGGACTGGTTTGCGGCAAACAGCCAGAATCTGCAGCCCTTGATTGATAAGAAGAAGATAGCTCTCTTAAGAAACAAGGAAAGACCAACGCGTAACACTCTGGGTGAGCTAAAGCAAAGCTAGGAAGGATGTGCAAAAGGCTGCCAGGCAGTGTGCAAATGATTATTGGATCAAGTTATGTGAGTCCATTCAAATCGCAAGTGGTAATGGAAACATCAGAAGCACGTATGAAGGAATATAGAAAGCCCGTGGTCCAATGATCAAAAGAAATGCACCATTGAAAACCTTGACTGGAGAAATCATAACTGATAAGAAACAGCAGATGGACAGAATGGTAGTGCACTATTTGGAGCTTTACTCAAGTGAGACCAAACTAGCGGATGATGCCCTCAAAGCCATAGAGGCTCTACCAACTCTTGGCCACCTGGACACACTTCCCACCATAATAGAAGTTACGTGTGCTATAAATGAACTTGCATCTGGCAAGGCTCTAGGTAAGGATGGGATTCCAATAGAGGTTATCAGGAGTGGGCAAGACTCACCCACTCTACAGATCCACCAGCTAATAGAGCTATGCTGGCGAGAAGGACAAGTCCCACAGGATTTCAAAGATTCAAGCATCATAACAATGTACAAGAACAAGGGCGATCGGAGCGACTGCAACAACTATAGGGTTTTCTCACTTCTGTGTATTGTTGGAAAAGTATTTACCAGAATTGTTCTTCGCAGACTTCAAGTCCTAGGAGATCAAGTCTATCCCGAATCACAGTGTGGCTTTCGACAGAAGCGGTCTACCATTGATATGATATTCTCATTGCGACAAATGCAAGGAAAATGGCGGGAACAAAATCAACCACTGTTTATTGCCTTCATCGACCTCAGAAAGGCATTTGATTTGGTCAGTCGTGAAGGTCTGTTCAAAGCACTAAAGAAGATTGGCTGCCCACCATCTCTTCTGTCCATTTTGGAATCGTTCCACACAGGCATGAAGGGTATAATCAATTTTGATGGTGCAACTTCTGAAGAGTTTGAAATCTAGAGTGGAGTTAAGCAAGGTTGTGTACTAGCTCCCACCCTCTTTGTAATATACTTTTCACTTCTACTGAAATATGCCTTTCGTGATCTTTTTTTTTTTTTCATATCCTTTACAGGACATCGCTGTCAACACCAGCATCTTTCAGCTGTATGTTAATTTCTTAGCAAGATTACGCTCAGTAGTTTGCCATTGCTTTCTGAGCGACCAGCTCACATACCCCGTAAGTTATTGATGCGATTCGAACCACTGCTGATTCTCACCGTCATCACGTTACCCACGAGAGTATACGAGATTACGGAGAAAAGTCATAACCTCTAAGCCACGAAGCCGGCCTTTCGTGATCAGGATGGTGGTATATACATTCACTTACGCTCAGATGGCGGCCTCTACAATGCTCAGAGATTAAAGGCCAAGACCAAAATTAGGAGGGTATTGATCAGAGAGTTGCTTTTTGCAGATGATGCTGCAGTTACGACCCACTCCGAGGAAGAATTACAACTTCTACTATCTGTATTCTCCAATGCTTGTTCTGAATTTGGTTTAACAATTAGCAAAAAGAAGACACAGATTATGTCACAAGGTGCACATGGGGTACCATCAATCTTTATTGACGACGCTGAACTAGAGATGGTAGACCATTTTACAAAATAGGATCAGTGGTAAATAGCAAATTATCCCTAGATCAGAAAATCAACATCCGGATTGGTAAGGCATCAACAACAATGAACAAGTTAAGAAAAAGAGTCTTGGAGAACAGGAAGCTTACTGCCCAAACAAAAGTCCTTGTCTATCAAACCGGTGTCCTTAGTACTCTTCTTTATGGCAGTGAAACCTGGACAACTTGCTCACACCAAGAGAAACGTTTAAACAGCTTTCATATGCGGTGTCTGCGAAAAATACTTAGTATTAAGTGGCAAGACAAAATCACAAATACTGAAGTATTGGAAAGATCAGATTGTATGACGGTGTATTCCATGCTCAGTCTTCGTAGACGGATAGGACATCTTTGAAGGATGGATTATGGTAGAATACCAAAGGACATCTTTTTTGATGAATTACAGATGGGTAAGAGATCTCAGGGTCGGCCTCTACTACGATACAAAGATGTGTGGAAGCGGGACATGATTGATACAGACATTGATAATGCACATTGGGAGCAAGTCGCCGCTGAACGTGATGCATGGAGGGCAAAGATCAGAAATGGAATAAAGACAAAGGAGAAAATTATTGCAGATAAGTCACACACCGAGCGTGTGAGACGTAAGATGGTGCATGATGGTGGAAATGACCACGTGTTCACATGCACCCACTGTGAACGAACATTTACAGCGCGAATTGGCCTTATCAGTCACATTCGCTACCGCGATGGGTAAAAGTTATTATGCCTTTTTTAAGCACAAACTATCGTCTGTCAAGACGGCAAGGTGCCAATGAGTATATATATATATATATATATATATATATATATATATATATATATATATATATATATATATATATATAAACCCTTTAATCCTTGAAACAATGGTATCTGTGTGTAGGCTTCCCCTCCCACTTCTCACCTTCTAAAGTTTATATAGTTAGTTAGTTAGTCGCAGCTCCAACTTCACAGCAACGGGTCGTCCCCATTATGCTCCATTCCTGTGCCAGTGAATATCACAAAAAACACTCCCCACTGCCCAATGTGAAAAGTGGAAAAGACAGGAGTCTCGACAAACAACAGCCCGCACAGATGCACTGTGCATAATGCCGCCGCCAGAATGTCAACACAATAGTCCCCAACAAAACACCCAGTTCATTTCTGATGGAATCGGCAGTCATTTTCCCATCTGGATGTTTCCTAGATGTTAACCCACACAGTCCACGAAATACAGTTTATCGTCGTTGGCAGTGGCAGTCAACCAGAAGCCCAGCAGCCACGCATTTCTGCATAAGGCAAAAACCGGTCAACTCTGGGACATAGCCATCTGCAATCGCTCCGAACATGCAGTCACGTTCCAAAACACCTCGGGCAGATTCAAAAGCATTTCATATGAAACTCACAGCTCACAGTGTCGCACCACGCACTAACTTAGTAGCAGGGCGAAGGAACCATCAAGCCTCCTTAGTCGCCTCTTACGACATGCGTGGTAGGCTACAGTGTTGCTATTCTTTGCTTCCCTTATGGGCCCCGGCAACACACAGGAGATTCAGTTTATATAGTGCTAGAGGACATTGATTGTTTACAACATATTAAACAACCACTGTTGAACAAACATCAACATTTAATTGACGTAAACATCAACATTTTTGGACAAACAGTTAGGCATTAAATCAAGATCTGTAGTAACATATAGATAATTGTAATGGCCACATTGAATTTCCAGAACAGGCATGGGGATGATTTGCAATATCAAACACATTAACCGCATTGTCCCAAGAAAAACACAATGTTATTACAAACAACACAACAACCACAAATTGGTTCTACTATCTTGACCTATTTTACCTAGATAAAAGCAAAACATTGGTCTAAGTTCAGAAAACCAAACATATAAAACAAGTGTTTCTGACACCATGTACAATTCTCATATGTAAAAATATTAAGGAGATGGTGTCAGAATATTCAACCAAAACAACAACTATTGGGTTATACCCTTCAGTAAAAAAAAAAAAGAAGCTACTGACCTTAAACATCCATGGCATGAAAAAACTACATATAAATATAAAGCACAATTAGTACTAATAATTAAACCAATTATTTAATTACAGTCCTTTATCCTTAGGTGTTGCTGTCGGTGATTCTTCTCCAGTGCGAAGCAGATAATGTCCATATTTATCCGGGGACAGAAATAAATGTACTCACAATCATGTTTTACTCATATTATGTCCACTGAAGTTGGCTGGTGAATATTTATAATCCATATTCTTCGGAAATAACTTCACATATCCCCTCCATGGGGCTGAATTCAAGAATCTTCTGTTGCAAGTGGCTCGGTGCCAGTGTGAAATTGAGGCCTTAGGTTGGTCATACCTTCAGGAGATGCATCTTGAGTTTTAGCACAAGGATCTTCCCTATATCACCATATCCTATGAAAAGGATGACGGCCTTTAAGCTTCTCGGCTTCTAATATCCGAATCCCAATTATGTTCACAAAGATTTTTCACCCACCTAGTCTTAATCTATAACCTATTCCACAGTTGATGATGACATTTAGGCTGACATGGGACCAGCAAAGAGTTGTGATTCAGTCATTCTCTTTCCAGTGTAGGACATGCAATGCTGTGAGTAATTATGTTCTTTCATTTGGAACTATGTCCAGGATTGGTCTGCTGAAGGCATGGAACTAAAGAATATTAAGTCCAACACACAAACTGGGAGTTGCAAAAAATCAGATGATTTGTGTTGTTGCATGCGTAGAAGCATTTACCCCGCTAGCTTCATTCATATGGTCTTCTTGATGGTGTTCCGGTCTGAGATCTCGAGTGGATCTGGCTTCTTCCAGTGTGTTGCAGATTTAAACCTTGAGGCAATCTGGTTTCTCAGTTGTTTTTCAGTTGATATTAAGTTGGTATTCAGTTGATATTAAGTTGGTATTCAGTTGGTATTAAGTTGGTTCCTTGGTTGTACTTGCTTATGTTGTTTCAGTGTCTCTTCCAATTTGGTGTGTTAGTGTCTTGAATCTTATGTTGACTTTAGCTGCTGTGTGACTTTTTCTTTCGAAGGAGGATACTTGTGTGTATCCTTTGAACTTGGGTGTCCAACAGACAATTGGAGGGTTCTCCCTGCTGTTGGTTTTATTACACGTCGTATAACTCCCATAGTTTAGTTGAACTCGACGATTGATGGTTCATCAGGCGGTGCCTCCCAAAAGTAAAACAGGTTATCCTTTTTTGTATCTGAGTACTAGGTATATCATGTCGACATTCTGATAAGGAGTCAGAATGTCAAACGCCGAGTGTCGATATCTTCGAATGTGTCTTTCACTGGCTATGGCAGCTAATGAGTACAGCAGTCAACATGTAGTTGTTAGGCCCAGATGATGTTTAGGACTGGTTGCCCTTTTATCACTTCTGGCTGTTGACCCAGGATCCAGTTTTAGTGATATAGTCCAACAAACCACCACCTGCTGCTCTCTACAGCTGGAAATGACAAAGAATGCAACCCAGGCATTAGTGTACTGTGTTATGTTAATATGGTTATAAAACAATTGCAAACAAAAAAGGGGAAGGTGAAAGGAGTGCCTTTCCAATGTGTCCCTTGTCCTTCGTCGCTTGTTGTTGAGCTATTCTAGCTCTTATTGTGAGTAAGGTATCCTCTCACTCAATATTCTATTCTGATGTTGTTACTGGGACTATTTGATGGATCTAAGAGTTCCTGACCATTCAGTCCATCTTGATGTTATATCTGGCATAGCCTGACAAGGATTTCTGAGCCATAGGCCGTTTGTCTCATAATTCCCTGTCTCCTTTCTACAGTTGTAAGCTATAGGCCACATATATTCAACATTATCTTGTGTACTGATATACATGAGGATTCTTACATCAACATCATTATGTCCCCAGGGATAACATTAAAATGTATATTCCCAACAGCTAAAGTAACAATCATGAACAGAATATATATATATAAATCTCATACAGAGAAACACAAACATGTACACTCCTCATATATGAATAAACATAATAATAATAATAATAATGCAGGGGCCAATGTTTTTTTGATTTCCTCATTTGTTAATCCATAAAACTAGATTATATATTCTTTTCCCCCCACTGCTTATAGCAACATGAGGTTTGTGAACGCCGTGATATAATTTACCGCTTGCTGCTATTGTAAGAAATGTTATTTATCAGAAATAACTTATGCAGCATGGCCAGTCTTCTTAATGTTTCTGGCAATTTCTAACCATAAATCTTCGCTTAAGCCCCTACCACAGTGAGGTGATGCGGATTGAAGGCACATCCTATAGGAACATTCAATTATATCATGTGCTTCTTTCTTTGTTCCTGAATTTATATTCTCAAACATGGCATTTCCCTAGCAATATTTTATTAAATGATTACATGTTCCTCACATCAATAGTGTGATTACTAATATGTTAACAAGAAGATTGTACCAAAATTTGGCACGATAGCTCGAGTTACAGATTAGCAATTAGCAAGACAATTTCTCCCACATGGTGTATGGTCATAAGATGTAGTATCAATAGTATTTCTCCACATAGAGAAAAGGTTTCTGAAATGTGATTAGAGTTGAATACTCTACAGTACACATAATATTTACAGATTCTAAGCATTGATAGTGAGATATAGTTTCACAATGCCTAGAAGAGGTTTTAACATAGGAATTAGAAATTGTAAGTATGGAGATTTGGTAGCGTGGCACAGCATGACCCTTTAGTAGTAAAAATCAATCAGACTTTAGTTTACAAGAATTGTTGATTTTTCATTTTAACCAGGTCTTAATTAACACTATGGTATATGTACCTTATCAAAATGCATAAATACATAATAATAATGTATATTTAACATACCAATTACTGCAGAGAATGATGTTTTTAGGGCTAAACGGCCATCCCCCTCAGGGGAGGCTTAACGTGTCTGACTCCTTTGTCTTCACTGACCAAAATGGCTACTAAAAACCCTGCGTTTTAAAATTAGTCCCGGTCTTGGCCAGGTATTTGCTCAATTACCAGGCCAAGATTTAAACTAATGCCAAATAAATTTGGATGTGCCACGGTCAGTCTATCGCTGTTTCCCCCCCCCCACCCCCCCCCACCCCAAAAAAAAAAAAAAATAAGGTATTTAAACAGTAATCCCTAGGGCATGTGATATTTTAAAGGGCGTCAATGCTAGGAAAGGGTAAGAACGTTTTAATATACTACACGTCTCCCCCTTTGAGCCATTTATTTATTTTTAAAAATGGTTTAGACGTTCTCTACAATTTCCGTCTTTACATTGACGCACCTACTCGTCCTTTATGCTTTACTACATTCCTTCATTATGTTAAGTAATTTTTCAGAGCTACATTCATTTTGCTCCTAGTCACGACAACTGGCATAACATTAAAGGCTTATTTTCCTTTTCGTGAAAGAGTGTAGTACTTTCTCCACTGTTGTCAGCTATGGTTTGAATAATCCCTGAATTTGCTACATGAAATTACTAGTATGTCTGCATCAAACCTACTTTCTAAAGCCGTTTCAGTAGCAATTGAAATATCATTTTCAAGCTTTCCTTAGCAAGATGATAATTTCATATGAGATCATTTTCTGGATGTATTTTCCCAATATATTTAGTCTGGCGTTAAGAACTGGATAAGATTTAACTTCCGGTCCATCTTTTCAGTTCTGTCAACGTCATTGTGACTAGTTGGGATAAATAACAACTTGATTTCTCTCATTCGAATCCTCTGTCTTGGGATTCCTGTTAAAACAGCGTGTAATTCTGCGTCTACTGATGGCATATTAAACACCGCCCGTTTCCCTATATGTTAGAAGTTTGTTTTAACTCTAGATCTGAGATTTAAAGGAAGCTTTAATTAGTCCCCAATTGCCATCCAAACACATCTGTGCTGGGTTATTACATTCGAGTGATTGGGACTCCTCGATAGCTATAATAATACTACCAGTAAGAGTGGTTCCCCGTATCTGCGGGTTTTCCCGTATCATTCCTCAAAATGTAATCAAGGGTCCAACTTGTCCAGATTTTCGTTCTGGGCCGAATTTTTACGGAGAACATGAATCTGTCAGAAATTAGGTAATTCATAGCTTACTCCCTCTGCTTTTCCTTCTAACGTACATCTATTTTTCAGCTAGAATTCTTATTAGTAATTCCAGCTTGTCTCGTTGATTTTCAACTCTGAATTTTGTTGCTTTGGTGTTGAATTGCGATCAATTTTGCGTCGGTGGCCGCAAATTGAACGGCGTCTGTCTCCCTCCAGGTTTTAGACAATTTTCAACTTGGCAACATACATTGTTAAGTATGTATTTTTTTAAGGGTGTCAATGCTAGGAAACGGTAAGGACGTTTTAATATACTACAAGCGCTATGTTCGCACTAATGGCGGCCAGCTTGCAGCTGAACAGACTGATTACCTTATGTAGTAACGTCTGGCTGTTGATTTTCTAGTGACTGCCGTTTCCATCGACGATGAACCGTATTTTTCGTGGAAGACTTTTGTGTTGGCATTTTCACCCCGGCATTATGCATAGTGTACCTGTGCGGGCTGTTGGTTTGTCGAGAATCCTGTTTGTTCCACTATTCACACGGGGCAGTTAGAAGCATTTTGTTTGATATTCACTGGCACAGGAACGGAGCATGCAGGGGTCGAACCGTTGCCGTGAAGTTGGAACCACGACTATTGACTAATGACTAATGTATTCTATCAAATAAAGAAAGTTGTTTTATGCCTCATGGGGGGGGGGGGGGGATTTTAGGGTTTCCGGGGGGGGGGGAGAGAGAATTAAGATTATTTAAAGATCGTGTTAATACAAGAACTAATTACTTGATATTGTTTTTCCCTCCATACTGTGCTTCTTGCTCTTTTGAAATTCTCTTTTTAACGTAGGTAGACCCGCAAATCCCGTTTTACATGGACGTCTAGACTTGTTCTAGTATGTGTTATTAAATTTAGCTTCCATTATTACGTACACTGTCTAAAAATGGGGGGGGGGGGGGTTAATAGGGTGGAAATATGAAGGGGGGGGGTGACATTCTGAACATATGGTGAAGGGGTGCATGGGCCAATAAAGGTTGAGAACCACTACCCTAGAAGCCTGGAGATGTGGTTTTATAGAAGAATGCTGAAAATTAATTGGACAGCTAAAATTAGTAATCTGGACATTTAGATGGAGTCGCAAAGTCAACTTATCGCAAACATTAGAAAGAGGCAGTCATGTTTTTGTTTCTTTTGACCACTTAAGACAAGACGAAAATTGGAACTTTTCGTGACAACCGGAAAGATTTGATGAAAGAAAGATAGAAGAAGACAGCGGGAGAAGATTCTTGACTGTCGTGTGTCATGGCAAGGAAGGGAGTCAACACACGAATTTAACCATGCCGTGGGAGATTGCAATTTGCGGAGAGGCATGATCGCCCACGCCAGCCGCATGGCACTGGATGATGATGATGATGAAAATAATTATGTATTTAAGTGTTTATCATATCGCAACTATGGTCAATACTACTATTGGCTTTGATACTATTGGTAACGCTGATGTTGCCGCCGCCGCTGCCGCTACTACTACTACTACTACTACTACTACTACTACTACTACTACAACAACAACAATAACAACAACAACAACAACAACTACTACTACTACTACTACTACTACTACTACTACTACTACTACTACTACTACTACTACTACTACTACTACTATTACTACTACTACTACTACTACTACTACTACTACTACTACTACTACTACTACTACTACTGCTGCTGCTGCTACTACAACAACAACAACAACAACTACTACTACTACTACTACTACTACTACTACTACTACTACTACTACTACTACTACTACTACTACTACTACTACTACTACGACCACTATTGACACTACTATTACTTTTGCTATCCCCATCACAACAGCTACCACTACTACTTTGACTGCGATCAATTACCAAGGCTGCCATAATTATTGCTACTACCATAGCATTACTACAACAACAACAACTACTACTGCTACTACTAATACTAATACGACTATTACTACTTTTACTACTACCGCTGCTGCTGCTGCTGTTACTGCTGCTGCTGCTGCTACTACTACTACTACTACTACTACTACTACTACTACTACTACTACTACTACTACTACCACTACTACTACTACTACTTCTACTACTACTAATACTATAACTACTACTACTACTACTACTGCTACTACTACTACTACTACTACTACTACTACTACTACTACTACTACTACTACTACTACTACTACTACTACTACTACTACTACTACTACTACTATTACTACTACTACTACTACTGCAACTGCAGCTGCTTGTGCTGCTGCGGATGCTACTACTGCAACTATTACTAATCTACAACTACTTGTAATTGTGCTTGATACATATATTTTTCTTCTTTTGTCATCATCGTCATGATCACAATCACATCACTAACATCATTATTTTTTTTCTTTTAGACTTTACTCCGTTACTCTTGTTTCTCTTTATATACTTCCCCTTCGTGGATTGCAGAAACATTAATTTCTTTATTTAATCATCATCATCGTTCACGTTTGCATTCAAATGTCATATGGAGGAATGGTTGACGTTCCAGCGCCCGATTGGTGGCTCTCGGTAGTGCCATTCTATGTGATTGTACACTGACTTTGACATCTCTGATGTCGTCAATCACTTCTTAATGTAGGACCAGTGCTGGTAGTTGATGGTGTTGCATTCTAGAAATGATATAACAAAATGTATTCTTCTGTCTTTCAATGTATGTAGTACGAGATGTTTATTCCACTGTGTGTCTGATAATATCACTGCTTACTCGGTCTCAGATTGTTAAATTGGCAGCTCTCTTCAAGCATCTCATCTCGCAGGTGTTGATTTTGCTTAAGTGTGATTTTGACAATGTCCAAGTTTCACACTGGTAGCATAGGGTTGGTGTGACTATGCTATTTATTATTAAACATTGTGCTCATTTTCTTTAAATGGATATCTCAACGTATACTCTGAAATGAAATTTACTACAAATATTAAAATGGCTTTTCAGACTAAACATGTACGAGGTGTGCTCAGAAAGTAATGCACCAAATCGTTTTTCACAGAGGCTGTTTATTCAAAAAGCATGAGATTTATACACATTATACATGTGTATGTCATATAAACATCGGTATTATTCAACATAACTACCATCAACTTGTACGGCTTTAAGTCAGCGTGAAACAAGTGCATGTATTCCTTGCCCGTACCAGATATTGTCTTGATCATGAAGCCATTTCTTCGCTGCTTGAATCACCCTTTCATCAGCTCCAAAGCGTTTCTCACAGTGTGCATCCATCTGTAAGTGGAGCAAATAGATGAAAATCAGACTATATCGGGACTATAGGGTGCATGGAGTAGTACAGTCCAACCCAATTTGGTGATTGCTTCCCGTGTTGCCAGACTTACGTGAGGGCGTGCATTGCTGCGAAGGAGAAGCAGGTCTGTTGATGGATTCTTGTGCTGTCAAACCCTGAAAAAAAAAAACACACGTTCAGTTTTTCAATGTCTTAATGTAAGCTTGTGAAATGATTGTCTCTCCTCTTGGCATAACACCCACAAGAATCACAACCTCAGTGACCCAAAAAACAGTGATCATGACCTTTCGAGCTGAGGGAGTCGTCTGTAATTTCTTTCTTCGTGGTTATTGCTTTTCAAATTACCTGTGTCCCTCGCCATCAGGCAAACCCACTCAGACTTCTGAGGTACTTGTAATTTACGTCCCCAAGTCAAGGACGAGGAATCAACCTTTTAGTCCAACTGTCCGGTGAAGGAGTTGAACCCACTAACTTGGCATCAGCACGCCGAAAGTTTACGAGCAAGCGATCTTATCCATTCAGTCGTGCAGAACTGAATATTTATTTTTGTTTATTATCATAACTGTCTTCTAATTCTTGCATATATATCTGTACTGTCCTTGACAAAGGTTGTCACAACACTGCGGTGTCTATTTGTGTCGTGAATAAACACTGTTTTGTTTCTTTTCCCGTTTCTTTTACATAGTTTTTTATGTTGTCTTTTCACTCACAAGTGGAATTGTGTTCCTGTTAGTTTTATTTTATGATTTTCGTTAACTGATTCAGTGCCGAAGGATATTATATCGTCGAATGTGATCTCCCTTATTTATAGAAGGAAGATATATCCCCAGACTAGGGTCATCGTGTTTATTGTTTTACTTATTGATATCTTATTGATATCTTCAGCTATTTCAATGCTCAGTGAACGGAAATTTACATTATAATACTTGTTCATTTGATTGTTGACCATGTTTGGTCCAAACCCACTTTTTGTTTGGAATTTAATCAGTTCAGAAAACAATGGCAAACTACTGAACGTAAATATATCTCTGTAAATTACAAACAACCAACACATGTTGGAGCTGATTGCAACGTCTTGTAAAAGACACGTAACTAACTTTTCATTCATTGTTTATTTGCACGCCCTGGTGTCTTTGTGAAATATATTATATTATTGTGTATTTATTATTTCCCTTATTAGAAACAACGGGATCTATAAAACAGTTGGAGCAACTCCAGTTGTTAAATTAATTGATAGACAAAGACTTAACTGGTTCGGCCACCTAGGGAGAATGATCCCAATGTCACCAGCGGTAAGAGTATACAACATGAAAATGGAAACATCAAGAAGCAGGGGGAGAACACGAAAAAGATGGATCGACGGAGTCACCAACATCTTAAAAACCCACAACATAACAAGTGACCGAGCGAGCCCTAGTTCGGAAACCAGTCATCAAACAATCCTGCGACGCCTAACAGCATAGAGCAGTGAAGGAAAACAGAAAGAACGAAAGAAAGAAAGAAAGAAAGAAAGAAACAAACAAACAAACAAACAAACCAACAAAGAAACAAAGAAATAAATAAAGGGAAACAAATAAATTAAGAAGAAAGCAATCGGACGGACAGACAGACATTCAAACAGGCAGGCAGACAGACAGGCAGACAGACAGGCAGGTAGACAAATTGACATACAGAGAAACAGACAGACAGACATACAGAGAGACAGATAGACTGACAGACAGACAGACAGACAAGCAGGCAAGCAGGCAGGCAATCAGGCAGACAGTCTGCACAAGAAGAAGTATAATGTTAACCAAATATTTAACAAAGCGTGTAGAAAGGTCTGCAGTATTTATTAACAAGATTGAAAACACCAACAGTTAACCAATAACTACCATATTTCTTCGTTGTAACGAAACTGAACAGGGATTTTTCTATGTGCAAATAATGAAATAATTAAACGTAATGTACTAATCAAATATTTAACACATTTTCACTCGGGGATGACATTTTACCGGTAAAAATATCAATGCATGAACTAATGTGATAATTAGTTCCCCAGGTATATGATGTCACCATGCATATTTTATAACCACAACGTTATTGGGTGCTGTGTCTGAGTTACTCAAAATAATTATCAAATAGTCTGTAGAATTCTTGGATTGTTAATAAAATATTGACGTTGTGTGGTAGCAAATATAACTATGCACATTTTATTTTGAATTATTAAAAAACCAACCTGGTAAACTGTCACAGTTTCCCAGATACAGCATAAAAATTATAAGTAGGCAGTCAAAATATTTTGGGCATGTTATGAGAAGACATAAATTGGAGAACTTTGTGACAACTGGTGAAACTGAGGGGAATAGAACAAGAGGAGGACATAGAAGTAAATACCTAGATGGTTTGGCCATGTGGTGTGGTCGAGACAAGAACACAGAGCTGATCCACAACTCTGGTAATTGGATGGCCAAACACGACGGCGAACGCTTATCGGCACGGCATATGATGATGATGATTTCACTGTATCTCTAAGCACATTTACGTCCAGTAGTTTACTGTTGCTTTTTGAACGGCTGGCACACATACCATTTTATGAAAACCAGCGCAAGGGAGTCCAAATCTCCCACAGCTGTGTTTCAATAGCTACATGCGGGACTGCGTACTGCATTTATAACCCTTTCGCTACAACAGCATACCACATTTTAAAAAAGTTCAATTAATGGAGTAGTATAATTCATTCATTCAACCGAAATAAAATATTAAAAAAAAACATATATCATATGTTTCCTCGGTAACATCATTGTGCTCCTTCTCTGTGTATTGAGCTTTATTCTGTAGAATGTCGAGATACAGCGAAATATGGCAGGCAATAAATTGTGCAAGATATCGTTTGCGTCTTTATTATATTTACTAATCGTCCGGAAAGATCGACGAGAGACGAAGCAGAGGAAGGGCAAGAGAAATGACGCTATGTAGACTTAAACACTGATATTGAGGGGTATCATCAGCAGAACTGATCCAGAATACCAAGGACTGGGCTCTGTGCAGCGGCGTGACCGTCTACACCAGCTGGAAGGCACAAGATAGAGACCACCAATCGTTCAAGACTTCATTCGGTGAAATATTACTTAGATCGTTTGCTTGTTTGCTAATTGACCAGGATGATTTTGAAATATCACTTGGATTGTTTTGCTTGTTTGGTAATTGACCAGAATAACTTTAAAATGTCACTTGGATTGTTTGCTTGTTTGATAATTGGCCAGGGTGACTTTGAAATATCAATTGGATGTTTCTTGTTTGCTAATTGACCAGGATGATTTTGAAATAAAGCTTGGATTGTTTTGCTTGTATCCTAATTATCAGTGAGCTCGATGAAATTGCTTGGATTGTAGAGACATGAATCGACATCACAGCACTCGGTACATTCCCATACGTGCTCCGTCCTCAGCTTCATTAACCAGCGAAGAGTTACAAGTCTAATTGTACCAGCTGTATTCTGATTATGTTTCCCTCTGACCTTTTATCGAAGTACTTATTGTCCACCAGATAATTTTCATTCTCTCCAGTCTTTGATACTTGAATTGTTTGGAGGCAATTACAGGTCGCCTCTACCAAATTTTTAAACTGAAATATGAGCAACAATCACAAGTGGCTTCTACCAAATGTGTAAACTGAAATATGAACAATAATTACAGGTCACTTCTATCAAATATGTAAACTGAAATATGAACAACAATTACATGTCGCTTCCTCTAATTGTGTAAACTGAAATATGAACAAAACTGAAATATGAACAACAGTTACATGTCGTTGCTACCATTTTTGTAGACTGAAATATGAACAATTACAGGTCTCTTCTATCAAACGTATAGACTGAATCGCTTCTACAGGTCGCTTCTACCAAACGAACCAAGAGATGGCAGCGAATCCGCAACCTTAGACAGACCGCAAAAACAACAATTGAAAAGGGGCGAAATAAGACAAGAGCGCTATGGTAACTGACTAACTGACTGATTGACTGACATCATGTTACTATTTTTGACACCGGGCAGGTCACTGATTTATCAGTATTCGCAGGTGCTGCGGCCAATTTAATAATATCATCTCGAGCAACCCAATTTGTTATCTGGATCAGATGACTAAATTTATTCCAGACGTGCCGTCCAAAACTACCGAAGTCAGTGTTCCTTACACTGGTGATTAGTCCTTGGTGCAGGTTCAGATTCCTTACACCCCAGAGCCCAGAGAGAAACATGGAAGAATTGTCTTTTATAGGCTGCTCAAAAACTTAAGTCCCTGGATACCCAAGAGTGCAGGTGAGAATGACTCGTGAATAGTTAGAAGTAGCTGGTCTTAGTATCCCTAAGGTGTGGGAATGAGAAGATTAGATGGCTAGGTTTACTTATATTACTTTGCGACTAGGCAGGGCAGGTTTTTCTCCCGGACAATCTCTCCATCTATGTTAGGCTAAAGCCCCATACCCCCCAACCACCACCCCTCCCCTCCCCCACAGAGGTAACAAAAATTAGGTGCGACTTGGACAAAAATATGTATATAATGATATTCCTACTAATAGCATAACGAATGAAATAATAATAATATTATATTCAGCAAGATGGGACATTAAACGGCTCTCAATGAAGCGACATACATCTGATAAGACGAAATGAAAATCCGCCAAATGTATATTTAAAGTATAATAAAAAAAGTTCATATTTGTATAGGTAGAATAACAGAAATATAGTAATGTACAATATACGGAAAAATGAGAAATAATAGTTCTCATTGCAACAACACTTGGACAGCCGAAATGAAGGTTTGCACGATCTGTCGTTACTTAACAACTGGCGTGGTAAGGAAAAAAAAATATAGTAAGACCATATACAGTAACAAAATGAGAAAATAAAAGTTCACAGTCAAGTAACATGGGACAACGATAGTTTTCAATGAAATAACATACAACAGACCGACAAATGAAGGCCCTGAATTTTAAAAAAACTGTCATAAGGGACTAGAAAGTATCATTCATAGACACTTCTAAACAGCACAGAATCCAGACTTAACGATAAATGAAATATACAATTATAACGTCGATTTACCTGATCCCCCGATAGACATTTCTAATTTGTTAAGGTCTACTCTCGAATTCACATGCAGTCCTGTTATCTGTTAGAGTCCGAATCCGAGTCCATTGGGGTGGGGGGGGGGAGGAGGAGGAGGGGGGGGGGGGGACTTTCCACCTAGGTTCACCTAGCCTCTCTGGCATTAGTTATATTGTGGTGGTTCATGGTGCGGAATGAATTTGTTAAGTTTTCTGCGCCAGTGTTAGCTGGCTTATCGATTTGTAGAGTGGGTGTTGTGACGTCAGCTGGGGAATTTGGTCGGCGGAGTTTCCTTTTTGTCCGTCTCCTCTGGCGGTTTCTTTTATCAGTGTTGGATCCTGGTTTTGCTTGACTGGGTGCAGTCCTTATAAGAACATTTTATTTGGTCTGTATGCCTCATTTTTGTGTATTGATTGTCGGAGCTTTTCGATGGCTTCCTTTTCTTCCTTGAGCCTTTGTTCTATTGCGAGTTTCCGTCGAAGTTCCACTTTCCTGCCTTGTTCTCTGTCCAACGAGAAGTATTTCTCCTCAGTCATTTTATCTAGGCCGGGCTCCTCCTCTAGGCTTTCTTCAGAGGTATGGCGATTCTTGGACATCATGGTTGGACTGCTGGCTTTAGCTTGCGGTTCCTGGATGTTCTTTGGTTTTGCTTCGGCTTGTGGCGTCTCTGCGGTCTTATGTGTGGCATCTGCTGTATGCTTTGGATTAGTTCCCTTTCAACTTTTAACATGGCTCGCTGATTTGATATCTTGTAGGATATCGTCGTTCTACCTCTTTATCAGTTTCAGGCGTTTCACCTTTTGCTTCATGCTGGATTTGACTTTTTGTAAGATTTCACCATTTTCCCTTTTCAGCAGTGCCATGCGCTCCACCTCTTGCTTGGTGCTGTGCTAGGTTTCCTTCATTTCAGCCAGCAGTTTTTAATGGTCGCTGTTTGGTGTTGATGTCAGGAGTGCCTTGACTTGTTTCTTCAGCTAGTCAATCTGGCCTTGTAGTCGAGATCTTTCATCTTGTTAGATGCACGTGACAGTCTCGCACCTCCGAATTGCTTCCTTGTATGGTGTCTTTGTATTTATGGCGATCTTTAAGACGTCTCTGTGTCCTTGGAAGTACGGACAGCCCAGGAATCTTGCTCCATGCTTGCCAAGGCAGTTGCCGCACTTTCTCTTGTCATTGGGTGCTCAGAAGTCCTTGTCCTGTTTGGCCTGCGGGCATTTCTTTCTTGAAGTCGTGGTGTTCGACGCAGTATAGGCAGATTGTGTCCTACTGCTACATGTTGTTCTGCTGTGGCCGACCCTCTGGGATCTTGAGCATTGTGTGATTCTCGGGATGAATCGTTCCGGCTGTTGAATTTTCTTGTTCATATAAACTGTGGTCGGCATCTCGCTTCCTTCTGTTGTTACCACCGCTAGAGTGGTAGGGATCTTGGAGTACGTCAGGATCCGCTCCGTCTTCAAGATTCGGATATGGAGATTCTCCTGTTGTAGCTGCTTCAGGATCTGTTCGTCTGTCAGCTCCACTTGGATACGTTTGACAACCCATCCGATCGTCTGTGAGTCGGTGTTTCTGACTCTGGTGTCTTTCTCCTCACTCTTCTTCTCAGCTGTCTTGGTTCTTGTTTGTGGTGGGTTGTCGTCGGTCTTTCTAGTGGTAGCTTCATTTGAGGTTACAGTGTGTTCTGGTTCTTTGCTGTAGCTCGCAGGTAGGTTCTCTCCTCTCGTTATCTTTAAGATCTTGGCGGCTTCCACGCTGCTCATCTTGTGAGTCGGATGTCTTTTGGTGTTAGTCTTGCAACGTGCCATTTTCTCACCCGATCGGGTTTCTTGAACAGTTCAGGTGACATGTTCTCGAAAGCGCACCGCAGTTGCCAAAAAGAAGTTTATCTGTTGGTTACCCGTGATCGTTCAGATCTGGTAGTGGCATTTTTTTCAGGTGTTTTTCTGGACCAGCTGTGGATTCCGTCCGTTCAGACCTTAGTGTGGTTCAGAATCTCCAGCCCGTCAGAAATTCTCCCTGACCGTAGTTTGTTGAAACTTTTGATCAGCTGGGCTTACATTTCATCCGCGACAATGCCTCTGGCAGACCATCGTTTCCTCAACCCTGTATGCGAATTCACACCTTGTACTCTCTTCTCTTGGTCGTGCACCGTCAAACGTGATAAATTTGTGAATAAGCCGGGGAGTTTATAAAGCAGGAATTTTACACCTATTCTCCGCTGGGGAACATATGGCCTACTATGGCGTCAAATTTATGATTCTACGGTCACTTGTAGAATGCGAGTTTTCCGGGAAGGTTAACCCGGTCAACAAATGCCCGCAGAAGTCGGATGTGTCGGCCTAACGACGCAAGAACGCAGCTCTGCTGTAAGCAGACACAGCGCAGTCATGTCCGGAAAAAAAAACTCCGGATGAACGCTAAAGAAGAAGAAGAAGAAGAAGAAGAAGAAGAAGAAGAAGAAGAAGAAGAAGAAGAAGAAGAAGAAGAAGAAGAAGAAGAAGAAGAAGAAGAAGAAGAAGAAGAAGAAGAAGAAGAAGAAGAAGAAGAAGAAGAAGAAGAAGAAGAAGAAGAAGAAGAAGAAGAAGAAGAAGAAGAAGAAGAAGAAGAAGAAGAAGAAGAAGAAGAAGAAGAAGAAGAAGAAGAAGAAGAAGAAGAAGAAGAAGAAGAAGAAGAAGAAGAAGAAGAAGAAGAAGAAGAAGAAGAAGAAGAAGAAGAAGAAGAAGAAGAAGAAGAAGAAGAAGAAGAAGAAGAAGAAGAAGAAGAAGAAGAAGAAGAAGAAGAAGAAGAAGAAGAAGAAGAAGAAGAAGAAGAAGAAGAAGAAGAAGAAGAAGAAGAAGAAGAAGAAGAAGAAGAAGAAGAAGAAGAAGAAGAAGAAGAAGAAGAAGAAGAAGAAGAAGAAGAAAAAGAAGAATGGAGAAACAGACTGGTTGCTTTACGCGTTGGAATGTAATGTTAGTTAATTAGTTAGTTAGTTAGTAGTTAGTTAGTTAGTTAGTGTTTCCTCATGAGCCCGAAAGCGGCGCATAGGGCAGAAATCATGGCTTTCCATGCCTGGCGGTTCGCTGCCACCTGTTGTAGATCTTGACTATTTATTTGGCCGTTGAATGAGCCCTCTCTGATAATGGTTCTACGCAGGGTCTCTCTTCGTCTTCCCCGTTTTCTCTTCGCTACCGGTGTCCATATGAGGGCTTGGTAGGGGAGTCTTGTCTTGTCCATTCTGGGTACATGGCCGATGTATAACCAACCGCAGTTTCCTATAAAACTGGATACAATATCTTGCTTAGTCTCTTGTTTTATTTGCGTAATGTAATGTGGCGTCATATAATTTTAAAACATTGAGCGTACATTTTATGTGTCTATGTGCTCAGGTGACTTGTTCTCGATAGCTCTCCGCAGTTGCCAAAAAGACTCTTATCTGTTGGTTACCCTTGATCTTTATGATCTAGCAGTGGGATTTTTGGCAGGTGTTTTTATGAACCAGCTGTGGGGTTCGTCCGTTCACATCTTAGTGTGGTTCACACATTGAAGAACCTGTGTTTGAAGAAATCCTATATGTAATAACACGACTTAACAATAAGGAAACTGGGGCTGACGGAATTGCTGCTGAATTTATAAAGGCAGGCGGCCATGCAATACATCTGAAGCTATACGAACTAATAATAAAAATCTGGAGGACAGAAAAATTACCCCATGACTGGAAAGAGTCCTTTAAGAAAGGAAGCAAGTTCCAATATGAAAATTATAGAAGAATATGACTCCTGTCCACACGCTATAAGATACTATCTGCGGTATTACTAAATAGACTAAAACCATATTCAGAAGACATATTAGGTGACTACCAGGCGGGTTTCAGACAAAACAGATCAACAATCATCATCATCATCAAGTGCCGTGCCGGCTGGCGTAGGCGTTCATGGCTCTCCACAGATCTCGGTCTTTGGTGTTCTGGATCAACTCTGCTGATGTTATTCCTCCATGCCACCGTCTCAGTCCGTCCAGCATCATTTCTCTTGGTCTGCCTCTGCCTCTCTTCCCTTCGATCTTTCCAGTTGTCACGATGTTCTCTAATGCCCATCTTCTCATCACATGACCAAAGAAAGATGTTTGTCTCTTTCTTATTGTTGTATATAGTGTTCTAGTTTCATTAGCCTCCTTCAGGCAATCGTTGTTAGTTACTCTGGCAGTCCAAGGAATTCACAACATTCATCTCAAAAACCACATCTCTGTTGTTTCTAAGTTCCTCCTAATTTGTTCATTTACATTCCAAGATTCGCTGCCATACAGCAAAACTGGTTCTATATAGCATTTAAGTACTCTCTTTCTTACATTCATTGATAGCGACAATAGATCAGATATTTATATTATGACAAATAGCCGAGAAAAATTTGGGAATATAAAAGAGATCTCCATAATGTTTTTGTGGATTTTAAAAAGGCTTATGATTGTGTCCATAGGAATAGTCTATGGAATTTGTTTTGTTTTGTTTTGTTTTGTTTTCATATCCTTTACAGAAAATCGCTGTCAACACCAGCATCTTTCAGCTGTATGTTGATTTCTTGGCAAGATTACGCTCAGTAGTTTGCCATTGTTTCTGACCGGCCGGCTCACATACCTCGTAAGTTACCGATGCGATTCGAACCACTGCTGATACTCACCGTCATCACGTCACCGACGAGAATATACGAGAATTCGGAGAAAAGTCATAACCTCTAAGCCACGAAGCCGGCTTGTCTATGGAATGCTATGCAGGAATTTGGAGTTTGGAATACCAAGGAAGTTAATCAACATGACCAGCCTATGCATGGAAGATACTAATAATATAATAACAAATAAAGGCTGGAAATCAGACCCTTCCAAATATCATCTGACTTGAAACAGGGTGATGCACTATCGCCGCTCCTTTTCAATCTGGCTCTAGAGAAAGTTGTAAGGAAGGTGAAGGAGGAATGTGCTATTGGAGGAACATCCAGACTGCTTGGTTATGCAGATGATATAGATATTATTGGGGGAAATGAACAAAAGACATTGGAAATATTGACTCACTTAAAGGAAAAAGCTCAACAAATGGGGCTGGTTATCAACCAAGATAAGACAGAATATATGGTAATTTCAAGAGAAGGAATGGCTAAAATCTCTGGCCACATACAAATAGATAACATGACCATTAAAAGAACGGAAACATACAAATACCTGGGTACACTCTTCAACTGCTCCAACATAATAAGGGAAGAAATACAAGCTAGAATCGACTCTGGAAATAAGATATACTATGCACTACAACATCTGCTAAAATCAAATGAGTATCTCGTAACACCTAGATCGCAATATACAAAACACTAAATAGACTAGTTGTGCTGTATGGCTCTGAAACCTGGAGTACAACTAAAGGAGACGAAGCCTTGTTACAAACCTTTGAGAACAAAGTCTTAAGACGCATCTTTGGGCCCATTAGGTATACACAAAGTGGAGAGTGGAGAAGAAGAAGCAACAAAGACATTTATAATTTGTTTAAGTCTCCGCTAATCACTGGTATCATGAAGGCTAATAGACTGCAATGGCTGGGGCATATAGAAAGAATGGAAGATAATAGGGAAACAAAACTCGCTTACACTGAGAAAATAATCGACCGTAGACCCCGAGGTAGACCAAGAAGACGGTGGAGAGATAATATACATACGGACCTACAAGTACCTGGAATCAGCAAATGGCAAGAGAAGGACAACCAGAGAGACGAATGGAGACGGTTTGTATCTGCAGCAAAGGCCATCAATGGCTCGGAATGCTGAAGAAGAACAAGATGTGCTCAGTCCTTAATTTTTCTGTCTTCCATTCCTCCTTTATTTTAATGGAATGGTAGAGTCATTCTGATGGAATCGCTGCGTTCTGACTAACTGACTAACACTGACTAACACTTTTCCTGTAGAGTCTATAGTGATGAAGTGTATGTTTGACCAAATAAAGATGTAATTCTCGCAACAGTTCAAGAAAACAATAAATAACTACGTCTAGAGACAATGTCAGAAGATATGGCGGACGAGGCAACGATCATTGTTCGCACCATCCTGGACATTGCAATCCGCAACATCGTGTCGGCTGTGGGCGTGGTCACAAACGTTTTGAACATGCTCATCTTCAGTTTCCTGGGCCTCAAGGACAGTATGAGTGTTGGGCTGTTTAGTCTGTCCTTCACAGATTTCCTTATCACGGGTTTCCAAATGGCTAGTGGTGTTTGTTATACTATTGATCTCTTGTACCCAACAAACCCGATTGACCTCTGGTCAGTTGGCTATTTTATCTTTGGATTACTTGTAGGTGCGACGTACATAATATCGTGTGGGATCACCTCCATGATTTCTTTAGAGCGATGTGTCTGCGTCGTGTGTCCCTTCAAAGTGAAACAAATCTTCACACGGCATCGCTGCGTCGTGTATGTTTTACTTATGTATTTAGTTGTTTGTCTCTGTCATATTCCAATCTACTTCACACACAGAATGGAGTGGAGAGAAACAACGCCACCAGCAGAAAAAGATAACTCCACCGCACCACCTGTTTATAATTTTATTGCAATATTTAGTCAACAAGCGCCGATTATTGAACTTATATTTGATTTTACTTTTGGAGTCGGCGTGCTATTTATAGGACAGTTAGTTATTATGGTCTGCGCTGTGTGGATGGGGTACTCCTTAGAATCATCATCTAGAGTTAGGCATAACATCCCCGATCAGATCACAACATCATCAAGTGACAGGCATCAATCAAATTCTCCTAACCCCCCATCTACATTATCCAAACGAGAGAGAAGACTTGTGAAGGTGGTGCTACACCTGGGATTAATACTGACTGTGAGTAACATTCCCAAGATAGTGACCATCTCAGTGTACCACGCCGTGCCCGGCATGGACACAGCTTCCCTGGAGCATGTCAGTACAAGTCTGTGGGCCATTTCGTCGACCATCGCATCTCTTTGCTGTTCGGCTAATTTCTTTGTCTACGTAAAACTTAACCAGAATTTCAGGCGTCGCTTCTACCAGATGTGTGGACTGAATTATGAACAATTATAGGCGGCGCTTCTACCAAATGTGGGAACTAAAATATGAACAACAATTACAGACAATTTCTGCAACATTTGCATACTTTCACGTTAATCAAAATTGCAGGTCGTTTCTACAAAATGTGCGTTCTTTCATATAATAACAATTACAGTTCGCACCTACAATATGTGCATACTTTCATGTGAGCAACAATTACAGGTCGCTTGTACAACATTTGCATACGTTAATGTTTGCAACAAATACAGATCGCTTCTACAAAATGTGCCTACATTGATATGAACAACAATTACAAGTCTCTTCTGCAAAATGTGCGTACTTTCATATGACAACAGTTACAGGTCGCTTCTACAAAATGTGCATACATTCATATGAATACAGTTAACTCACAGACCTTCGTGCGCCCAGATAGTAACGTAACCGTGTGTGTTGGGGTAGGGGAGGGGAGGTTTAGGCAGCGGTTTCTCTCCTTTTGTCCTGTTGTTTTAAACTTGGTGCCTACTTCACGGAATTTTACAGCGCAGTGAGAGACCCAAGCAATGTAATGATATAGTAACAAATACTGCACAGTGAGAAATTCCAGCAATGTAGGGATAGAGTAACAATTACCGTACAGTGAGAGATTCCAACGATGTAGGGATAAAGTAACAATTACTGTACAGTGAGAGATTCCAGCAATGTAGGGATAGAGTAACAATTACCGCACAGTGAGAGATTCCAGCAATGTAGGGATAGAGTAACAATTACTGCACAGTGAGAGATTCCAGCGATGTAGGGATAGAGTAACAATTACTGCACAGTGAGAGATTCCAACGATGTAGGGATAGAGTAACAATTACCGCACAGTGAGAGATTCCAACGATGTAGGGATAGAGTAACAATTACTGCACAGTGAGAGATTCCAGCGATGTAGGGATAGAGTAACAATTACTGCACAGTGAGAGATTCCAGCGATGTAGGGATAGAGTAACAATTACCGCACAGTGAGAGATTCCAACGATGTAGGGATAGAGTAACAATTACTGCACAGTGAGAGATTCCAACGATGTAGGGATAGAGTAACAATTAGTGCACAGTGAGAGATTCCAACGATGTAGGGATAGAGTAACAATTACCGCACAGAGTGAGATTCCAGCGATGAAGGGATAGAGTAACAATTAGTGCACAGGGTGAGATTCCAGTGATGAAGGGATAGAGCAACAATTACTGCACAGTGACAGATTCCAGCAATGTAGAGATAGAGTAAAAATTACTGCACAGTGACAGATTCCAGCAATGTAGAGATAGAGTAACAATTACCGCACAGTGAGAGATTCCAACGATGTAGGGATAGAGTAACAATTACCGTACAGTGAGAGATTTCAGCAATGTAGGGATAGAGTAACAATTACCGCACAGTGAGAGATTCCAGCAATGTAGGGATAGAGTAACAATTACTGCACAGTGAGAGATTCCAACGATGTAGGGATCGAGTTACAATTACTGCACAGTGAGAGATTCCAACGATGTAGGGATAGAGTAACAATTACCGCACAGATAGAGATTCCAGCAATGTAGGGATAGAGTAACAATTACCGCACAGATAGAGATTCCAGCAATGTAGGGATAGAGTAACAATTACCGCACAGTGAGAGACTCCAACGATGTAGGGATAGAGTAACAATTAGTGCACAGAGTAAGATTCCAGTGATGAAGGGATAGAGCAACAATTACTGCACAGTGACAGATTCCAGCAATGTAGGGATTGAGTAATATTTACTGCACAGTGACAGATTCCAGCAATGTAGAGATAGAGTAACAATTACCGCACAGTGAGAGATTCCAAAGATGTAGGGATAGAGTAACAATTACCGCACAATGAGAGATTCCAACAATGTAGGGATAGAGTAACAATTACCGCACAGTGAGAGATTCCAACAATGTAGAGATAGAGTAACAATTACAGCACAGTGAGAGATTCCAAAGATGTAGGGATAGAGTAACAATTACCGCACAGTGAGAGATTCCAACAATGTAGCGATAGAGTAACAATTACTGCACAGAGTGAGATTCCAGTGATGAAGGGATAGAGCAACAATTACTGCACAGTGACAGATTCCAGCAATGTAGAGATAGAGTAACAATTACCGCACAGTGAGAGATTCCAAAGATGTAGGGATAGAGTAACAATTACCGCACAGTGAGAGTTTCCAGCGATGAAGTGATAGAGTAACAATTACCTCACAGTGAGAGATTTCAGCAATGTAGTGATAGAGTAACACTTACCGCACAGTGAGAGATTCAAGCAATGTAGGGATGTATTAACAATTACTGCACAGTGAGAAATTCAAGCGAAAGACGTATAGCGTAACAATTACTGCACAATGAGAGATTCCAAGAATGTAGGGATAGAGTAATAATTACTGCACAGTGAGAGATTCAAGCAATGTTGTGATAGAGTGACAATTACTGCACAATGAGCGATTCAAGCGATACAGGGATAGAGTAACAATTACTGCACATTTCACCCCCCCCCCCTCCCCGATGCATTACTGTCGTGGTTTAAAAATTTGTCTGTAGTTTGTCGTGAAATGATATTGTCTGCCTGATAAATTTGAATAACGAAGACACAAACAATAGATTGCACGATTTATTCCCTGACATATTTCGCTGCATCTCAGGTACATACTGCAGAATACACACAACATAAAGTAAAATAACTAGATAAATCCTTCAAGCTGAAATATATACATGTTCGCACAGTAATGTCAATTGTCTATCACGGTAATTTTAAACTGACTATCATGTCTTCTGTTTGCACAAAACAGGCCTATGTAGATTAATTATGATGGCTTCTGCAAACTTTAGCAAGCGACTCATTTTTGTATTAAATAATACGCCAAACGCACTGTCTCTATCAACGACATGATCGATTTCCAAAATGTGCTATTGAATCGACAACGCAGGAAGTTTGTGGTGTGTCGGCCTGGCCATGCTCCCATCGCCTGTGTGTAGTATCTTGTCAATCCAATTGGGTATGTGTTCAACCACGCTATTGTTTAACTGCCAATCTGCTCTGCCAATGTAGGTAAACTAGCACCTGCATGTGAATTGGTAAATGCAGTGTGATTTGGCGTACAGAGGGATAGATCGTGCAATCTATTGTGTGTGTGTTCGTTATTCACATTCACTACGGGAAAACATTGAATTGATTGCCGAATAAATGTCTAAATATAGATCAACAGAAAGTCACTACTGCCAATGACGCTTGGACTTCGAGAAGATAAATACAAAATATGACAAGAAATCTAGACGATCGGGAAAACACACACAGATTTAGACTACCGTGTCGACCAAAATCGTTGTCAGCGACCAAGAAATACAAAACAGCAACAATAAAAAAGGTTGAATAAAAACAACGATGCTTAATGCGGGATATGAAGAATTGGCATTTGTAACATCAGGTAGAAGATGCGCAGCAGAGATTAAGAGCAAAATAGGGCAAGCAAAAGCTGCATTTCAGAAAATGAAGAGTATCTTATTCAATAAGTCACTATCATTGAATGTAAGAATGAGAGTGCTGAAGTGCTATATAGAACCTGTTTTGCTGTATGGCAGTGAATCTTGGAATGTAAATGAACAAATTAGGAAGAACTTGGAAGCAATAGAGATGTGGTTCTTGAGACGAATGTTGCAAATTTCTTAGACAGCAAAAGTAACTAGCAACGATTGCCTGAAAGAGGCTAATGAAACTAGAACAATAGATACAACAATAAGAAAGAGACAAACAGCTTTCTTTGGTCACGTGTTGAGAAGAGAGGCATTGGAGAACATCGTGACAACTGGAAAGATCGAGGGGAAGAGAGGCAGAGGCAGACCAAAACAAATTATGATAGATGGATTGAGACAGTTCATGGTGGAATATCATCAGCATTATTGATCCAACAAACAAAAGAACGAGATATGTGAAGAGTCATCAAAGCCTACGCCTGTGGCATAGCACTTGATGATGATGAATCTGTTCGATGAAACCAAAAGACTTTTTTATGGATTGAATCTGTGTGTATTTCCCTATCGCCTAGTATTATTGTCTTGTTGAAATGAATTCCAGTATTAGCTCGACAGTATTCATCTTCCATTGCCGAACTTTGTCCAGAAACGCCAATGTGTGACAATAATTTCCGGGGTGCATGGCGAAAGGTATCAGCGGCCCATTTTACGGGCGGGTAAGGTACTAGCGTGCAATTACTAAGGTGTAAACGCATAAATAATCGGGAAAGATAATGGGAAAAGTTGAATGTATGAAACAGAACAGAGAAAGATATTTTGGCCCACACCTGCTTCATTTGAGGACAAGCTCTATGGAGATATCAACAAGCTCAAGTCGACTGCAGCTTACTTTAACTACATACAGGTTGACATTTAAAGGTGTATGAAGAAGTATTCAGACTGCCACACTTCATACCACAGGCATGTCAGTTACACAAGCCTCCCCAGAGGCATGAAATGGAATATTGCTCGGATAGCAAATCCATTACATGGAAAGTCCGAATCAAAAGCTCACTGTGTGAGCTTCAAAAAAGGTGGAAAAAGTGTCCTAGTGGCACAAAATGGAATATTGCTTGGATAGCAAATCCATTACGTGGAAAGTCCGAATCGAAAGCTCACTGTGTGGATGTCATCTGCAAACTGCGTTCTTCTGGCTTCTGGAAGAACAGCCTATGGTGAACGGAAGGCCCAATATACGGAAGTGAGGCTAAGCAGCCATGTGCAGGACGTGACGATTCCTTGGGTGAGCCCAGTACCAGAGCGGTGTGTGATGGCTCTGCAATTATGGAAGCCTCCTTGGATGGCGGGGAATGCCCATGGTCTGCCCCTGCCTTCCCTTGAGGGCCGACCAGGATGCCTTTGGCTGTTCTATATGGGCCAGCTTGGATGGGAGATAACACCACAACAGTGAGAGTCTAACGTCCTAAGAAACCCCCGGGAAGGTTAACCCGGTCAACAAATGCCCGCAGAAGTCGGATGTGTCGGCCTAACGGCGCAAGAACGCAGCTCTGCTGTAAACAGGCACAACGCAATCACGTCCGAAAAAAAAAACTCCGGATGAACGAAGAAGAAGAAGAAGAAGAATGTATGAAAGACCAAGATTGACAGATCGAGTACGGCCTTCTCTAAACGAGGCCACGTCGGCATAGCCATTGTACAGAGTAAACCATACCGAAACAGACAGCGAACAACGGTCACTACAAACTTCAAAAATTAGAGTCCAGAGAAAGAAAAAAAACTTGGTGCTCAAATGTCCAGGAAAGATGAAACGTTATTGTTGTTCATTATTCCCCTGTATGATAGAAGACTAACTGTCCTATTCTGTTACTAAATCTATTCTATTACTAAATTCTCCTTCGTTCCTGTAATACTATATGAGCGCATACGGCCAATGCAAGAGAGTGCTTGCACATCTGGTGTTCTGTTTTATCGCACTATTGGCAGCTCAATCCATGACAGTTCAACAAACTTACATCATTATTACACATACTCATATGCCTGCGCATTTGGCTAAAATCCTGTTACAAACCCAACATTCAGCTAATCTACAAAACATTTGTGAACAATGAAAATACCTTACAATCCATGACAACAACACAAATACACTGTGTCGGATAAAATATTTGGTGTGCGAACATAGATGGAAGGTGATCAACATCGAACAATTAATATAATGAGCCACATCACGAAGATTTTGCTAAGAATCATCATGCAAAGAGCTAGAAAGAAAATACATGTCGAAATAGGAGAAGAATAATGTGGGCTTGTAGAAGGCAAGGGTAAATGTGTGTATGCTGAGAACATTAAGTGAACGTTCTATAGAAGTACATATAAACCTAATCTTTGCTTTATTGACTACACAAAGGCTATCGCTAAAGTAAGACATGTCAACATGATAAAGATGCTTGCAGATCTACAAACTGATGGGAACAACCTTAGACTTTAAAAACATATATTGGAAACAACAAGCTGCCATAAGGAGTGATAATGAAGTAGGCCAATATCAGTCTAATAAGATTAGTTTAGTTTAGTCGATGGATCAACATCACGGCTCACAGGTGCAACCATAAGAGCTCCGTTCTCCACCTATCTCAAACCTGAGTCTGGAGAAACTCAGCTCAGTGCACGAACTCCGTAGCACCGGCGAGGATCCTGAAATACTTTTAATAAGTCTAATAAGAGAGGTGTGCGACATGGATGTGTAATGTCCGCTGATCTTTTTTCCCTATACAGTGAAAATATTTTCAGGAATGTAGAAGATATGAGAGGAATCAACATTGGGAGACGTAACATAAATAGCATTAGATATGAGGATGATACAATATTGATCGCAGACAATGAGCAGGATCTGCAACATTTAGTATATACGGTTGTTGCACACAGTGAACAAATAGGGTTATAATTAAATTGTAAGAAGACACAGATTATTATAATCACTAGGAAGAAGGAAATACCACAATGTAATATACAAGTAAAAAACAACGATTGCATAAAAGAGGCTAATGAAATTATACCATTACATACAACAAAAAGAAAGAGAGAAAGATCTTTCTTTGGTCATGTGATGACAAGAGAGGCATTGGAGAACATCGTGACAACTGGACAGATCGAGGTGAAGAGAGGCAGAGGTCGACCAAGAGAAATGATGTTTGACGAATTGAGGCAGTGGCGTGGAGGAATATCATCAGCAGAGTTAATCCAGAACACCAAGGACCGAGATCTGTGGAGAGCCATGAACGCATACGTCGGCTGGCAAGGCACTTGATGATGATGATGAGAACGAGAGATGAAGTTCCTCTATTTACAACTAGAATTGTTAGACAACTTTAAAGTTCAAAGGGGATCGCAAAGCAAGCGGACCGAATTCATTACACCGGGATGTATCCCATATGATTCGGCAGAATGGTTTGCTGAGGTTGTCACACAGATCACCAACTCTGTAGCTCAAGCGTCGACCTCCATGGGTCTCGGACAAATTTACACTCAAAGAAATCATAAAGTTCAAACCAGTGTATTCCCTTAGTGAATTTAAACACAGAAGCCACAAACACTATATTGCACGATTTATAGCCTGGCATATTTCGCTGCATCTCGTCAGGTGCATACGGTAGAGTTATATGTCATCTGAAGTACATAAATGAATAATACTTAAGCTAAAACAATTAAGACACATAATCACAGGTAGTGTTCCAATGTGGAACATCTGTTATCCCCACGGTAATTTCACATTTACAACGAACTCTTTCTATTTGCACAAAACCCAATGGAACAGTCTGATTGCTAACGCCTCACTATAGTTGAGCATCCGTTTACTGTTCGTAGAATACAGTATGGGGCAATCACAAAGTCCGAAAACGAATCCACGACCTTCGAAGCGCGCGGCAGGCGGCTCGACCATTTGACCACGACTGATAGAATAAGACCCTGTAGCTGGAATTGAGGTTGAGGTAAACAAGGAAGTTTGTAGAAGAGGTAAGAGCAAAAATAAGACATGTACTTGCCCACAGAACTGTTGTTGCGTACTGTCGTGCCGCGCCGTCCAAGTTCGGTAAAATAATATAATACAAGCTAATAATTACAAACTTTGGCATGTTCCCAACAGTGGCCAGAAGTAGTACACATTTGAGAAGTCGCTTCTCGCGGTTGGAGAGTGTTGACGCCATCTTGGCAGACAATGAACGATACATTGTTGGTTTATCAGCCGATGGAACTTCATAAGTATTAGTATGGCGAATTCTGGAAGAAACCTGTAACGTGTAACCCATCCACAAAGCACACAGAATGATTATTACTTGAATGACTATTGCCAATGTCACATTGATTGATAAGTCGTAGATTTTTTCGAAAACGATGGTTTCATCATTGGCTATTACAGTAAGCAAAATGTCAGGTTGATTGTCGCTTGAATTGGCGGGCGATAAAGTCGATTCTTTCTCTAGCCACTGTACTTTGAATATGACATAAACAGACGAGGTTACTAAAATAAAAACGACGTATGTCATCAATATAAGTTTTATGCAGCGAGATCGTGTAAAGATTAGTTTCATTTTAAAAGGATACACCACACACAAACATCTTTCGATTGAGATCAGTGTGGTGATCCAACCTGCTATGAAGTAAACACAATTTATAGAATATCCACACACTAACGTAGTCAGTGACAAAATGTCAACAGAACTATGTGAGTAAAAGATACCAACAATGTAGGCGACACAGCTAACTAACTGGATAAAGGCGACCAGAAAGTCTGTAAATGACAGAGCGAAGAGTTCAACAGACATGCTGTCCTTGAGGCCAAGCTTGTAGAAGATGACCATGCTGAGGATGTTGCTCCAAATGCCCAGAAATGAAATAATGCTGCCTATAATAAAGATGGCAACTATGACAACAAGCATCAAGACATCGTCTTCTCTCTCCACTGATATATAATCATTGCCTTCTGTGGAAGTAGCTACAGTCTGTGGCATTGTCTGGTCTCCTGGTGCCATAATTCTGGCTTTCAAAGTATGTGGAGTAATAGTTTAAAACAGGCTGGTACTTTAGAAAGAAAATGGCGCTGTAGATGCGAAACTTCTTTTTCTTCTCCGTTCCTTTCTCGGGGGAGTGTGTCGCATTTATTTATGCACCTTTCAGGTCAGTGTGTTGATTTCGGCATGCATGTGTATAAGGTATACCTTCCGGAAGCAAATTCCACCCAAGGTAACCGGCTCTATCTACCCGTGTGTGGATTTCCTTGCCTAACAATTTTGTCAGGGCTGTGGCCTTATGGCCTATTCTATGCTATTTCCAGTTGCCGTTGGATGTTTAACGTGCACAACCTGCACACGAGACCTCCTGTTTCCCGCTGTTAACCGAGAAGACTAAGTATCAGATATCACTACCGAAGAGAGCAGGGTGACGTATGATATCATTAGATACCATTGGTTCTTGAAAATATTACAGGTCTTATTAGACGTTGGCGGACACCGCACCTCTCAGCCACGGCTGCCCAGATTGGAAATTATTAGCACAGCCAAAAATAAAATGTTAGTTTAAATAAATCAATGACTGAGTATAGTTTTCATACTGATGTTTGTTTATGATATGTGCTCATGACATGTGTTTATGATATTTGTTTATATTTGTTTTCGAAGGTGTTGTGGCGAAGGGTTTACGAATGCTATTCGCAATCCCGCATCCAGTCCTAAACACAGCTGCGGACGATTTCGAAACAGACCGCCTTGCGCTGGGTTTTATAAAATAGTATGCGTGTCAATCGTCAAGAAAGCAATGCCAAATGTCATGTAATGTCACTTGCCTATAAATCACAAACAGCCAACAAATGCTGGAAAGTCCTGTAAATGATATGCAACTGACTCTTTTATTACATAATATTGATCTTAGATGATCTTAGATGAGCTTTGAATAAGCTCTTTAGATCTACAACGCTTAAACAATATCATTATCCGTGAAATTTGAACTCTCGTACACGATTTATTGATTACCCTATGCCAGCATAAATCTTTCTTTTACCTTGCTGCTATTATATACATATATATCTTTCTTTTTTTTTTTATTATGACTAAATTGGCTATTTCGCTCGTCTTTTTCTGACTTCAAACGCAACTGAGAAAGGGAAACTACTTTCCAAAATTGATTTATCCACAGATAAAAAGGGCAACATTACTTCTTTTGCTGAATATATCAGTATTTTTGATTTAGTAGAAAATTGCTAAAACAAGGGGGGGGGGAGGGGGGGGGGAATGTATAACATTGTCTCGGAAATTGCTCGTAATATGGAAATATCGATTTTATGAAGTTAAAATGTAGCTGGGATCGCCAAAGAAAAATAAGCTAGTAATTGTAACACCATCTGCAAAATATGATCTATTTAAATGTTTATCACATTGTCACTACGACTAATACTACTATTAGTGTCGATACTACTGGTAACGCTGCAGTTGCTGCTGCTGCTCCTCCTCCTCCTCCTCCTCCTACTACTACTACTACTACTACTACTACTACTACTACTACTACTACTACTACTACTACTACTACTACTACTACTGCTGCTGCTACTGCTGCTACTACTACTACTACTACTACTACTACTACTACTACTACTACTACTACTACTACTACTACTACTACTACTACAATTACTAGTTCTACTACTAATAATACTACTACTTCTACTATTAATACAACTACTACTGACGAATTCTACAGCTGTTACTGTTACTATGACTACTATTTTTACTTTCATTATTATTATTATTACTACTTTTATTATTTATCACCGTCATCATCTTCCACTTTTGCTGCCAATCGTCGTGGTGAAGAATAATTGACGTCGCAGTGCCGGATGGGTGACACCAAATGGTGTCAGTACGTGATCAATTAAATTCTCCACCAGTTTGCTGGACCTGTCATTATTATTGCTATACTCTATTACTACCACCTTAACCAAAATTATATATAATACCACAACCATCACTAAAGATACTGTTACAAAAACAACTGATATTACGGCTACTCTTATTACCACTATTTGCATTACTAATACTCTCCCTAACACAACTACCACTACTACTATGACTGCGATTAATTATCAAGACAGCCATAGTTATTGCTGCCGTAACTGTTATAACCACCACTACTACCTCAGCCATTACAACAACTATAACTATTTCTACTGCTGTTGCTTCTGCTGTTACTACTACTACTACTACTACTACTACTACTACTACTACTACTACTACTACTACTACTACTACTACTACTACTACTACTACTACTACTACTACTACTACTACTACTACTACTACTACTACTACTACTACTATATTACTACTTTTGGTAATTGTATTTTAAACATACATTCTTCTTTTGTCAGCATCATCACTAATATCATAATTGTGAAGCATTAATTTCTTTATTTAATCATCATCATCATCTTTCAGTTTGCATTCAAGTGTCGTGGGGAGGAATAGTTGAAGTTCCAGCTCCTGATAGGTGCACTGGATAGTGTCATACCGTGTGATTGTTCAATGTCTTTGATGTCGTCAATCCACTTTCTTCTCGTGCGTCCTCCTGCTCTCGTATCAGTTCGTCTTCCATGTTGGTTCAGTGCTGGCAGTTGATGGTGTTGCAATCTAACGAGATGGCCGAACCATTTGATCGTCTGCTTTACATCATATGTGGCGCAATGTGTTGATACCATGGTCTGACTGATAGTATCATTTCTTACCCGGTATTGGATAGCTGGCAGCTTTCCTCAAGCATCTCATACCGCAGTGTTGATTTTGCGTATGTGTGATGTGGATAGTGTCCACGATTGAAGCTGGTAGCATAGGGTTGGTGTGAATGTGCTATTTATTGTGTAACAATGTGCTCTTTTTCTGTAACTGGAAATCTTAATAGAAGAAAGTGTAGATTGCATAACACATGCACATACAAATTCATACACACAGAAACAGAGTGAGGGGGGGGGGGAGAGAGAGAGAGAGAGAGAGAGAGAGAGAGAGAGAGAGAGAGAGAGAGAGAGAGAGAGAGAGAGAGAGAGAGAGAGAGAGAACGAACGAACGAACGAATGAACGAACAAACGAACGGACTTTATTTTCAAAGGGTAACAAATTGGGCACGCAGGCCCGTCTTACATTCGGCCCTTCCAATCACTCATCTTTCGTTGATCAAAAGTGCAAAGGAAAAACATTGTCAAATGAATTTTGTAAACATAAACAATCCGTATTACCATGTTATGAGACACATCCACCACTCACCCACACATCCCCCATTCACCCACACATCCCCCCATTCACCAACACATCCCCCACCCAACCACACACACACACACCCCAGGCACACATAAATTCCCCCACCCATCCACCACATACCCACACCTACACATCTCCCCACCCACACAGACTCCCACCAACCACACATCCCATCCACCCACACCCCAAGCACACATACATTCCCCAACCCACACATCTCCTACCCACACACATCTCCCCACCCACACCCATATCCTCCACCCGTCCCATTACCCACCAACAATCACCCACCCACATATCCTCATCCACCCACACACCTTCAACCACCCAGCCAAACACACATCTCTCAACCACACACCCCTCAGACACACACATCTCCCCGCCATCTCACATATCCCGCACCTACCCACACACAAATTCCGCACCCACCCACATAATCTCCCATCTCCCTCAGCCCACTCACAGATCCCGAGCCCACCCATACAAACATCCCCCACCATCTCCTAACCTACACACACTCACCCACCCACATATCCTCTACCCATCCACACATATTCCACCCCCATCCCGCAATCAAACGTCCCTTAACCACACATCCCTTAACCACACACCCTTACTCATATACAATCACCCACCCACCCATCCTCTACCCACCCACCCATCTCCCAGCCACACATCCCTTAACCACACACCCCTACCCAAATACACGCACATCCCCACCCACACACACATATCTCCCCACCCATACACACATTCTCACCCACCAACACATCCTCCATTCACAAAAACACACCTCCCGTCCACGCACAACCAACCCACACACACATCACCCACCCATACACTGATCCCCCTCACACATCCCTCCACACACGTACTTATCCCTCAACCACTAACACCCACACATCCCTCACCCACTCATCAACACATACATCTCCCATCTACCCACCCACACTCACACACCCAACCACCCATCCAAACACACATCCCCCACCCTCACACACATCCGCGCCCACCCGCACACCCACTCCCAACCACACCCACCCACCCACACACACATCCTTTATTCGTACCCATCTTCCCTCTCCCACAACACCACACCCACACACATCTCCAAGGCACATCCCTCACCCTCACACACATCTCCCACAATCTCCTACCCACTCACACATCCCCCATCTACACTCACCCTCACTACCCACACATACATCCTCCATTCAGCCACACACACCCCACCCACCCAGACACATCCCCTCCCACACACACATCCCCACATCCATCACACACACGCCCATCACACACCCATCCCCCAACCCAAATACATCCCCCACACCCCATTCACCCAAACATCCCTCACCCACACACCCACACACCCACCCACTCACATACACTCCATTCCCATCCAACTAAACATCCCACACCCACACACATCCCTTACCCACACACACACACACATCCCCACACCCACAACCAACCCCACCTGCACACATCTCCCACCCACTACAAATACCCCACACCCACATCTCCCCACCCACATATATATCCCCCACCCATCCCATAACCCACCAACAATTATCCACCCACATATCCTCCTCCACCCACTCACCCACAACCGCCTAGCCAAACACACATCCCCCACCCACACCACATCTCCCCGTCAACCCATACATCCTGCACGTACCCACACACAAACCTCGCACCCACCCACCCACACAATCCCACCCAGCTCACAAGCCCACCCACACATCCTTAGCCCACCCACACACACCACGAATCCACCCACACACACATCCCCCACCATCCTCCAACCTAATATTATGAACAAAGTCCCACATTTTACACACACATACAGTGACGATTGTCGTGAGAATTCTCGCAAAATTGTAATAAAAATGGAGAAAAATTGTATATACATTTTGTAACGTAAATATTAGTGATGCAATTCATCTCTCTCTCTCTCTCTCTCTCTCTCTCTCTCTCTCTCTCTCTCTCTCTCTCTCTCTCTTTAGACATACACACACTCTCACACTCATTCACTCTCTCTCACTCACACTCACTAACTCTCTCACTCACTCTACAGTAATTTACATGTGTTCATTTTATACATGTTAAAACCAGGTGGCATTCAAAATGATAATATGAAAATGAGAATACACAAAAAATAGCATCTTAGATGACATGCGTGCGCTCAACTCTCTCTCTCTCTCTCTCTCTCTCTCTCTCTCTCTCTCTCTCTCTCTCTCTCTCTTTCTCTCTCTCTCTCTCTCTCTCTCTCTCTCGCACACACACACACACACGCACACGTACCCACACACACACCCACACACAACATACACACGCAGATGCACACATATACCCACGCACATACACACACCTACACACATCCAAACCCGCATACACATACTTACGCAAACGTACTCACATAACACACGAATACACACTCCCTCGCATACACTACATGCATGCATACTTACACATACCAACATATACACATACACACACGAGCACACACACACACACACACACACATACATACATACATACATACATACATACATACATACATACATACATACATACATATACACACGCACATACATATAAACACATACAAACGCACATGTACGCACACCTTAACACACGTACAGACATACACACACAAGTACATACACATAAACACATGTATACACACATATACAACCATACACACATACAGACGTGCACACACACATACATCCACACATATAAACACATACACACATAGACACACATACACACACCCATCCATCCGCACACACGTTGCCTCACATAATCACTAAAACTAATATGAATATACTCGCACACTTTTCACATGTACACACTGTCGACTATCGTGAGCATCCTCACAGAACATTCAAAATTGGGGGGGGGGGGGGAATTGAAATATGGAAAATGGTGATGAAAATATGGTATACATTGTGTAACGTAAACATAAAATAGTGGTCCAATCCATTAAGATTCCTGGAATTGACATAAACATGATGAGATAAGCAGTGCATGTTAAATTCAATTGGCAATAAAAATGCTAATATGAAAGATGAGGATACAGAAAAAAATATATGGCATAATGATATGATTGCGCTAATCTCTCTCTCTCTCTCTCTCTCTCTCTCTCTCTCTCTCTCTCTCTCTCTCTCTCTCTATCTCTCTCTCTCTCACTCTCTCTCCCTCCCTCTCTCTATTTATTTTTCTTTCACGCACATTGGCACAGTAATTCTCTCATTGTCTCATTCTCTCACTCTCTCCCACTCACTATCTTTCTCTCATGCTTATACGCACTCACTCTCAAACTCGCCTTCACTTACACACACACACACACACATACACACACACACACACATACTCACATATTCACTCTCACTCAATCTCTCACTAACTCTCCCACTTACACTCACTCTCTTACTCTCTCTCTCTCTCTCTCTCTCTCTCTCTCTCACTCACTCATTCATTCACTTTCTAAACCACACTAAATCTCTCTCGTACTAATTCTCCCACTCACACTCTTTCTCACTCACTCTCTGACCCACTCTCTCGCTCTCACACACACATTGAAGAATGATAGTGAAACAATGATACCAGTAGGTGACTTATGCCGGCTTCGTGGCTTAGAGATTATGACTTTTCTCCGTAATCTCGTATGCTCTCGTGGGTTACGTGATGACGGTGAGAATCAGAGGTGGTTCGAATCGCATCGGTAACTTATGGGGTATGTGAGCCGGCCGCTCAGAAAGCAATGGCAAACTACTGAGCGTAATCTTGCCAAGAAATCAACATACATCTGAAAGATGCTGGTGTTGACAGCGATGTCCTGTAAAGGATATGCACAAATGAGACTGTCTCCTCAATCTACGTTAGCTGTTTGGTCGACGAGGAGTGAAGTACGATGTCAGGTCGCAAGCGAAACTGTTGGATCACCTCAGGGTACTCCCCACGGCCCTTTAGGTCCACGGTCAGCTCCCAGTCATCTGCTCCATCGAAAATGAACGGTAGGTTGGCAACGCAGCCTTCCTTGTCTCTAGGTTGCTGCCCAGCTCTAAAGAAGTAAATTCAAAGCGGCTCCTCTGTTCGCCTGCATTCTGGCTACATCCACAATGGTTGCCAGGGGGCTGCGTGGTCTCGAGGTATGGTGTCCGCCTCGAGTGCTGGAGGTCCCGGGTTCAAGCCCCGGTGATGACCAGGACCTTTTCTCGTGGACTTCTAGTAATAAAATTTCCCCTGGTCTCTGGGTAGTGAGATCTGACGCCCATGTGTATTGTTGCGCACGGAAAAAATCCCTTGGTAGTTGGAAATCGAAAAAGAGTAGCCTAACGGCGCTGCCCGGGCAAAAGTTTGAGTTAAAAATCTACCCAAAGTATTTCAGGATCCTCGCCGGTGCTACGGAGTTCGTGCACTGAGCTGAGCTTCTCCAGACTCAGGTTTGAGTTAGGAGGAGAACGGAGCACTTATGGGTTGCACCCGTGCGCCATGATGTTGATCCATTGTGACATAATCGTCCACATCATTTCACAGTTAAGTCAACAAGTGCGCACCAACCAGAGGAAATTCTACAATTAATAGCACTGAAATACACAAGACACCAACTTGACACGGGAGACGGACACATGCCAGCTATATTTAGGATCAACAGCGTCGACAATATCTAAAATGATTGGAGAAAGCGAACCACGTGATGATAACTCTGGCCCTTCGTCAGCGTTCAATATTCAAATCGCGCACTTCTTCCACAAACGCTCTAGTAGACGCTCCTTTTTTTTCTCGAAAGGATTGCAGTTTGGTCTGAAATCCGAGTGATGATCTTGGTGGCAACCAGAAGAGAGAAGTAGAGAAAGATGATCCCCAAACATGAGAAGGCAAGACAACTCAGGCATTGACAAGAGCAAGGGCAGCCGTCAGCTTAGCTCCACTGGCAAGTTCTGATAGGGATCCATTAACCTATGGACCCAGGCTCAACCCAGTCTACCACTCAGAGGTGACCATTTCTCTTACCAAAAATACCAGATACCACAGAAGAAAAGAGAAGGCAGTAAAGGCCCAAAACTATAGGGTCCATGAACTAGTTATTTTCTTTCCACAGGAAAAGAGATTACCCCATTTCATATTGATTGTCTTGTATGTATTGGTAATAAGCGCATATAGATGTATACATTGATTTATATATGAAAACAACATGTATCAAACATGAATGTGATGTGCTTTTTCTAAGGCCAAAAAAGACAGGCACAGTCAATAAAAACCCACAACCAGTAAAAAAAATATATATATATTTAAAGTGACGACCGGGACCTTTTCTCGTGGACTTCTGTAATAAAATTTCCCCTGGTCTCTGGGTAGTGAGATCGGACGCCCATGTGTATTGTTGCGCACGGAAAAAATCCCTTGGTAGTTGGAAATCGAAAAAGAGTAGCCTAACGGCGCTGCCCGGGCAAAAGTTTGAGTTAAAAATCTACCCAAAGTATTTCAGGATCCTCGCCGGTGCTACTGAGCTGAGCTTCTCCAGACTTAGGTTTGAGTTAGGAAGAGAACGGAGCACTTATGGATTGCACCCGTGTGCCATGATGTTGATCCATCGACTAAACTAAACTAAACTAAACTATGGTTGCCAACTCGGCAAGAACTTTGTTGTGAAGCCATGTGAATCGGCCACGGCATAGGGCTATTTTGCATGCGGACAGTACGTGTTCCGCTGTCTAGACCTTATTACTGAGGGGACAGGACGGGTCGGTAGCTTTACTCCACTTGACCAGGCTGGCAGCTGATGGCAGGACATCGTAGAGGGATCCGAGGACGAAACTCAAGCGCAGTGGTGTCATACGCCGTATCTCATTCCAGACTAGGGACCTCTGCACTATCCATTCCCATGACATCCACTAGCCCTGTTGCGCCTATTGGGCAGCCATCTTTCCTCTATCTCTCTTCGTCCTCCCGCTCGCGGATCTCCCGAACCACCATGTCTCTGCGTTCCTTGGTGGTAGCCTTGGGCCACATAGGAGCTCTCTCATAGTGCCCGAACCACCGTCTAACATACTGTGTGTGCCCTATGACTTCCTTGCGCTTCAATGCTGTCTGGGCATCTTCGACTGCGCTGACGACTTTCCACTACCTTCTCGCTTTAAGCGCGGGTAGTGAGGTTACTGACTGCTTCATCTGGAGACTCGCTTAGCATCATCGAGAGTCTGGCTTTTCGACTTTGAATTCTTCCATGAGGGACAAGAACGGAGGGACGATCTTACTTTGTTTGCAATATAGTGCCACCGTCGTAAGACATGGTGGAGCTCCAAGCTACTTCCTTATGAACTTGCTTATTTCCATTTCCATGGTCTTCACAGTGGTCGTGCCCATATCATATATCAGCAGAGGTCACAAGAGCTTCGGGAAAAGCATGCGTTGGAGACACTAGATCTTGAATTTGCCTATCAGTCTGCTTTTATCGATGGTACGCAGACCGTTTGCCACTGTGCCTTGTATTTCTACAAAAGCGTTCCTGTTCGCCAGGGTTGCACCGTACACATGGTCGAGAGTCTTTACTGGTTCCTCTACCACGATGGGAATTGCCTACCCGGCAACCATGAACAACCTTTCTCCCTCTCTACCCTTCACAATCGACAGGCTTCTTGATTTCTTTGGCTTGAAGCTCATCCTGCACCAGCGAATCTGTTAATCTAGTCTATGGAGGATGCAGGGGATATCACTCTCATTCGATGTCAAGATTGTCGTATCGTCCATGAAGGCCTTCAGTGGCGAAATGTCTCGTTCCTCACTGAGTTTCGGACAGTGTGCATAGCCGGATGCCGCATCCAGGATCACCTGCATGGCCATGACGAATATTATCAGCGAAATTGTATATTCCATGGCAATACCCACCTGCACGTCACTCCATCTGGTCGTGAACGTCTTGGTCGAGAAGCGGAGAGAGAAGCCCGAGAAGTACTGCATGAGCATTGCTCCAATCTCTTCGGGCACGTGAGTGCATGCCAAAACATCTGGTGGGACACTCACCCGTACGCGTTGGCCAGATCCAACCATATAACGTGGAGTTCCTCATTCTTCATCTTCGTTCTCTGGATAGCTTCCCAGATCATCGTGTCGTGTTCTAGACATCCGAGGACACCAGGTATACCTTCTTTTTGAACCAACGTGTCGACGTACTTGTTCCTCATCACGTACGTCATGATTCGGCTGGCCATGGCTGAGAAGAATATTTTTTTTTCCATCGACGTACAGGAGAGAGATTGGCCTGAGTTGGGCAATACTGGTCGAGTTTTGCTCTTTGGGAATGTAGGTTCCGTTGGCTTTCTTCCACTCCGCGCTGATGTGTTTGTTCACACGCGGATTCCACGCGGATCTCAGTATCCGGTGGAGTTTCTTAAGGACATTCGGGCACCTCTTGCATTCTGTGTAAGTGTGATATAATAAAACGTCCTCACCCTTTCCTAGCATTGACTCCCTTAAAAATAAACAATCCCTAACCATTACTGTTTAAGTAACTTACTCAATGTAGGAGAGAATAAAACAGCGATAGACTGAACGTGGCACAGCTTAATTTAGTTGGCTTTAATTTGGCTCGCGCACCTGGCCAACAGTCGTCGACTGATTGAAAAACAAAGACTAAAGTAGCCATTTTAGTTCAGACAAACAAAGGGAGCAGACATGTAAAAGTTTCCCCGTGTGGGGAAAAGGTATTTTTGCCCTTTCAAACCATCACACTCTGAAGCTATTGGTATGTTATATCTACATTATTAAGATGTATTTATGTATTACATAGACCAGTATGTTTAATTAAGAATTAGTTAGAATAATAAGTCAACAATTCTCTTAAAGCAGGCTGGATGATGTTTACCAATGAAACACATGTGGGCGCCATGCTGTAATTTTTCCTATGTCTTACAATTTCAAATCCCTATGTTAAAACCTTTTATAGGCATTATGAACTTATATCTAACTAGTAGTGCTTATAACCTAGAAATATTATGTGTACCGTAGAGTATCAAACTCAGGTCAAAAACACTTTCTAGGCATTCTCAATGTGGGACTCTTGATTACATACTTCAGTAGAGAACTTGTGTCTGTCAATTTCATATTCCTATGTTAAAACTTCTATGCACTGTGAACAATATCTCACTATTTATGCTTAGAAATCTGCAAATAATCTATGTACTGTAGAGATTGAACTCTAAAGAACAGTTTCAAAGGAGTTTTATCCATGCGGGGACATACAAATGATTACGCATATTCCTGACTCTTAGTCAGGGGATAAAATACTTCGCCACATCATAATCTGTAACTTGGAACTATAGTGCTAAATTTTAGTACCATCCGTTTGTTAACAGATTAGTAACCACTCCATATGAGGAGGGACATGTAATCATTTCATAAAATATTGCTAGGGACATGCCATGTTGAGAATATAAATTCTAGAACAAAGGAAGTAAACGCTTGACAAAAATGAATGTTCTGGTAGGAAGTGCCTTCAATCCGTATCACCTCACGGTAGTAGGAACAGAAGCGAGGATTGATGTGAATAAATTGCTTGCAATATTCATAAGTCTGGACCATGTGGCATAAGTTATTCCAATAAATACACTCCGAATAATAGCAGTCATTGGCAAAATATATCAACAGCGGTTACTATCCCCATGGGCTGTACGCAGTGGGGGAAAACAATATATGTTTTAGTTTACGGATTAACTCCTGAAGAAAATCCAAAAACCTAGGCTCCCTGCATCATCAATATGATTAATTATTATGTATGATTATCATGTACTTAATATCAGAGAAATGTACATGTATGTTTTTTTCTGGTATGAGAATTTTCTCTGTTCTGATTGTTACTTTTTCCTGTGGGAATATACATTTTAATGTTACCCTTGGGGACATGAGGATAATGATAGAAGAATCCATGTGTATGTCAGTACTTAAGAAGCCAAAGTTGAATAGTCTTCACCTAAGAATGATTACAGTGCCGAAAGGAAGACGCGGCATTAGAAACCACAGAGATTCTGTATAGGCTATTCTCTTCAAGTAATGAGAGAGACAATATCAACATGTTGGATGGACAGAATGACTTCACTCATCTAATAGTCCCAGTAACAACAGAACAAAATATAAGTGAGAAAATACCCTACTCACTATTAAGAGTCAGAATGGCTCTACTCAGCAATGATGGACACAGTGGAACGTGGACACCCACTCCTTTCCCCTTCTCCCCTTGTTGTTTTGTATTTTTGTTTGTAATTGTGTTGTAAACTTTTTACCATAACACAGTAGGTTAATGCTCGTGTTGTATTCTTGTCATCCCTTTTCTATAGAAGAGAAGCAAGTGGTTGTTGAATCTGGTGGGACTATATCACTAAACTTGGATCCTGGGTCAACAGCCAGAAAGTGAATGTCCTAACCATAGTCTGGATCTAGAAATACCTCAATGTTTACTGCTGCAATCATAGCTTCATAGCAAGCAACAGAGAAATTCGAAAACTGACTGGGTGAGTGATTAAGTCCTATTTCAGTAGGAACATCCAGGATGGACTTCAAGATAAACAGAGTAACTAACAACGTGTAGTGTCTGCTTTACTCCTGAGAAGTACCACCTGAAGCCTTATCACTCAGCAAAATCAGGAAAACTATGGGACAATCCTACTACAAGTTACTAAAACTAGCAACAGTGAAAGCCCTTCAACTGTTAGTTGGATTACCAAGTTAATATCCAACAATGGATAAGTCTTCGAAAGAATGTCTCACAGCTGCAACAGTAAAACATGGAATTCAGCCATTCAGCTATTCACCACCAAGTTCTAGCTATGAACACCAACTGAAACAAATGGGAAGAGACACTGAAACAACAATAAGCCAAAATAACCAATACAAGCAACTTCAGAACCTCTGAACCATAACTACACCAGTTCCAAAACCTGAACACATAAAAAAAGACCATATGAAAGCAGCTAGCGGAGTAAATGCCTTTACGCCTGCAACCACAGGAATCACCTGATGGCTTGCAACCCTGGATATGTGGTGGAATAATATTCTTCAGTCTCATGCCTGCAGCAGAATCCTGGAATTAATTCCAGATGAACCAAATGAATAACAAGCAGAATTGTATGTCTACACTGAAAGTAAATAATGAATCAGAACTCTGTGCTGGTCCCATGTCAGCCTAAATGGCATCAACTGTGGAATAGGTTATAGACTGATGACTAGGTGGGTGAAAAATCTGTGGGAACAAAATTGAGATTCGGATATTATAAGCCGAGAAGCTGGAAGGTCGGCATCCTTTTCATCGGATATGGTGATATAGGGAAGAACCTTAGTCCAAGACTCAAGATGCATCTCCTGAAGGTATGACCAACCCAGGCCTCAATTTCACACTGACACCGAGCCGTTCGCAACAGAAGATTCGTGAATTCAGCCCCAATGGAGGGGATATGTATATGTGGGGAATTTATTTCCTAATAGGGATTATAATTATTTCCGCAACAAACTTCAGTGGACATTAAAACATGACTGTGAGTATTTATTGCTGTCCCGGACAATTATGGAAATTAACAGCTTAGCACTGGAGAGGAATATCCACCCGCAATGCCTAAATGAACACTATAATTAATTAATTTAATTATTAGTATCAACTGTTTTCATGTGTGTGTTTTTTTCTTCTATGACATGTAAAAGGTAAAGAGTGTTTTAATTGGTCATGAAGTATAACTAAAGGGTTATGTTATGGTATATATGTATAGTATTTTGACACCAACTCATTATTTTTAAAAATGAGAAAATTGTAAAAGGTGTCAGAAACAAATGTTTATATGTTGTGGTTCTATGTTCTTTGATCATTATTTGCCTTAATTATGAGGGAAAATGAAAGTAGACATAAATTGGTGGTTGTTGTGTTGTTTGTAATAACCTTGTTTTTTTTTCTGGGGTCACTGGGTACTATATTGTAACAATGCAAATAATTCCCATGCCTGTCTGAAAATGCATAGTGTTTATTACACATATATATGTAACTGCAGATCTTGATTCATACTTGAACTGTTTGTCCAAAATGGTGGTGTACATCAAGTAAATGTGATGTCTGTTCACCAGTGGTTGTTTATATGTTGTGAACAATCAATGTCTTCTAGCACTAGATAAACTTGAGAGGGTGATAAGTGGGAATGGAGAAGTACTCATAAATACAGCTATGAACAGGAGTGAACTATTTTTTTCCTTGTGTTTAGGGTAAAATTCCATAATCACCCTGCATTCTAACAAGTGACCAGAGAATCAATAAAATCCCCTAGACAGCTTAACATAATATTCTCATACATTAAAATCCAAATCCCACATGTGGGGTCCCGCCCGGTAAGGACTTCACCTAGTAGTGGAGTAGTCCGTGAATTAAAACTCATGGTAGACATCACAATTGGTGTATTATTGTGGGTATATGAATTCAGGGTAAACCTCTCGCAGGTAAAACCAAGTCACTTTAGAATGTTATAGTGTTAGTAACAGACCTAATCACTCATAAGTATGAGCTGAGTCAAGTGTTATGTGAACCCATAATGGCTCAGATAAATATAGGTTTTTTTTTGGGTACAAAACTGTTCACAGGTAATATCTTGATTCTGGTAGATGTATCATGTAGTTGGTTGTTGGGTATGAGATTTTTTTTAAAAACTCATATTTTATATTTTATTGTTGGGAAACTAAGTCCAGTAATGAACCTCCAGTAGTAACGTCTCTGGGATGGTAAACTCACATAAGATAGGTAATTCGGTGAATGTTTAGAATTTATAGTCATTCCCATTTGATGGTTGTTGTATGGTTCTGCTACTCTGGTATTCTCTTTAAATGGTTTAAAATTGGTGTAGTCATGAACACACTTCTATATTATGTATCCATAAGGTTTATGTTCCTACATATGAATCATGTGTTAATTAACTATTTTGTCATTGATTATCATTGTATTTTCATGCATGATCTGCTTGTATAATTCATGTAATATTGAAAAATTACCAAGGCAGCAGAGAGTAATAGACAATTTTATTGATAATTAGGACAGATAAGTTAAAAATCCAATAAATTTTTTTTAAAGGGAAAAATTTAATCAACAAATGATGATTCATTGGGACAGTAAATAAAACCTGGGAGATGAATTTAAACCAGGGAAAAATAACAGTAACTAAATAAAATGGACTAATGGTAAGGCCAAAACCACCACTTGCAAAAATGTAGACATGGTTAATGGAAGGGAAGGAATATTGTAAGAATTGGCAGTATTTAGGGGCACCCTAATTTAATCCTTTTTTTCATATGACATAACATGTTCTACAACACCGGTAGTAAAGTAAAGTGAATAACTGATGGATACTTAGGAAGAAAAGCCATATTGACACTTATGCTACCCCACCGGTGATATGAGTAGTATTAAGAACTAATTCAGATGGCCTATATGTTAAGGAGGGTCAAAACCAAAATATTCACCTGGTGATGTAAGTGAAACTGATCAACTCACTTACTGACCCAAAAGAATATAAGGTGTTTCTTTAAATTATCCCCCCCCCCGATTCCATTATTAATGGTAGCGGAAACAGACCGTATAGGTATGTAAAAGGTATAATTAAAGAATTAACTAATAAATTGGAATTTCAAATGAACTTCAGGAGATACCGGAAAAAATCTGTGCTAATCTCAAGTAAGAGACTAAACATTTCAGAAATTGGCTCCTTAGCTTTGAAATTTACAGTTTAATCTCACAAAGTGAAATTTTCACTATGAGAAGTCCTCATCAAAAAGAGGAGTGAAACAGCTTTCTAGTTAGCAATTAGCTTACGTAAAGTTTGTTCATAAATTGCCTAACTAAAATTAATCTTCTCATAAGGGAAGAATTAAATAGGGCAAAATAAGTAGTACAAAGGAGGCGCGCGACTCAATTGTATTTTATGTAAACTAACCGAGTAACTAAATTCTAGATAATGCTCGAAGCCTACTAATAGGTAGATGAATCAGAAATCAATCGCAAGACGAAACAGATTTCATCATCTCATTTCTTATTTGGATGATATGCCCGCATTAAATATGTGAAAGCAGATCCAGACTGACAGAGATGAGCTTCAATAACTGATACGTCTCAGAGAAGCAACAATTAAATAAACAACTCTTGAAATAGATGCTGTTTATAGATAGGACGAACCTCTTGACAGTGAACAGAGAGGAATCGCCTAAGACGTATACAGCGAACCCATGCTATAAGAATGGAATATAGCTGTGTAAAAACCAAGCAAATTGGAGCATATAGCTGAAGAATTGCTTGATGTTTACTAGATTAGGAATTTCAATCAGGAATCCAGCTAGTAAATTATATAACAGTTCAAAGAGAGACCTTCAGCAATCTCAACAAATCCAGAGTTTCCACGTATTAAGCGGATGAAAACAAAACTGGAGAGAAAATTTAAGAGTACCGTACCTGTTATCTTGAGGAACAACTCAGGAAACGCCAGTATGAGAGGCATCTACATATGTAACATTAATTTTTACAAAGACTAGTAATCCACATCCATAACTGGAAAGGAACCAACAACTTCATTGTCTGGAAGACTATAAAAAGGAACCATTAAAGCTGCTTTTAACTTCTCACTGAACTGATTATATCAAGTAGGAGACAGTAAGTCTGAACCTACATAACAATGTATGTTGCTAAGTTGAAAATAGTCTAAAACCTGCAGGGAGGCAGACAACGATCAATGTACGCCAAGCGACGCAAAATTGCTCGTAATTCAACACCAAAGCAACAAATACAGAGTGAAACTCAAACACATCAGCTTAGAATTACTAGTAAGGATTCTAGCGTAAAATAGATCTAGGTTAGAAGGAAAAGCAGAGAGAGTAAGCTAAGAATTACTTCATTTATGATAGATTCGTGTTCCCCGGAATATTCGGTTCAGAACGGAAATCTAGAAAAGTTGGACCGTTGTTTACATGTTAGACGAGATTCTCCAGGAAACCCGCAAGAGAAATGGGAACACCACTCTATTCGGTAGTTACTAAAACTGATCGGGGAAAATCCCATACCTCGATTAATAACCCAAACACATGATGTGTTGGATGAAAATGTATACAACAGGAACCATCTTTAGCTTCCTTTAAATATCAGATCTATAGTTAAAACAAACGTCTAACTTACAGGGATACTAGGTGAGTCAATGAAAAGACGGAAATTGTAGAGTACTACTTGACCATTTATTTTCTGAAGGAAATAAATGGCTTAAATGGGGGAGGCGTGTGATATAATAAAACGTCCTCACCCTTTCCTAGCATTGACTCCCTTAAAAATAAACAATCCCTAACCATTACTGTTTAAGTAACTTACTCAATGTAGGAGAGAATAAAACAGCGATAGACTGAACGTGGCACAGCTTAATTTAGTTGGCTTTAATTTGGCTCGCGCACCTGGCCAACAGTCGTCGACTGATTGAAAAACAAAGACTAAAGTAGCCATTTTAGTTCAGACAAACAAAGGGAGCAGACATGTACAAGTTTCCCCGTGTGAGAAAAGGTATTTTTGCCCTTTCAAACCATCACACTCTGAAGCTATTGGTATGTTATATCTACATTATTAAGATGTATTTATGTATTACATAGACCAGTATGTTTAATTAAGAATTAGTTAGAATAATAAGTCAACAATTCTCTTAAAGCAGGCTGGATGATGTTTACCAATGAAACACATGTGGGCGCCATGCTGTAATTTTTCCTATGTCTTACAATTTCAAATCCCTATGTTAAAACCTTTTATAGGCATTATGAACTTATATCTAACTAGTAGTGCTTATAACCTAGAAATATTATGTGTACCGTAGAGTATCAAACTCAGGTCAAAAACACTTTCTAGGCATTTTCTCAATGTGGGACTCTTGATTACATACTTCAGTAGAGAACTTGTGTCTGTCAATTTCATATTCCTATGTTAAAACTTCTATGCACTGTGAACAATATCTCACTATTTATGCTTAGAAATCTGCAAATAATCTATGTACTGTAGAGATTGAACTCTAAAGAACAGTTTCAAAGGAGTTTTATCCATGCGGGGACATACAAATGATTACGCATATTCCTGACTCTTAGTCAGGGGATAAAATACTTCGCCACATCATAATCTGTAACTTGGAACTATAGTGCTAAATTTTAGTACCATCCGTTTGTTAACAGATTAGTAACCACTCCATATGAGGAGGGACATGTAATCATTTCATAAAATATTGCTAGGGACATGCCATGTTGAGAATATAAATTCTAGAACAAAGGAAGTAAACGCTTGACAAAAATGAATGTTCTGGTAGGAAGTGCCTTCAATCCGTATCACCTCACGGTAGTAGGAACAGAAGCGAGGATTGATGTGAATAAATTGCTTGCAATATTCATAAGTCTGGACCATGTGGCATAAGTTATTCCAATAAATACACTCCGAATAATAGCAGTCATTGGCAAAATATATCAACAGCGGTTACTATCCCCATGGGCTGTACGCAGTGGGGGAAAACAATATATGTTTTAGTTTATGGATTAACTCCTGAAGAAAATCCAAAAACCTAGGTTCCCTGCATCATCAATATGATTAATTATTATGTATGATTATCATGTACTTAATATCAGAGAAATGTACATGTATGTTTTTTTCTGGTATGAGAATTTTCTCTGTTCTGATTGTTACTTTTTCCTGTGGGAATATACATTTTAATGTTACCCTTGGGGACATGAGGATAATGATAGAAGAATCCATGTGTATGTCAGTACTTAAGAAGCCAAAGTTGAATAGTCTTCACCTAAGAATGATTACAGTGCCGAAAGGAAGACGCGGCATTAGAAACCACAGAGATTCTGTATAGGCTAATCTCTTCAAGTAATGAGAGAGACAATATCAACATGTTGGATGGACAGAATGACTTCACTCATCTAATAGTCCCAGTAACAACAGAACAAAATATAAGTGAGAAAATACCCTACTCACTATTAAGAGTCAGAATGGCTCTACTCAGCAATGATGGACACAGTGGAACGTGGACACCCACTCCTTTCCCCTTCTCCCCTTGTTGTTTTGTATTTTTGTTTGTAATTGTGTTGTAAACTTTTTACCATAACACAGTAGGTTAATGCTCGTGTTGTATTCTTGTCATCCCTTTTCTATAGAAGAGAAGCAAGTGGTGGTTGAATCTGGTGGGACTATATCACTAAACTTGGATCCTGGGTCAACAGCCAGAAAGTGAATGTCCTAACCATAGTCTGGATCTAGAAATACCTCAATGTTTACTGCTGCAATCATAGCTTCATAGCAAGCAACAGAGAAATTCGAAAACTGACTGGGTGAGTGATTAAGTCCTATTTCAGTAGGAACATCCAGGATGGACTTCAAGATAAACAGAGTAACTAACAACGTGTAGTGTCTGCTTTACTCCTGAGAAGTACCACCTGAAGCCTTATCACTCAGCAAAATCAGGAAAACTATGGGACAATCCTACTACAAGTTACTAAAACTAGCAACAGTGAAAGCCCTTCAACTGTTAGTTGGATTACCAAGTTAATATCCAACAATGGATAAGTCTTCGAAAGAATGTCTCACAGCTGCAACAGTAAAATATGGAATTCAGCCATTCAGCTATTCACCACCAAGTTCTAGCTATGAACACCAACTGAAACAAATGGGAAGAGACACTGAAACAACAATAAGCCAAAATAACCAATACAAGCAACTTCAGAACCTCTGAACCATAACTACACCAGTTCCAAAACCTGAACACATAAAAAAAGACCATATGAAAGCAGCTAGCGGAGTAAATGCCTTTACGCCTGCAACCACAGGAATCACCTGATGGCTTGCAACCCTGGATATGTGGTGGAATAATATTCTTCAGTCTCATGCCTGCAGCAGAATCCTGGAATTAATTCCAGATGAACCAAATGAATAACAAGCAGAATTGTATGTCTACACTGAAAGTAAATAATGAATCAGAACTCTGTGCTGGTCCCATGTCAGCCTAAATGGCATCAACTGTGGAATAGGTTATAGACTGATGACTAGGTGGGTGAAAAATCTGTGGGAACAAAATTGAGATTCGGATATTATAAGCCGAGAAGCTGGAAGGTCGGCATCCTTTTCATCGGATATGGTGATATAGGGAAGAACCTTAGTCCAAGACTCAAGATGCATCTCCTGAAGGTATGACCAACCCAGGCCTCAATTTCACACTGACACCGAGCCGTTCGCAACAGAAGATTCGTGAATTCAGCCCCAATGGAGGGGATATGTATATGTGGGGAATTTATTTCCTAATAGGGATTATAATTATTTCCGCAACAAACTTCAGTGGACATTAAAACATGACTGTGAGTATTTATTGCTGTCCCGGACAATTATGGAAATTAACAGCTTAGCACTGGAGAGGAATATCCACCCGCAATGCCTAAATGAACACTATAATTAATTAATTTAATTATTAGTATCAACTGTTTTCATGTGTGTGTTTTTTTCTTCTATGACATGTAAAAGGTAAAGAGTGTTTTAATTGGTCATGAAGTATAACTAAAGGGTTATGTTATGGTATATATGTATAGTATTTTGACACCAACTCATTATTTTTAAAAATGAGAAAATTGTAAAAGGTGTCAGAAACAAATGTTTATATGTTGTGGTTCTATGTTCTTTGATCATTATTTGCCTTAATTATGAGGGAAAATGAAAGTAGACATAAATTGGTGGTTGTTGTGTTGTTTGTAATAACCTTGTTTTTTTTTTTCTGGGGTCACTGGGTACTATATTGTAACAATGCAAATAATTCCCATGCCTGTCTGAAAATGCATAGTGTTTATTACACATATATATGTAACTGCAGATCTTGATTCATACTTGAACTGTTTGTCCAAAATGGTGGTGTACATCAAGTAAATGTGATGTCTGTTCACCAGTGGTTGTTTATATGTTGTGAACAATCAATGTCTTCTAGCACTAGATAAACTTGAGAGGGTGATAAGTGGGAATGGAGAAGTACTCATAAATACAGCTATGAACAGGAGTGAACTATTTTTTTCCTTGTGTTTAGGGTAAAATTCCATAATCACCCTGCATTCTAACAAGTGACCAGAGAATCAATAAAATCCCCTAGACAGCTTAACATAATATTCTCATACATTAAAATCCAAATCCCACATGTGGGGTCCCGCCCGGTAAGGACTTCACCTAGTAGTGGAGTAGTCCGTGAATTAAAACTCATGGTAGACATCACAATTGGTGTATTATTGTGGGTATATGAATTCAGGGTAAACCTCTCGCAGGTAAAACCAAGTCACTTTAGAATGTTATAGTGTTAGTAACAGACCTAATCACTCATAAGTATGAGCTGAGTCAAGTGTTATGTGAACCCATAATGGCTCAGATAAATATAGGTTTTTTTTTGGGTACAAAACTGTTCACAGGTAATATCTTGATTCTGGTAGATGTATCATGTAGTTGGTTGTTGGGTATGAGATTTTTTTTAAAAACTCATATTTTATATTTTATTGTTGGGAAACTAAGTCCAGTAATGAACCTCCAGTAGTAACGTCTCTGGGATGGTAAACTCACATAAGATAGGTAATTCGGTGAATGTTTAGAATTTATAGTCATTCCCATTTGATGGTTGTTGCATGGTTCTGCTACTCTGGTATTCTCTTTAAATGGTTTAAAATTGGTGTAGTCATGAACACACTTCTATATTATGTATCCATAAGGTTTATGTTCCTACATATGAATCATGTGTTAATTAACTATTTTGTCATTGATTATCATTGTATTTTCATGCATGATCTGCTTGTATAATTCATGTAATATTGAAAAATTACCAAGGCAGCAGAGAGTAATAGACAATTTTATTGATAATTAGGACAGATAAGTTAAAAATCCAATAAATTTTTTTTAAAGGGAAAAATTTAATCAACAAATGATGATTCATTGGGACAGTAAATAAAACCTGGGAGATGAATTTAAACCAGGGAAAAATAACAGTAACTAAATAAAATGGACTAATGGTAAGGCCAAAACCACCACTTGCAAAAATGTAGACATGGTTAATGGAAGGGAAGGAATATTGTAAGAATTGGCAGTATTTAGGGGCACCCTAATTTAATCCTTTTTTTCATATGACATAACATGTTCTACAACACCGGTAGTAAAGTAAAGTGAATAACTGATGGATACTTAGGAAGAAAAGCCATATTGACACTTATGCTACCCCACCGGTGATATGAGTAGTATTAAGAACTAATTCAGATGGCCTATATGTTAAGGAGGGTCAAAACCAAAATATTCACCTGGTGATGTAAGTGAAACTGATCAACTCACTTACTGACCCAAAAGAATATAAGGTGTTTCTTTAAATTATCCCCCCCCCCCGATTCCATTATTAATGGTAGCGGAAACAGACCGTATAGGTATGTAAAAGGTATAATTAAAGAATTAACTAATAAATTGGAATTTCAAATGAACTTCAGGAGATACCGGAAAAAATCTGTGCTAATCTCAAGTAAGAGACTAAACATTTCAGAAATTGGCTCCTTAGCTTTGAAATTTACAGTTTAATCTCACAAAGTGAAATTTTCACTATGAGAAGTCCTCATCAAAAAGAGGAGTGAAACAGCTTTCTAGTTAGCAATTAGCTTACGTAAAGTTTGTTCATAAATTGCCTAACTAAAATTAATCTTCTCATAAGGGAAGAATTAAATAGGGCAAAATAAGTAGTACAAAGGAGGCGCGCGACTCAATTGTATTTTATGTAAACTAACCGAGTAACTAAATTCTAGATAATGCTCGAAGCCTACTAATAGGTAGATGAATCAGAAATCAATCGCAAGACGAAACAGATTTCATCATCTCATTTCTTATTTGGATGATATGCCCGCATTAAATATGTGAAAGCAGATCCAGACTGACAGAGATGAGCTTCAATAACTGATACGTCTCAGAGAAGCAACAATTAAATAAACAACTCTTGAAATAGATGCTGTTTATAGATAGGACGAACCTCTTGACAGTGAACAGAGAGGAATCGCCTAAGACGTATACAGCGAACCCATGCTATAAGAATGGAATATAGCTGTGTAAAAACCAAGCAAATTGGAGCATATAGCTGAAGAATTGCTTGATGTTTACTAGATTAGGAATTTCAATCAGGAATCCAGCTAGTAAATTATATAACAGTTCAAAGAGAGACCTTCAGCAATCTCAACAAATCCAGAGTTTCCACGTATTAAGCGGATGAAAACAAAACTGGAGAGAAAATTTAAGAGTACCGTACCTGTTATCTTGAGGAACAACTCAGGAAACGCCAGTATGAGAGGCATCTACATATGTAACATTAATTTTTACAAAGACTAGTAATCCACATCCATAACTGGAAAGGAACCAACAACTTCATTGTCTGGAAGACTATAAAAAGGAACCATTAAAGCTGCTTTTAACTTCTCACTGAACTGATTATATCAAGTAGGAGACAGTAAGTCTGAACCTACATAACAATGTATGTTGCTAAGTTGAAAATAGTCTAAAACCTGCAGGGAGGCAGACAACGATCAATGTACGCCAAGCGACGCAAAATTGCTCGTAATTCAACACCAAAGCAACAAATACAGAGTGAAACTCAAACACATCAGCTTAGAATTACTAGTAAGGATTCTAGCGTAAAATAGATCTAGGTTAGAAGGAAAAGCAGAGAGAGTAAGCTAAGAATTACTTCATTTATGATAGATTCGTGTTCCCCGGAATATTCGGTTCAGAACGGAAATCTAGAAAAGTTGGACCGTTGTTTACATGTTAGACGAGATTCTCCAGGAAACCCGCAAGAGAAATGGGAACACCACTCTATTCGGTAGTTACTAAAACTGATCGGGGAAAATCCCATACCTCGATTAATAACCCAAACACATGATGTGTTGGATGAAAATGTATACAACAGGAACCATCTTTAGCTTCCTTTAAATATCAGATCTATAGTTAAAACAAACGTCTAACTTACAGGGATACTAGGTGAGTCAATGAAAAGACGGAAATTGTAGAGTACTACTTGACCATTTATTTTCTGAAGGAAATAAATGGCTTAAATGGGGGAGGCGTGTGATATAATAAAACGTCCTCACCCTTTCCTAGCATTGACTCCCTTAAAAATAAACAATCCCTAACCATTACTGTTTAAGTAACTTACTCAATGTAGGAGAGAATAAAACAGCGATAGACTGAACGTGGCACAGCTTAATTTAGTTGGCTTTAATTTGGCTCGCGCACCTGGCCAACAGTCGTCGACTGATTGAAAAACAAAGACTAAAGTAGCCATTTTAGTTCAGACAAACAAAGGGAGCAGACATGTAAAAGTTTCCCCGTGTGAGAAAAGGTATTTTTGCCCTTTCAAACCATCACACTCTGAAGCTATTGGTATGTTATATCTACATTATTAAGATGTATTTATGTATTACATAGACCAGTATGTTTAATTAAGAATTAGTTAGAATAATAAGTCAACAATTCTCTTAAAGCAGGCTGGATGATGTTTACCAATGAAACACATGTGGGCGCCATGCTGTAATTTTTCCTATGTCTTACAATTTCAAATCCCTATGTTAAAACCTTTTATAGGCATTATGAACTTATATCTAACTAGTAGTGCTTATAACCTAGAAATATTATGTGTACCGTAGAGTATCAAACTCAGGTCAAAAACACTTTCTAGGCATTTTCTCAATGTGGGACTCTTGATTACATACTTCAGTAGAGAACTTGTGTCTGTCAATTTCATATTCCTATGTTAAAACTTCTATGCACTGTGAACAATATCTCACTATTTATGCTTAGAAATCTGCAAATAATCTATGTACTGTAGAGATTGAACTCTAAAGAACAGTTTCAAAGGAGTTTTATCCATGCGGGGACATACAAATGATTACGCATATTCCTGACTCTTAGTCAGGGGATAAAATACTTCGCCACATCATAATCTGTAACTTGGAACTATAGTGCTAAATTTTAGTACCATCCGTTTGTTAACAGATTAGTAACCACTCCATATGAGGAGGGACATGTAATCATTTCATAAAATATTGCTAGGGACATGCCATGTTGAGAATATAAATTCTAGAACAAAGGAAGTAAACGCTTGACAAAAATGAATGTTCTGGTAGGAAGTGCCTTCAATCCGTATCACCTCACGGTAGTAGGAACAGAAGCGAGGATTGATGTGAATAAATTGCTTGCAATATTCATAAGTCTGGACCATGTGGCATAAGTTATTCCAATAAATACACTCCGAATAATAGCAGTCATTGGCAAAATATATCAACAGCGGTTACTATCCCCATGGGCTGTACGCAGTGGGGGAAAACAATATATGTTTTAGTTTATGGATTAACTCCTGAAGAAAATCCAAAAACCTAGGTTCCCTGCATCATCAATATGATTAATTATTATGTATGATTATCATGTACTTAATATCAGAGAAATGTACATGTATGTTTTTTTCTGGTATGAGAATTTTCTCTGTTCTGATTGTTACTTTTTCCTGTGGGAATATACATTTTAATGTTACCCTTGGGGACATGAGGATAATGATAGAAGAATCCATGTGTATGTCAGTACTTAAGAAGCCAAAGTTGAATAGTCTTCACCTAAGAATGATTACAGTGCCGAAAGGAAGACGCGGCATTAGAAACCACAGAGATTCTGTATAGGCTAATCTCTTCAAGTAATGAGAGAGACAATATCAACATGTTGGATGGACAGAATGACTTCACTCATCTAATAGTCCCAGTAACAACAGAACAAAATATAAGTGAGAAAATACCCTACTCACTATTAAGAGTCAGAATGGCTCTACTCAGCAATGATGGACACAGTGGAACGTGGACACCCACTCCTTTCCCCTTCTCCCCTTGTTGTTTTGTATTTTTGTTTGTAATTGTGTTGTAAACTTTTTACCATAACACAGTAGGTTAATGCTCGTGTTGTATTCTTGTCATCCCTTTTCTATAGAAGAGAAGCAAGTGGTGGTTGAATCTGGTGGGACTATATCACTAAACTTGGATCCTGGGTCAACAGCCAGAAAGTGAATGTCCTAACCATAGTCTGGATCTAGAAATACCTCAATGTTTACTGCTGCAATCATATCTTCATAGCAAGCAACAGAGAAATTCGAAAACTGACTGGGTGAGTGATTAAGTCCTATTTCAGTAGGAACATCCAGGATGGACTTCAAGATAAACAGAGTAACTAACAACGTGTAGTGTCTGCTTTACTCCTGAGAAGTACCACCTGAAGCCTTATCACTCAGCAAAATCAGGAAAACTATGGGACAATCCTACTACAAGTTACTAAAACTAGCAACAGTGAAAGCCCTTCAACTGTTAGTTGGATTACCAAGTTAATATCCAACAATGGATAAGTCTTCGAAAGAATGTCTCACAGCTGCAACAGTAAAATATGGAATTCAGCCATTCAGCTATTCACCACCAAGTTCTAGCTATGAACACCAACTGAAACAAATGGGAAGAGACACTGAAACAACAATAAGCCAAAATAACCAATACAAGCAACTTCAGAACCTCTGAACCATAACTACACCAGTTCCAAAACCTGAACACATAAAAAAGACCATATGAAAGCAGCTAGCGGAGTAAATGCCTTTACGCCTGCAACCACAGGAATCACCTGATGGCTTGCAACCCTGGATATGTGGTGGAATAATATTCTTCAGTCTCATGCCTGCAGCAGAATCCTGGAATTAATTCCAGATGAACCAAATGAATAACAAGCAGAATTGTATGTCTACACTGAAAGTAAATAATGAATCAGAACTCTGTGCTGGTCCCATGTCAGCCTAAATGGCATCAACTGTGGAATAGGTTATAGACTGATGACTAGGTGGGTGAAAAATCTGTGGGAACAAAATTGAGATTCGGATATTATAAGCCGAGAAGCTGGAAGGTCGGCATCCTTTTCATCGGATATGGTGATATAGGGAAGAACCTTAGTCCAAGACTCAAGATGCATCTCCTGAAGGTATGACCAACCCAGGCCTCAATTTCACACTGACACCGAGCCGTTCGCAACAGAAGATTCGTGAATTCAGCCCCAATGGAGGGGATATGTATATGTGGGGAATTTATTTCCTAATAGGGATTATAATTATTTCCGCAACAAACTTCAGTGGACATTAAAACATGACTGTGAGTATTTATTGCTGTCCCGGACAATTATGGAAATTAACAGCTTAGCACTGGAGAGGAATATCCACCCGCAATGCCTAAATGAACACTATAATTAATTAATTTAATTATTAGTATCAACTGTTTTCATGTGTGTGTTTTTTTCTTCTATGACATGTAAAAGGTAAAGAGTGTTTTAATTGGTCATGAAGTATAACTAAAGGGTTATGTTATGGTATATATGTATAGTATTTTGACACCAACTCATTATTTTTAAAAATGAGAAAATTGTAAAAGGTGTCAGAAACAAATGTTTATATGTTGTGGTTCTATGTTCTTTGATCATTATTTGCCTTAATTATGAGGGAAAATGAAAGTAGACCCAAATTGGTGGTTGTTGTGTTGTTTGTAATAACCTTGTTTTTTTTTCTGGGGTCACTGGGTACTATATTGTAACAATGCAAATAATTCCCATGCCTGTCTGAAAATGCATAGTGTTTATTACACATATATATGTAACTGCAGATCTTGATTCATACTTGAACTGTTTGTCCAAAATGGTGGTGTACATCAAGTAAATGTGATGTCTGTTCACCAGTGGTTGTTTATATGTTGTGAACAATCAATGTCTTCTAGCACTAGATAAACTTGAGAGGGTGATAAGTGGGAATGGAGAAGTACTCATAAATACAGCTATGAACAGGAGTGAACTATTTTTTTCCTTGTGTTTAGGGTAAAATTCCATAATCACCCTGCATTCTAACAAGTGACCAGAGAATCAATAAAATCCCCTAGACAGCTTAACATAATATTCTCATACATTAAAATCCACATCCCACAGTAAGGCACACCGTTGAACCCCGGTGCAGACTTTCCACGTACTTTTTTATCACCGCAACCACCTCGCTCCACATCGGAGGATTGGCATTGAAATCCACAGATGGTTTCTCCGGTAACTTGAGCCCCTCAATTTCTCCGAGTGGGACGTCCCGTTGGGCATCGGAGTACGTCTTCACGAGGTGATTTTCCAGCTCGTCTTTTCTGACATTGAGGCTGCCGGATAGCGGCTGCTCGAACAAGTCTCGTGCAAACTTGTATGGTTCACGGAAGAATTTATCACGTTCCTTCTGGATTTTGCGCCTGTTCCTGCAGAACCTTTCCGCTCGATAGAGGGCATTGTGCCTGGCTTTCAGATGTTGCCACACCTGGCGCAAGCCCTCTTTCTCATGCTCGACTTCTGCTTTATACCGTTTCCGAGCGGCTTTCATTTGTACCCTTACCTCCTCTAGCAGCTTCTGCAGCCTGGTCTTCTGCGGACTAGTTGCTTCCTTCCTCTCGCTGCTACCAAATTGACGCAGCGAGTGGAGATATACAATATCTCCCAATTATTGCACTTTCTCATCTAGTGACGTATGTTTTAGCTCATCCTCTAAAACACGGGACAATATCTCATCTAAATCGCGCCCATTCTGCCTTCTCGGTGATAAGGGGAACTTGATCTTCGCACTGAGACTCTCGGAAGCTTGCTCAGGTGCGTCACCGATTCTCGCTCAGGTTACCATGAAAATTAGCATCAGTAAAACAGAGTTAACGACTATAACGAAAAAAGAAAATAAAAATAAAGATTCATCTAAAAGAACACCCCCTGAAACAAGTTAAGGAGCTTCAAGTATTTAGGAAGTACGATATCATCAAATGGCAAATCATAAGACGAGATCAGAGATAGATACAATTAGGGAAACCAACTCAGTGGACAAATTGCGCTACATAGACACTAAAACAGTGTCTATAACACAATCTTCCTACCACTTCAATGCTACCAACGCTAAACTTGGTCAATGACAGAAATAGATAAAAGAAATATTACAACAACGGAACTGAGATTCCTGAGAAGTATACTCAATGTATCAAGATGAGAGTAAATCATACAAGAAGAAACAGGACTAAAGTGGAGGTTATAGCAGCGCTAGATTTCATCAGAAAACAGTAAGTTAAATGGTTTGGCCATATAAAACAAGGCTACCAACTAACAGTATACAACAACAAACATTGATATACAGTCAAAACAGAACCAACCAGAAGAAGAGGGCAATCATGTAAACGATGGACAGAGGGAATAACAAAACCAATGGGAATCATTATATATGAAGGCCATACATGGGCACTGTCCCGCTGTTTATGCTTCACTTCGACACAACAAAGCATAAGAGGAACCAGATGAGATGAGATAAGGAGATGATGAGATGAGATGAGATGGGATGAGATGGGATGCGACGAAATTAGACGAGACGATACTAAATTAGACAACATGAGACGATACGAGACAGGGTGAGATGAGACGAGATGAGATGAGATGAGATGAGATGATTGTTACACAACTTTAATGCTCAAAGGGGATTGTAAGGCAAGAGGATCGACTTCATTGCACCGGGTTGTATCCCACATCACTCCGTCTCTTTCGGTGGTTTGCTACAAGTGTCGCACAGATCACGAACTCGGTGGTTCCAGCCTCCACCTGCACGGGTCTCCAACAGATTTACACTCAACCAAATCACACAGTCCAAAACAGTGTACTGTCGTAGTGAGATTATACACAGAAACCACCAACAATATCGCAGCATCTCATCAGGTGCATACAGCAGAGTTATATAACATCTGAAGTACATACATGAATAATAATTAAGCTGAAACAATTAAGACACATAGTCACAAGTATTGCTCAAATGTGGAACATCTGTTATCCCCATGGTAATTTCAAACTTACAATGAACTCTTTCTGTTTGCACAAAACCTGATAGAACCACCTGATTGCTAAAGATTCACAATATTTAAGCAATAGTTTATTGTTTGTCGAATACAGTATATGAAATCACAAAATCCGAAAACGAACCCACGACCTTCGAAGCGCGCGGCAGGGATCTTGAGCACTTGACCACGACTGATAGAATAAGACCCTGTTGCTGGAATTGAGTTTGAGGTAAACTAGAAAGTTTGTAGAAGAGGTCGTAACAAAGCAAAGACACTTACTTGCCCAGAGAACTGTTGTTGCATACTGTCATGCCGCGCTGTCCAAGCTGGGTAATATAATATAATAAATTATAAACATTACAAACTTTGGCACGCTACCAACAGTCACCATTATAGCGACAAGTAGCACACATTTGAGAAGTCGCTTCTCGCGGTTGGAGAGTGTTGACATCATCTTGGCAGACAAAGAACGATACATGTTTGGATTGACCGCTGACGTAGGATAATCATGTTTAATATGACGAATTCTAGAAGAAACATGCAACGAGTAACCCATCCATAAGGCACATATAATTACTATTACTTGTATCATTATTGTCAATGTCACACTGACTGAAGACGAAGATGTTTTCTAAAAAGATGGTTTTATCATTGGCTATTACAGTGAGCTAAAAGTCAGGCTTATTGTCGCCTGTGTTTGCTGATGCTGAAGTCGATTCTTTCTCTAGCCACTGTACTTTGAATATGACATAAGCAGGCGAGGTTACTAAAATAAAAACGGCGTATGTCATCAATATAAGTTTAATGCAGCGAGATCGCGTAAAGATTAGTTTCATCTTAAAAGGATGTATCACACACAGACATCTTTCTATTGAGATCAGTGTGGTGATCCAACATGCTATGAAGTAAACACAACTCATAGAATACCCACAGACTAACGTAGTCAGTGACAAAATGTCAACAGAACTATGCGAGTAAAAGATACCCACAATGTAGCAAACACAGCTAACTAACTGGATGAAGGCGACCAGAAAGTCTGTAAATGACAGAGCGAAGAGTTCAACAGACATGCTGTCCTTGAGGCCAAGTTTGTAGAAGATGATCATGCTGAGGATGTTGCTCCAAATGACCAGAAATGAAACAATGATGCCCACAGCACAGATGACAACTATGCCAACAAACACCAGGACATCGTCTTCTCTCTCCACTGATATATAATCATTGTCTTCTGTGGAAGTAGCTGCAGTCTGTGGCATTATCTGGTCTCCTCGTGCCATAATGCTGTCCTTCAAAGGGTGTGTTGTATTGCTTCAAATCGGCTGACACTTGTAGAAAGAAAATGGCATAGTAGATGCGAAACCTCTTGTTTTCCTTCTCCATTCCTTTTTCGAGGGGAGTGTGTCACACCCAGTTATGCACCTTACAGGTCAGTGTTAGTTAGTTAGTTAGTTAGTCGAGGTTCCAACTTTACGGCAACGGGTCGTCCCCATTATTCCCCGTTCCTGTGCCAGTGAATATCACACAAAATGCCCCCACTGTCCAATGTGAAAAGTGGAATATGCAGGAGTCTCGGCAATTCAACAGCCCGCACAGGTACACTGTGCATAATGCTGCTGCCAGAATGCCAACACAAAATGAATCCACGAAAACTACAGTTCATCGTCGATGGACTTGGCAGTCACCAGAAAGATCTCATTGACCCGGGTTTTCTCCCATGGCTCGGTCTTTTACCGCAGGGCGACCGGCCGAAACTGTCGCATAAATCACGAACTCCGCAGCTTCAGCGCCGGCTCCCAGGAGTCTCCTGAAAAATTCACTCGCGAACCGAAAAGGCAAATCAGTCTATTCAGCAACAGCCGGTAGCCATTGTTCCGAACATGCAGGTCAATAAACAGGACAGGTGTAAAAGCATTCCCCGCGAATTTCACAGCTCAGTGTGTTGACTTCGACATGCATGTGTATAAGGTATACTTCTCTAAGCAAATTCCACCCAAGGTTAGTTAGTTAGTTAGTCGACAGATCATCCTCGTTGCACATCGAACCATTCAGTCCATAAGTGCTCGGATCCCCTCCTCAGCAAATCCCGCAGCGTGTAGCGGCTAACGACGCCAGTTCTGTGTTGGTTTATCAATCTTCTTTGGCTTCCTACGTAGTGTTCTTGTTTGGCCACCCCTCTTTTAATTTGCTGCTCTCGCAGTCTGGCCATTGTTGTAGATTCACAGTCATCACTTGGTTCTCGCAAAAGTCTCACTTCTTGTAGAGCATTCAGAATGTCAGCCTGGTACATGGCGCGTCCGCCATCCACAGTAGCCTCAGCTGCGAGCTTGTCAGCCCGCTCATTTCCTTGTACTCCCGCATGCCCTGACACGAAGATGAAACTAATCTTTGCCAGCCGAGACCGCTTCAGAGGCAGCAACCATTCTCTTCGGATCGACCCCTCCTCTATCCTCTTGATCATGTTCATTGAGTCGCTAAGGAAACAAGCCCTAGTGAATGTCTGTGTCTCGAGCCATGTTATTGCTTTACTTACTGCCATGACTTCCATGGTCAGGCTACTTGTGGTTTCAGTGAAAGCACCAGAGTCCTCCTTCACAATTCTCCCTCCGGCCCGAGCTGTAAAGGCCCATGAGCATCTCACATGTCGGACGACCGACCCATCTGTGTAGATGACCGCGTCACCGTCTAGCGAATTCTCGAAAATCAACGCTTGTACTTCAGCCTCAACAGCAGCCGGATTTTCTTGTCTGCATTTTCTATCTAGTTGGATGCAAACTGAAAAGGATGTGCAAAAGTCTGTTGGCACTTGCACCCACTCCTCGCCAGGTTCTAAGTCCTCAAGTGAACACACCTGTTGAAGAATGTCTTCGGCTTGACCCATCCACGACCGTCCTCTTTTTAACCTGCTGCCCTTCACCTTCCTAATTTCGCTATGCAGTGGATGTTGTGTGTTTGCGTTAATTCTGAGGTAGGCGCGTGCCCTGCAAACTTGTATTCTCTCTTCAATGGTTGGAAAATCAAGAAGATAGCGCATCGCCCTGCATGCTGTATCTCTTGTACATCCAAGAATAATGCGCATAGCTTCATTCTGTATCCTTTCCATCCTTTCTATCTGCTTATGGCTGATAGTCAAGATTGCCATTGCATACTCCAAAACAGACATGACCAGCCCCTCGTACAGAAGACATAGATGGCGCTGCTCACAGTTTGCTGCCGCCATCACCCGCATCGTTGCCAAACCCCGCTTGGCCTTTGTTATCACCTGGTCTATGTGCACATTATAAGCAAGGCTTCGATCAAACCGTATCCCCAGGTAATTCATTGCCTGCGTTCTTTCCACCGTCTCTGAACATAGCATTACAGTTGGTGTTGGATTGTTGACAATATGATTATTCAACGAGAACCAAGTCACTGTTGCCTTTGTTGGGTTGACCATTGCCCCAGCTTCATCACACCAAGTACTTATGCGATTGAGTTCGGTTTGTAGTTCCACAGCAACCTCCTCTCTATCCTTACCCTGACGATACACTAAAACATCATCGGCATATGACAATGTCCTGCCAGGTCCAGTGATCTGCTCACTGGTGATTTTCACTGTGTAGGCGTTGAACAGTACCGGAGATAATGGTGATCCCTGTGGTAGGCCAGGATATATTGTTGTTAGTTCCGAAGTCCAACTGCCACATCTAAAAACTACTTTCCGTTGGAAGAGGGCTGCAGCGATCCAACTAAGGAGGAATGGACTTACGTTTAGTCCAAGAAGCTGAAACATTAAAAAATCCAGTGGTACTCTGTTGTATGCGTCCTCAAGATCAATCGCTGCAGCAACGGTTTCAGTGCCTGAGTGGAAACCTTCATAGACATCATGGGCAAAGACTGCTGCATTGGTCCAGGTTTCTCTTTTTGGACGGTACCCACCCAGGGTAGGTGGGAAAACACCTTGCCTCTCTAGTTGGCTTGATATTTTCCTGGCAATTACCTTCTCCAGCAGCTTGCCTATTGTATTCTGCATGGTTATAATTCGATATCCCTGAATTTTTTTGTGGTCTTTGTCAGGCTTCGGCAAGGGAATCAGATAGCTGTGTAACCATTCCTCCTTGATGCTAGCACTTCCTATACTGTTGTTGTACATGTCTGCTAGTTTCTCTAGCTCATTGTCGGTACACCTATTTATGTCGTCGTATCTTATGCCACCAGGACCTGGAGCACTGTTTTTTGATCGTCGAAGCACAGCCTTGATTTCTTTCACTGTCACTGTGTCTTCATCCGAAGTGTTCTGGGCCTTGCATCTGTCTGAGGTGACCTCCTTGGCCAGATTTCGGCCTCCCATGTCTGTCTGGTTGCTCTGCTCAAGGTAGCGTTCAAAGAGGGCTTTGTCCTTGTCCTCGTCAGTCCTCTGCCAGATGATGTCAGCACCTTGGAAGTCAGAAATGCTCTTATTCTTGACTACACCACTCATGCTTATATGTAGTCTCCAGAACAATTTCAGTGACTTGTCTGTGCTTACTCTTTGACACACCTCTGCCCATTTTTCGCTTTTAACCACCGTGACCAGTTTTTTGAAATAGCTTACTTTTGTGTGCATCTCTCTTTCTAAGTGCAAGCAGGGACTAGGATGACCAGCTCTGTTCTTCTTGGCATTTTGCCATCTCCTTACAGCACTACGCTTATCCACCCAAGCCTTCTCCACCTCGAAACTCCACCACGGTGGCTGCTCCCAGCTTTTTTTCCTGCCCTGAAACGTTCTGCGCTTGTCACGTCTTATTTTTACCCAAGGTAATCGGCTCTATCTAACCGTAGGTGGGTTTCCTTGCCTAACAACTCTGTCAGGACTGCGGCTTTATGGCCTACTCTATGATATTTACAAATGCCGTTGAATGTTTAACGTGCATAACCTTCCCACGAGACCTCCTGGTTTCAGCCATTAACCAAGAAGACTAACTATCAGATATCACTACCGAGAAATCAGGGCGAAGTGATATCATTAGATACCATTAGTTCTTGGAAACATTACCAGCCTTCTGAGACAGAGGCGGATATAGTACCTCTCAGCCACGACTGCCCAGATAGGAAACTTTAACATATCCAAAAATAAAATTAGTTTAAATAAATTAGTGAGTGAGTATCCTTTTTATACTGATATTTGTTTATGATATTTGTTTATGATATTTGTTTATATTTGTTTTTCGCCGGTGATGTGGCGAAGTGTTACAAAAGCAAATCGCAATCCCGCATACCGCTTTCGAATCATAGCTGCGAACGATTTGGAAGCAGACCCGCCATGCGCTGGTTTTAAACAATGGTCTGAGTGCCTGTTGTTCAGAAAGCAATGGCAAACTACTTAAGATAAACTTGCCTAGAAATCACAAACAGATAAAAAATGCTGGGATTGACTATTACGTCATGTAAATGATATGCAACTAATTCTTTTATTACCTAAGATTGAACCTAGATGTATAAATGCTTTGACAAAACTCTTTTGATCTACAATGCTTAAATAATAGCACTTTGAACTCTAATATTCGCTTTATTGATTACATTCTACCAGCATACATCTTTCTTTTACCGTGCTGTTTTGTCTTATTTTGACTTCCAGTCACGAACATGGAGGTTAGGCAGTGAAACGGTTAAGGCCTCTGGGTGTTTATGCTCCTGGCCACCGTTACAATCGCATTTTTCTCATGTTGGATTGGTAGTTTGTGGTTCCGTCGCCCTGCTACTGAGCTGAGTGCGTGGCGTGACGCTGTGAGCTGTGAATTTAGTGTGAAATGCTTTTAATCTGCCTGAGGTTGTGGAGCGTGGCCTGCATGTTCAGAGCAATGGCGGCTGGCTATGTCCCAGAATTGACAGGTTTTTGTGCCTTATGCAGAAAAGTGTGGCTGCTGGTCTTCTGGTTGACTGTCGCTTCCTTTGACGATGAACTGTCCTTTCGTTGAGGACTGTTGTTTTGGCATTCTGGAGACGGCATTATGTACAGTGAAGTGATTTTACATCTGTCCGAGATGTGGTAGTGTGAACTGCATAATCGAAAATGGCGTAGTTGACTAGATAGCATCTAAAAACGGAATGACAACATCTAGAAATATCTGCATGTATTGCGGCTGGTGTGTCGCAGAAGCGACCGGTTTGTCTTGCCTTATGCTAGCCACTTTAGTAACTTTTTCTTAATTACGTTTTAATTATATAACTGCATAGTTGAATAGCACTTGAAAAAACAAATCCAACGGTACCTTATTCAAGTCTGTAGGTCAATTTTAAGCCGAGATATTAATGTTTGCATGTAAGTTTATCAGTTAAAAGGGACATATACAATAAAAACGATTTTGACCTTTCACTTTTTGTGACCCTACCTACACACTCACACAACTATCGGTTTACACTGTCGCCAAGGGAGATTAACACCCGGCCTGTCTAACTCAAGGAAAAATAACTCTGCCGGTTTATATATACACTCACACACACAGATATATGCATCTTCACGTCATCTGTGTGACGTCAGATCGCGCAGGCACTGCATGCGGCGAGTCTTATCAGCCAGTGTAGATAGATGCATTTTGACGAAAGATGTTCTGTTGGAAAGATGAAAAATTATCAATGACCCGGCCCATGCAGAGTGATGAAAATGTATACATAAATACTAAATTTGACGGTGAATGCAATCATGCATTTATTGGCATGCAAATCGCTGTGAATATTCCATAATAATATTAAATAGGCATTGCTGACAAGGAAACGGCTATTTCCGGTCATTGAAATGTCACATCAGAGCATGCAATTTTCATCATTTTAGTTTGGGATGACCCTCCCGACCTTAATAGTCGAGAATGACAAGAATTACATAAAAATGGATGATACATCTAATAACACATACTAGAACAAACAAATACATCTACATAAAACGTGATTTGCGAGTCTACTTACGTCTGAAAAAAGTCACTCTGTATCTCTGTGTAGGAACCGAATTTCAGAAACACGAGATGTACACACGTAAACCGAGGAGGGAGAAACTATGTAAAGTAATCGGTCCCTTTTTTAACGCGAACTTGAAATATTCGGGAAATTTAACATCAAGAGTACTCTAAACTTACTTAAATCGGAGACACAAAAAATAGTTGTCGAGCAAAACCGCAAATATATTTTCGTTAAAATGCGGCAATCTGTACCGTAGTGGCTATCTTATGCAGAAATGTGTGGCTGCTGGTTTTCTAGTGACTGCCGTTTCTTTCGATGATGAACTGTGTTTTCGAGGAGGACTTTTGCTTTGGCATTCTGGCGACGACATTATGTACAGTGAAATGTTTCTCTACATCTGTTCGAGGTTGTTTTGTTGCGTGAATTCGGAGACAAAATGGCGTGGCTGGCTAGAAAACATATAGCAACGGAACAAAAACATTTAGGAATATCGAGACTTTGTAGGGGGAACATCTAGTTGGGAAAGTGACTGCCGTTTCCATCATAGATGAACAGTATGTTTCGTAGAGGACTTTTGTGGTGACATTCTGTCGGCGGCATTATACACAGTGTGCCTGAGAAGACCGTTGTTTATCGAGACTCCTGTCTTTTCCACTTTTCACATGGGGCAGTGGGAAACATTTTATGTGATATTCACTGGCACGGGAACGGAGCATAATGGGGACGGCTCTTTGCTGTGATGTTGGAACCGCGACTAATAACTAATGACTAATTTTGTATTATGTCTGGAATGATGATTATTCAACTGGTTATATGGCTCATGTCTTTTCCTGACTTCAAATGCAACTGAGAAAAGGAATCTACTTTCCAAAATTGATTTATCCACAGATAAAAGGGAAACTTTACTTCCCTTGCTAAATACATAATTATGTTTTATTTAGTAGAACAATTCTAAAACAGGGGACAATATTGTTTACCGTTTTCTAGGAACATGCTCTTAAAAGGAAATGTCGATTTTGTGTAGTTAAAAATGAAGTTGGGATAGCCACAGAAGAAAAATAATGGTATTATTTTTAACACGATCTGCACAATAATTATGTATTTAAGTATTTTATCACATCGCCACTACGGTTAATACTACTATAAGTGTCGATACTACTAACAGTAGCGTTACTATTACTGTTGCTGCTGCTGCTGCTGATGATGATGATGATGATGCTGTTGCTGCTGCTGCTACTGTTATACTACTACTACTACTACTACTACTACTACTACTACTACTACTACTACTACTACTACTACTACTACTACTACTACTACTACTACTACTACTACTACTACTACTACTACTACTACTACTACTAAGTTAGTTCAATATCCTTTATAGGACGTAGTAGTCAGCACCAGTATTTTTGGATGTTGGTGATTCCTTGTCAAGTTTACGTTCAGTGGTTTGCCATTGCGTTCTGAACGAACAGCACCCTTACCATTTCATTAAAAAACCAGCGGAAGGTGATCTGCTGCAAAATCGCAAGCAGCTGTGTTTCGAACGTGGTATGCGCGATTACGAACTGCGTTCGAAACGCCTTCACCACGGAGCCGGCACTATTACTATCACTAATTCTGCAGCTGCTATTATTATTATTATTATTATTATTATTATTATTATTATTATTATTATTATTATTATTATTATTATTATTATTATTATTATTCATCTTCCACGTTTGCCATCAAGCGTCATGGAGAGGAATAATAAACAGCCCAGCACCGTATGGGTGACACTGGACAGAGTCAGAACGTAAATAAATTCCCTACCTGCTTGCAGGACCTGTCGTTATTATTATTGTTATACTCTATTACTACCACTATTGATTACTACCACAATTATATCTAATACCAAAACCACTAAAACTACTTCTACAACAGCTACTACTATTACTACTAGTATTATTACCACTACTAGCATTATTATAACATCCCCATCACAACTACCACTACTACAATGACTGCGATCAATTATCAAGACAGCCACAGTTATTGCTGCCTAAACTATTATAACCATCGCTACTACATCAACCATTACAACAACTATAGCTACACTGCTACTACTGCTGCTACTACTACTACTACTACTACTACTACTACTACTACTACTACTACTACTACTACTACTACTACTACTACTACTACTACTACTACTACTACTACTACTACTACTACTATTAACGCATTCAAGCATCGTGGGGAGGAATAGTTGACGTTCAAGCGCCCGACGTTATTGTACAATATCTTTGATGTCGTGAACGCATTTTTCTTTCTCGGGCATCCCCTTGCTCTGGTAACAGATCTTTTATTCATGTAGGACCAGTGCAGATAGTTGATGGTGTTGCATTCTAACGAGATGACCGAACCATTTGATATTTTGCCTTTCAATGTATGTGGCTATCCAAATGTATGTCTAGTAACATCATTGCTTACTCGGTCTCGGATAGTTAAGTTGGCAGTTCTTCTCAAGCATCTCATCTCACAGGTGTTGATTTTGCATAAGTGTGATTTCGATACTGTCGATGCTTGACATTGGTAAAATAGGGTTTATATGATTGTGTTATTTGTTAATTAACAATGTGCTCATTCTTTAACTGGACATCTCAACTAAAGAAAGCGCGCACTCTCAAATGGAAATTTACTACAAGGTTTAGACTGGATGTTCTAACTAAACATGTATTTATTCATCCTCTGTTTCTCATCTGTATCTATGACGACCTTTTCCAGCACGGGGACACTAATTACATTGTTAAAAAAAAAACACCTTTCAAGCAGGCAAGTTATATTATGCTGGATAGCAAACCGTCGATGCGGAGGCGACTTCAGAGGATGGGGAAGAAGCTGACTTCTCACAGTAGTAAGTTCTAGGTTATCAGAAACTCCTATGACCTCTACTAATTTTACAAGATGAGCACGAGCACAGAAGAGGCAACAGAGAGAAAGATCAACATGACAATCACGTCTGTCGAACGTAACGGTGTACTGTAAGAAAGCAAAGATCGCCTTCCTGTTCAATCCGTCATAGAGGAGTATACACTTTGAATCACCAGACATGTATGTGGAACGACACCAACAGATGAAATTAACACAACGACAGATAACCAGGCAGACTCCTGGAAGCGAAAATATTCAAATATATCTACTCAAGAGAAACAGACATACCATAAGGGCCCCAACTATAACCAATCGAGAATTCGGCGGTTGAACGGGGCCAGAACATCTTTTTATTTTTCTTCAAGAAAGTTCAGGCAAGCTCTCTATGATGCTGCGCGAGTCCCCAGATGAAACAACCAGCAGCTCATAACCCGCACTCACAACAGAAAGAAAGTGGAAGGTCTGCAGCGCGTCGGGTCTGTCCAAGCATCACTTAAACTGAAGGAAGTCATGGGACATTGGGACATACCATGTCTGGTGGACAGAGTTCCTGTCACCATCACAGAGCTAAGTCGCGGTCAAAGGTGACGACCAGGGAACGCAAAGACGTGGTGGATCGGATGATCAGTGAATGAGAGGACGAAATGAGGGTACAAAATGCTGCCCCACAGTTGCAGTAGGGCCAGTTTTGGGAAAGGGCCATGCAAAGGTCCCTAACAGGAACGATAAATGGTACAAGGCACCGCTACGCCTAAGCTTGGTCGTCAGATCATTGTACGATGTGCTACCATCAGCTGCCAACCTGGTCAAGTGGAGTAAATCCACGGATCAGGAATGTCCCCTCTGTTAAGGGAAAAGTCAGACAGTACAGCACGTGCTTTCTTCGTCCAAGATAGCCCTGTACCAAGGTGATTTCCCATATCGCCACAATAAAGTGCCCATTGTGTTGGCAGCCATAGTGGGTGAGCTAAAGAGACGGGCGAACATTGGGGCCACAGCAAAACAAAAGCATATTTACTTCGTCAAAAATAGGGCAGAAACGTGGAGGCAAGAAAGACTACTGCAAACTTACTGTCTTTCCTCCATGTCGTGGATGACTGAGACCATGGTCATTACCCCGAAGTAATCCGACAGTTTCAGTTGCGACTTGGCATTGTACAGTACTCATTGTCAGCTTGGCAGTTAGTGCTGATCGAGTTGACCGTTCCGTATGAATCAAGAATCGCAGAGCACTACAATTTAAAAAAAAAATTAAGTTGCATGTCCTTCACAGGACGTAGCAGTCAACCCCAGCAATTTCGCTGTTCGTGATTCCTGGGCAAATTTTACGTTCAGCAGTTTGCCATTGCTTTCTGAACGACCGGCTCCTATACCTTTTTTCGAAAAAACCAGCACCGCCGTGTTTCCAACCCGGGTATACGGGCTCACAAACCGCGTTCGCAAGCCTTTAGCCACAGAGACCGCACTACAATTACAAGATGGAAAAACACGAAGATATGGTCGAAGTCTGAAACAGTAAGGATATACTATCAAGCTATTCACCGTAGAGACAGGCACAAGAGATCTAATTTCTCACACCCGTGTTCGACTCGCTTGAGCAGCTGGAACATAAAGGGCCAAGCGAGGACTTTGGCCCCAAAACAAAATAAAATAAAATAAAATAAATAAATAAATAAATAAATAAATAAATAAATAATAAAAAAGGCCTCGTGCTGGCTCTAGAATAATTGGAACGTTGAGAGGGATAAATCACTGCAGTGATATGGTTCATGTTCATATCTGCATGTTGGAGTATATCATGTCCTAAGTCTATCATCGAAGCTAGTGAACATCTTCTCATCTAAGATCTGGAACTGTTACTGTCTCGTGTCGACTCCGTATCCATCTCTCCAAATGAGTGCAGTGCAATTGAGAACGGGACTCAATCGAAACACCACGCTGTAGCAGTCACGGAGATCACGGAATGTCGGCCGAAATTGTTTATAGTGGTGTAAGTCGTCTTAGAGATTAGAACAAGAATCGCCATGGCGAAAGTAGCCTTTAGCAAGATGAAAAACATTCTGAGCAATACGAAGATGTCAACTGAAACGAGAAAAAGAGTGTTGAGGGGATACATAGAGCCTGTTCTTTTGTATGGATGTGAAACTTTGACAATGAGCAGTCAACTGAAAAACATCTGATGGCTGCAGAAATATGGTTTCTGAGGGAAATTCAAAGAATACCATGGACAGACAGAAAAACCAATGACCAAGTATTACAGGAGACAAATGAAAATCGTACATTGATCAGAGAAATTAGACGTAGACCGTCAAAATGTTTTGGACATGTTATGAGAAGAAATGGATTGGAGAACTTAGTGACAACTGGCGAGATCGAAGGGAACAGACCAATGGAAGACCGAGAGGAAAATACCTGGATGGCTTGGCCACATGGCATGGACGAGACAGGAAAACTGAGCTGATCCACGACTCTGGTGATCGAGTGAAATGGCGAGTCATGACCGCCCACGCTTTCCGGCATGGCACATGATTGATTGAAGTCGTCTTGCAAGGACGGGGCTCCGCATCATAGGCGATCCTAAGGATTAGGGTGCCCAAACTCACAAACAAGTAGATCAGAGAATGAGATGGCTTTCTAGTCGTGCTTGCTCCGCGTTGGAGTTTTTATCACTGCTGTGAGATATAGCCTGATGGACAAATCAAGCCTTGATCAAACATAACGATGTTATAACACACAATTTGTTGCTTCATGCATACGAGCAACAGATGAACACACACAACGCGTTCTATGGAACAGACGTGGCCAACGGACCTTCACACAACAGGTATGGATTACGGAAATTCACTCTTCTTATTACTCATCTCATCTCATCTCATCTCATCATGTTCCTCTTGTAACTTGCGGTGTTGAGGTGAAGTATAAACAGGGGGAGAGTGCCCGCTTATAGGTTTCATGTGTCGATATTCCAATGGACTCTGTTATTCTCTGCGTCCATCGTTTACGTGGTCGGCCTCCTCCTCTGATTCCCTCTGGTCTGTACACCATTGCTTGTTGTGGTATACTGTTAGTTGGTAATCTGCTTGCATGGCCAAACCATTTGACTTGCTGCCTTCTAATAAAATCTAGTGCAGTTACAACCCCCACTTTAGCCCGAATTTCTTCATTTCTGATCTTATCTCTTCTTGAACATTTAGTTTTCTTCTCAGGAATCTCATTTCCGTTGATGTGTTTTTCTTATCTCTATTTCTGAAATTGTCAAGGTTTGGCATTGGTAACGAGTTGGAAGGAAGATTGTGTTATAAAATGTTTTCTTAGTAGTTATTGATACATGTTTGTTCTTTAGTATTGGTGCCATTTGTTGGTTTACCCTATTGCATCTATTGTCGATCTCGTCTTATGATTTGCCATTTGATGATATTATACTTCCTAGGTACTTGAACCTCTTTACTTGTTTCAGGGGATGTTCGTTTAGGTGAATTGTTGTTGCTTTTTCTTCTTTAGTTACAGTCATTACCTCTGTTTTACTTGTGCTAATTTTCATGTTATGTTCCCTACACATTTCATTAAAAATATTCATGTGGTCTTGTAATTCAGCTTCTGATTTTGCTATTAGTGCTTGGTCGTCCACAAACAGGTGTTCTCTAATGGTTAGATTTGCAGATGGTTCTTCTTCTGTGTTCTCGTCATGCGGTGTTCTTGTGGTCTCTGTTTGGCTGGTTTCTTTACATATGTTGTCTATATATGTTATGAACAAGAGAGGGGATAGGACACAACCTTGTCGTACTCCGTATCTTACGGTGCCCATTTGCTCTCACTATGCATTCACTGTTGTTGTATAAGCTTCTACATCGGTTTGTTAGATGTGTACTAACTCCATATTGTTTAAGGATTTCTCACAGCTTGTTTCTATCTACTCTATCAAATGCCTTTTCTTGGTCGACAAAGGCTAAGTAGATTGTTTCATTGAATTCAATTGATTTTTCTATAAGTTGTCTAAGAGCAAACAATGGCATCTGTGCATCCTTTGTTTTTCCTAAATCCAAGTTGTGTTTCGCTTAGTAGTTCGTAATCTTTTCTCAAGAATTTTGCAAAATATTTTTCCAGTATGAGTCAACAATGAAATGCCTCTGTATTGTGTGCAGTCTCTTTTGCTGCCTTTGTTTGTTTCCAAATTGGGATAATTATGGCGTTTCCCCAGTCTCGTGGTGTCTGTTGTTCTACCCAAACATGTTTGAATAGTCTAAGTAGCCATGCTGTTCCTACTTCTCTTGCTACTTTAATTAGTTAATTTGGTATTTCATCTTGTCCCGATGATTTGTTTAATGGGGCTAATCTGACGGCTTCTATAATTTCTTCTTTCAGTATATCTGGTTCTAGTTCTTCGGTGGCATCTGTGTCGGTTTCTTGAATTCCTGTGACATCTGATGGCATATTGAGAAGTTGTTCGAAGTACTGTTTCCATATTATTAGGATTTGTTTTTGTTTATTTATTGGTTCTCCATATTCGCTGTTAATTATTTCAGTTGGGTCAAAGGGTTCTCCTCTTGTTCTCATTGCACTTACCTTTCTTGTAGAAGTTTCTAGTTGCCCCCTTGTAATTTTTATTTAGGGTTTCTCCATACTCCTCCCAGTCTTTTTGTTTTTCTCTCTTTACTATTCTATTCACATGTCTTCTCGCTATTCTATATTCTATGTAATCGCATTCCTGTTCGCTCTTCGACCACGTTTTATATTGTTCCTTTTTGTCTTTTACAGCTTTCTTTACTTCTGCGTTCAACCAACTTATTATTTTCTTTATCTGTGTTTTGTGTTTTTTTTTTCGTGGTTCCACGTGTTATTTTTGCAGTATTTAAAATGCTTGATTTGAACATCTCCAATTCTTCTTCCACTGTCTTTCTTTCTATAGGTAATTTTACAAAGATTTCAGCTAGTTCTTTCTCATAATTTTCCCTCACTGCCTCGTGTTTGAGGTTTATTAAGTTTACTGATTAGCATGGCATGTATTTTCCTGGTCTTTGTTTTCTTCTACTGATGGTTCTTATTGTGGCAACAACTGCTTTGTGGTCTGTGTTTATACTTAAGTTGTGCACTGCCCTTGCACTTAATATATTTCTGTTTCTGTTATTTCTTGTTAATATAAAATTAATTTGGCTTTTGGTATCTAGATCGTTTCATTTATACCAGGTGTATGTTTGTGAGTCTTTGTATTTATAGAATGTGTTTGTTATACAGAGGTCGTATTGGCTGCATAGCTTTATCAGTCTACTTCCGTTATAATTTCTTTCATTATGTTGGTCTCCAAATGCTCCAAGATGTTTTTCTATGCTCGATCTGTTGTGTCCTAGTCTTGCATTGAAGTCTTCCATGACTATGATGTCGTCCTGCTTATCTGTTTTATTTAGCACGTCATGGATGTCTTCATATAATTCCGTGCATTCTTGCTCATTATTGTTTGTATTACATGGGAGTATATTTGTACATATGTTGTAATTGTTTGTTCTTTTATTCTCACTGTTGTGATTCTTTCTGATGTAAATTTTATTTCTAGTATTCCTCTTGCTAACCGTGGTTCAGTGACTATTCCCACACCGTGTCTTGCCCTTCTTGCTGTTCCACTCCAGAGAAGCCAAACGTGTAACTGTGGTGGATCTCCTTGCATCCTTGCCCCTTTTATTCTAGTGTCCGCTGTTCCCATCAGTCTAATTTTCCTTTCTTCCATTGTTTCTATAAGTTCTTCTTCTTCACTATTAAAACCGCAGACGTTCATTGTGCCTATTTTTTGAATCGCTGATCTATCTCATAGTCCATGAACATTGCCGGGTCTATATCTAGTTGGGTCAGTCCGTTTATACCTCTTAGTTTTTCTACGAGCAGTATGAAGATCCCTTGCCGGCTTGCTAGGCCAGTTGCAGGTTTGGGACAAAAATGTGACCATAGGGAGTTAATCCCCTATGTATGACGAGCCATAGCCCCGTTAACCTATGACCTCGCGGTCATAGTTTCCCAGTTTGCACCACGTGGAGGTGGGGGTTGACTTGTGTAGTCTGCGGGTCATCGGCAGGCTACTAATTTTCTCTTTTCTCCCCTCCTGGGAGAGGCTAGCCGATCCTAACCCTGCTTGCTGCAGGGCCAGGCGCAGTCCACACCTCCACTTCTTATTACTTTGGGTAAATATTGTTTTTTCTACTTTCGTTTGCTACTTTTTTCTACTTTACCTTCATCGTTTGGCTGGCAAAAACAAGTAAGTAAAGGACCGGTTTACATAGCTGAAGGAACGGTTTTCATAAATGACGGACAGCTTTACATAGCTGAAGGTTGACATAACTGAAGATTTACATAGCTGACGGACAGGTGTACATAGCTGAAGGTTTATATAGCTAAAGGTTTACATAACTGAAGGTCAGGTGTACATAGCTAAAGGTTTACATAGATGAAGGACCGGTTTACATAACTGACGGACAACTTTACATAGCTGGAGTCGGCGTAGTGACGTAGAGACTAGACACTCGCCTGTCGGCTTGGTGATGTAGCGACTAGACACTCGCCTGTCGACCTGATGGTCATGGTTTGATTCATGGTGAACAGAGAAGATGAAGAAATTAGTGAAGCACTGAAACTGAAGACTAGACAAATTTGTGGGATAAGTAGAGGATAACAGCGAGCGAAGATTTCTCACAAAATTTCTCATGGCGGGGAAAGGTGTCAGCGTGCGAACATGCTGCTGGGTATCGCGAAACATGGAGAAGTGTGATTCTCTACACCCGTCGACTTGTCATTTTATGATGATTACATAATAATCAACAGGGGAGAATGAAGACAGAGAAAGATGTATAAGAAAAATATAAATGTTTGTCCATCAACATTTGATATAAGCAAAATAAACTTCAGTAATATATAAAATATCCGTCAACAGAAATGATAGTCATAATGGCTAATGTCTGCTCCAGCTTGGGCACGCGGCGAGCCGCTGTGACGTAGAGACTAGACACTCGCCGGTCGGCACGGTGACGTAGCGACTAGATACTCGCCTGTCGGCCCGGTGACGTAGAGACTAGACACTCGCCTGTCGGCACGGTGACGTAGAGGCTAGACACTCGTATGTCGGCCCGGTGACGTAGAGGCTAGACACTCGTATGTCGGCCCGGTGACGTAGAGGCTAGACACTCACCTGTCGGCCTAGTGACGTAGAGGTTTGACACTCGCCTGTCGGCCTAGTGACGTAGCGACTAGATACTCGCCTGTCGGCCCGGTGACGTAGAGACTAGACACTCGTATGTCGGCCCAGTGACGTAGAGGATAGACACTCGCCTGTCGGCACGGTGACGTAGAGGTTAGACACTCGCCTGTCGGCCCGGTGACGTAGCGACTAGATACTCGCCTGTCGGCCCGGTGACGTAGAGACTAGACACTCGTCTGCCGGCCCGGTGACGTAGAGACTAGACACTCGTCTGCCGGCCCGGTGACGTAGAGACTAGACACTCGTCTGCCGGCCCGTTGACGTAGAGGCTAGACACACACCTGTCGGCCTAGTGACGTAGAGGCTAGACACACACCTGTCGGCCTAGTGACGTAGAGGCTAGACACACACCTGTCGGCCTAGTGACGTAGCGACTAGACACTCGCCTGACGGCCTAGTGACGTAGAGACTAGACACTCGCCTGTCGGCCCGGTGACGTAGAGACTAGACACTCGCCTGTCGGCCTAGTGACGTAGAGACTAGACACTCGCCTGTCGGCTTGGTGATGTAGCGACTAGACACTCGCCTGTCGACCTGATGGTCATGGTTTGATCCGCTTCGGGACGGACTCGAATCGTTAAGATTGACCTGGATTTCCAGGTTGGTCTAAGATAAAGTGCACCAGGAAATGTATTGAGAAACAAAGGCGGATGGCTGTATTCAGACCACATCAGCCACTGAGTGCCGAGTGGTCAATAACAATATGGGTCTAGCACCATATGCCCAGTATTCCTTCAGCTATGTCAACCTTCAGCTATGTCAACTTTCAGCTATGTCAACCTTCATTGATGTCAACCTTCAGCTATGTCAACCTACATTTATGTCAACCTTCAGCTATGTCAACCATCAATGATGTCAACCTTCAGTTATATCAGCCTTAATTTATGTCAACCTTCAGTTATGTCAGCCTTAATTTATGTCAACCTTCAGCTATGTCAACCTTCAGCTATGTCAACCTTCATTTATGTCAACCTTCAGCTATGTTAACCGTCATTGATATCAACCTTCAGCTATGTCAACCTTCAGCTATGTCAACCTTCATTGATGTCAACCTTCAGTTATGTCAACCTTCAATGATGTCAAGCTTCAGTTATGTCAACCTTCAGATATGTCAACTTTCAGCTTTGTCAACCTTCATTTATGTCAACCTTCATTTATGTCAAAATTCATATATGTCAACCTTCAGCTTTGTCAACCTTCATTTATGTCAACCTTCAGCTATATCAACCTTCAGCTATGTCAACCTTCATTTATGTCAGCCTTCAGCTATGTCAACTTTAAGCTTTGTCAACCTTCAGCTGTGTCAACTTTCAGCTATGTCAACCTTCAGCTATGTCAATCTTGAGCTGTGTCAACCTTCAGCTGTGTCAACCTTCAGCTATGTCAACCTTCAGCTATGTCAACCTTAAGCTTTGTCAACCTTCAGCTTTGTCAACCTTCAGCTATGTCAACCTTCAGCTATGTCAACCTTCAGCTATGTCAACCTTCAGCTTTGTCAACCTTCAGCTATGTCAACCTTCAGCTATGTCAACCTTCAGCTATGTCAACCTTCAGCTATGTCAACCTTAAGCTTTGTCAACCTTCAGCTATGTCAATCTTCAGCTATGTCAACCTTCAGCTATGTCAACCTTCAGATATGTCAACCTTCAGCTATGTCAACCTTCAGCTATGTCAACCTTCATTTATGTCAACCTTCAGCTATGTCAACCTCAGTTATGTCAACCTTAAGCTTTGTCAACCTTCAGCTATGTCAACCTTCAGCTATGTCAACCTTAAGCTTTGTCAACCTTCAGCTATGTCAACCTTCAGCTATGTCAACCTTAAGCTTAGTCAACCTTCAGCTATGTCAACCTTCAGCTATGTCAACCTTCAGCTATGTCAACCTTAAGCTTTGTCAACCTTCAGCTATGTCAACCTTCAGCTATGTCAACCTTCGGCTATGTCAACCTTCAGCTATGTCAACCTTCAGCTATGTCAACCTTCAGCTATGTCAACCTTAAGCTTTGTCAACCTTCAGCTATGTCAACCTTCAGCTATGTCGAACCTCCAGCTATGTCAACCTTCAGCTATGTCAACCTTCAGCTATGTCAACCTTTAGCTATGTCAACCTTAAGCTTTGTCAACCTTCAGCTATGTCAACCTTCAGCTATGTCAACCTCAGTTATATCAACCTTCAGCTATGTCAATCTTCAGCTATGTCAACCTTCATTCATGTAAAACTTCATCTATGTAAACCTTCTGCTATGTACATCGGTTCTTTAGCTATGTAAATCTTCAGCTATGTAAACCTTCAGATATGTAAACCTTCAGCTATGTAAAGTTGTCCGTCAGTTATGTAAACCGGTCCTTCAGCTACGTAAACCGGTCCTTCAGCTACGTAAACCGGTCCTTCATCTATGTAAACCTTTAGCTATGTACACCTGACCTTCAGTTATGTAAACCTTTAGCTATATAAACCTTCAGCTATGTACACCTGTCCGTCAGCTATGTAAATCTTCAGTTATGTCAACCTTCAGCTATGTAAAGCTGTCCGTCATTTATGAAAACCGTTCATACAGCTATGTAAACCGGTCCTTTACTTACTTGTTTTTGCCAGCCAAACGATGAAGGTAAAGTAGAAAAAAGTAGCAAACGAAAGTAGAAAAAACAATATTTACTCAAAGTAATAAGAAGTGGAGGTGTGGACTGCGCCTGGCCCTGCAGCAAGCAGGGTTAGGATCGGCTAGCCTCTCCCAGGAGGGGAGAAAAGAGAAAATTAGTAGCCTGCCGATGACCCGCAGACTACACAAGTCAACCCCCACCTCCACGTGGTGCAAACTGGGAAACTATGACCGCGAGGTCATAGGTTAACGGGGCTATGGCTCGTCATACATAGGGGATTAACTCCCTATGGTCACATTTTTGTCCCAAACCTGCAACTGGCCTAGCAAGCCGGCAAGGGATCTTCATACTGCTCGTAGAAAAACTAAGAGGTATAAACGGATTGACCCAAATAGATATAGACCCGGCAATGTTCATGGACTATGAGATAGATCAGCGATTCAAAAAATAGGCACAATGAACGTCTGCGGTTTTAATAGTGAAGACGAAGAACTTATAGAAACAATGGAAGAAAGGAAAATTAGACTGATGGGAACAGCGGACACTAGAATAAAAGGGGCAAGGATGCAAGGAGATCCACCACAGTTACACGTTTGGCTATTCTGGAGTGGAACAGCAAGAAGGGCACGACACGGTGTGGGAATAGTCACTGAACCACGGCTAGGAAGAGGAATACTAGAAATAAAATTTACATCAGAAAGAATCACAACAGTGAGAATAAAAGAACAAACAATTACAACATATGTACAAATATACTCCCATGTAATACAAACAATAATGAGCAAGAATGCAAAAAATTATATGAAGACATCCATGACGTGCTAAATAAAACAGATAAGCAGGACGACATCATAGTCATGGAAGACTTCAATGCAAGACTAGGACACAACAGATCGAGCATAGAAAAACATCTTGGAGCATTTGGAGACCAACATAATGAAAGAAATTATAACGGAAGTAGACTGATAAAGCTAAGCAGCCAATACGACCTCTGTATAACAAACACATTCTATAAATACAAAGACTCACAAACATACACCTGGTATAAATGAAACGATCTAGATACCAAAAGCCAAATTAATTTTATATTAACAAGAAATAACAGAAACAGAAATATATTAAATGCAAGGGCAGTGCACAACTTAAGTATAAACACAGACCACAAAGCAGTTGTTGCCACAATAAGAACCATCAGTAGAAGAAAGCAAAGACCAGGAAAATACATGCCATGCTAATCAGTAAACTTAATAAACCTCAAAGACGAGGCAGTGAGGGAAAATTATGAGAAAGAACTAGCTGAAATCTTTGTAAAATTACCTATAGAAAGAAAGACAGTGGAAGAAGAATTGGAGATGTTCAAATCAAGCATTTTAAATACTGCAAAAATAACACGTGGAACCACGAAAAAAAAACACAAAACACAGATAAAGAAAATAACAAGTTGGTTGAACGCAGAAGTAAAGAAAGCTGTAAAAGACAAAAAGGAACAATATAAAACGTGGTCGAAGAGCGAACAGGAATGCGATTACATAGAATATAGAATAGCGAGAAGACATGTGAATAGAATAGTAAAGAGAGAAAAACAAAAAGACTGGGAGGAGTATGGAGAAACCCTAAATAAAAATTACAAGGGGGCAACTAGAAACTTCTACAAGAAAGGTAAGTGCAATGAGAACAAGAGGAGAACCCTTTGACCCAACTGAAATAATTAACAGCGAATATGGAGAACCAATAAATAAACAAAAACAAATCCTAATAATATGGAAACAGTACTTCGAACAACTTCTCAATATGCCATCAGATGTCACAGGAATTCAAGAAACCGACACAGATGCCACCGAAGAACTAGAACCAGATATACTGAAAGAAGAAATTATAGAAGCCGTCAGATTAGCCCCATTAAACAAATCATCAGGACAAGATGAAATACCAAATTAACTAATTAAAGTAGCAAGAGAAGTAGGAACAGCATGGCTACTTAGACTATTCAAACATGTTTGGGTAGAACAACAGACACTACGAGACTGGGGAAACGCCATAATTATCCCAATTTGGAAACAAACAAAGGCAGCAAAAGAGACTGCACACAATACAGAGGCATTTCATTGTTGACTCATACTGGGAAAATATTTTCCAAATTCTTGAGAAAAGATTACGAACTACTAAGCGAAACACAACTTGGATTTAGGAAAAACAAAGGATGCACAGATGCCATGTTTGCTCTTAGACAACTTATAGAAAAATCAATTGAATTCAATGAAACAATCTACTTAGCCTTTGTCGACCAAGAAAAGGCATTTGATAGAGTAGATAGAAACAAGCTGTGAGAAATCCTTAAACAATATGGAGTGAGTACACATCTAACAAACCGATGTAGAAGCTTATACAACAACAGTGAATGCATAGTGAGAGCAAATGGGCACCGTAAGATACGGAGTACGACAAGGTTGTGTCCTATCCCCTCTCTTGTTCATAACATATATAGACAACATATGTAAAGAAACCAGCCAAACAGAGACCACAAGAACACCGCATGACGAGAACACAGAAGAAGAACCATCTGCAAATCTAACCATTAGAGAACACCTGTTTGTGGACGACCAAGCACTAATAGCAAAATCAGAAGCTGAATTACAAGACCACATGAATATTTTTAATGAAATGTGTAGGGAACATAACATGAAAATTAGCACAAGTAAAACAGAGGTAATGACTGTAACTAAAGAAGAAAAAGCAACAACAATTCACCTAAACGAACATCCCCTGAAACAAGTAAAGAGGTTCAAGTACCTAGGAAGTATAATATCATCAAATGGCAAATCATATGACGAGATCGACAATAGATGCAATAGGGTAAACCAACAAATGGCACCAATACTAAAGAACAAACATGTATCAATAACTACTAAGAAAACATTTTATAACACAATCTTCCTTCCAACTCGTTACCAATGCCAAACCTTGACAATTTCAGAAATAGAGATAAGAAAAACACATCAACGGAAATGAGATTCCTGAGAAGAAAACTAAATGTTCAAGAAGAGATAAGATCAGAAATGAAGAAATTCGGGCTAAAGTGGGGATTGTAACTGCACTAGATTTTATTAGAAGGCAGCAAGTCAAATGGTTTGGCCATGCAAGCAGATTACCAACTAACAGTATACCACAACAAGCAATGGTGTACAGACCAGAGGGAAGCAGAGGAGGAGGCCGACCACGTAAACGATGGACGCAGAGAATAACAGAGTCCATTGGAATATCGACACATGAAACCTATAAGCGGGCACTCTCCCCCTGTTTATACTTCACCTCAACACCGCAAGTTACAAGAGGAACATGATGAGATGAGATGAGATGAGATGAGTAATAAGAAGAGTGAATTTCCGTAATCCATACCTGTTGTGTGAAGGTCCGTTGGCCACGTCTGTTCCATAGAACGCGTTGTGTGTGTTCATCTGTTGCTCGTATGCATGAAGCAACAAATTGTGTGTTATAACATCGTTATGTTTGATCAAGGCTTGATTTGTCCATCAGGCTATATCTCACAGCAGTGATAAAAACTCCAACGCGGAGCAAGCACGACTAGAAAGCCATCTCATTCTCTGATCTACTTGTTTGTGAGTTTGGGCACCCTAATCCTTAGGATCGCCTATGATGCGGAGCCCCGTCCTTGCAAGACGACTTCAATCAATCATGTGCCATGCCGGAAAGCGTGGGCTGTCATGACTCGCCATTTCACTCGATCACCAGAGTCGTGGATCAGCTCAGTTTTCCTGTCTCGTCCATGCCATGTGGCCAAGCCATCCAGGTATTTTCCTCTCGGTCTTCCATTGGTCTGTTCCCTTCGATCTCGCCAGTTGTCACTAAGTTCTCCAATCCATTTCTTCTCATAACATGTCCAAAACATTTTGACTGTCTACGTCTAATTTCTCTGATCAATGTACGATTTTCATTTGTCTCCTGTAATACTTGGTCATTGGTTTTTCTGTCTGTCCATGGTATTCTTTGAATTTTCCTCAGAAACCATATTTCTGCAGCCATCAGATGTTTTTCAGTTGACTGCTCATTGTCAAAGTTTCACATCCATACAAAAGAACAGGCTCTATGTATCCCCTCAACACTCTTTTTCTCGTTTCAGTTGACATCTTCGTATTGCTCAGAATGTTTTTCATCTTGCTAAAGGCTACTTTCGCCATGGCGATTCTTGTTCTAATCTCTAAGATGACTTACAGCACTATAAACAATTTCGGCCGACATTCCGTGATCTCCATGACTGCTACAGCGTGGTGTTTCGATTGAGTCCCGTTCTCAATTGCACTGCACTCATTTGGAGAGATGGATACGGAGTCGACACGAGACAGTAACAGTTCCAGATCTTAGATTAGAAGTTGTTCACTAGCTTCGATGATAGACTTAGGACATGATATACTCCAACATGCAGATATGAACATGAACCATATCACTGCAGTGATTTATCCCTCTCAACGTTCCAATTATTCTAGAGCCAGCACGAGGCCTTTTTTATTATTTATTTATTTATTTATTTATTTATTTTATTTTATTTTATTTTGTTTTGGGGCCAAAGTCCTCGCTTGGCCCTTTATGTTCCAGCTGCTCAAGCGAGTCGAACACGGGTGTGAGAAATTAGATCTCTTGTGCCTGTCTCTACGGTGAATAGCTTGATAGTATATCCTTACTGTTTCAGACTTCGACCATATCTTCGTGTTTTTCCATCTTGTAATTGTAGTGCGGTCTCTGTGGCTAAAGGCTTGCGAACGCGGTTTGTGAGCCCGTATACCCGGGTTGGAAACACGGCGGTGCTGGTTTTTTCGAAAAAAGGTATAGGAGCCGGTCGTTCAGAAAGCAATGGCAAACTGCTGAACGTAAAATTTGCCCAGGAATCACGAACAGCGAAATTGCTGGGGTTGACTGCTACGTCCTGTGAAGGACATGCAACTTAATTTTTTTTTTTAAATTGTAGTGCTCTGCGATTCTTGATTCATACGGAACGGTCAACTCGATCAGCACTAACTGCCAAGCTGACAATGAGTACTGTACAATGCCAAGTCGCAACTGAAACTGTCGGATTACTTCGGGGTAATGACCATGGTCTCAGTCATCCACGACATGGAGGAAAGACAGTAAGTTTGCAGTAGTCTTTCTTGCCTCCACGTTTCTGCCCTATTTTTGACGAAGTAAATATGCTTTTGTTTTGCTGTGGCCCCAATGTTCGCCCGTCTCTTTAGCTCATCCACTATGGCTGCCAACACAATGGGCACTTTATTGTGGCGATATGGGAAATCACCTTGGTACAGGGCTACCTTGGACGAAGAAAGCACGTGCTGTACTGTCTGACTTTTCCCTTAACAGAGGGGACATTCCTGGTCCGTGGATTTATTCCACTTGACCAGGTTGGCAGCTGATGGTAGCACATCGTACAATGATCTGACGACCAAGCTTAGGCGTAGCGGTGCCTTGTACCATTTATCGTTCCTGTTAGGGACCTTTGCATGGCCCTTTCCCAAAACTGGCCCTACTGCAACTGTGGGGCAGCATTTTGTACCCTCATTTCGTCCTCTCATTCACTGATCATCCGATCCACCACGTCTTTGCGTTCCCTGGTCGTCACCTTTGACCACGACTTAGCTCTGTGATGGTGACAGGAACTCTATCCACCAGACATGGTATGTCCCAATGTCCCATGACTTCCTTCAGTTTAAGTGATGCTTGGACAGACCCGGCGCGCTGCAGACGTTCCACTTTCTTTCTGTTGTGAGTGCGGGTTATGAGCTGCTGGCTGTTTCATCTGGGGACTCGCGCAGCATCATAGAGAGCATGCCTGAACTTTCTTGAAGAAAAAAAAAAAGATGTTCCGGCCCCGTTCAACCGCCGAATTCTCGATTGGTTATAGTTGGGGCCCTTATGGTATGTCTGTTTCTCTTGAGTAGATATAGTTGAATATTTTCGCTTCCAGGAGTCTGCCTGGTTATCTGTCGTTGTGTTAATTTCATCTGTTGGTGTCGTTCCACATACATGTCTGGTGATTCAAAGTGTATACTCCTCTATGACGGATTG